>JAEQBH010002175.1:0-349533 GCA_016808115.1 Tetrastigma voinierianum | reverse complement strand
AAACGTGATTTGGGAAACCAGTAGAGCAGTAGCCGAAAATGGAGAAATTTAAGTGAGAGAGAGTCTTCATTCTCTCTCTAAAAATACTTTACAATCAATCACAAGTGTACTTTTTTCGGACAAGAAGGTATGAACCGTCTACGTGCAGAGGGCTTCGTGGTATTCTGGATTAGTGGAGTTTCCTCAAACTCCGAGAGGTAAGTCATCCCTACTTTATTCCTATTTTAAGTGTTTTATGAACGCCTGAGCTTCGAATGAGGTCAAGTAGGTCGCTTGATCTTTGGTCCCAAACCCGGGACCTAATTCGATACAAATTTTTGAAAATCAATGAGCAAACGCATACCCACCGCTGATTTTGGTGTAAAACTGCATTTGTGTGTCACATTACTGGATCGAGTTTAAATGGTCGTGAAACCCTGTTCAATATGAATCGACATTTAGATTTTCTGAGAATAGTAACCGCGTCACTATTCCCGAACAAAGCTGTTCTCAAAATATAATTTTGAAAATATATGCTGGCCTATAATCACAATGTTTGTCTGATCATTAAACTGGCTAACCACTGAGCGAAGTGAATTAATTAATTTAATGACATGATTGTAGAATCAAATTCTTGCAAATATATGCACGTTTATATATTTTCCTTGAATTAGATCAGCTGAATTGCATACATGCATTCCATTTGTACTGGGAACACCTAGGACTATAGGAGTGAGTTTGATAGATGAGCTCCAGAGAAATGGTTCTGGCGGGTTGTCTAAAAAAGATCACCATCGGAGGGTGTCCTAAATTAAAAATATCAATCGCTTCCTGAGCGCCCAATTGATATTCATCTTATGGGGTAGTCCACAAAACAAATAATATACTCAAATCGTCTGAGTGGCCCAACTTCGACATATATACACATCGGAGGGTTGTCCACAAAACAAACAAAATAATTTTTCATACAAGGCTTGAAGAAAGTGTGATGGAGTCTATGAGGACTCCTGATCCCAGTTGGTCAGGTGTAGACATTCAAGTAGGATCATGCATTTGCTCGAATGCGTGTTTTCATTGGAACAAAGATCAGACTTAGCGCGAGCAGCCCACTGGTTAGCTATTCCAATTAATGAAGCATTATCTCACCCCGTCGAGGGATATTATTTTACGTACAGTGGAGCGTTGCGAAAATTAAATTCTGGCCCAGAGACCGAGACGGAAGAAAGTTTTGAAGCCGGTGTGCTTGAATGTATACATGTACTAGAATTTTTGTTAATGGGCTGTATTGTATAAAGAGTAAAAAACATATTAACTCGAACTATCAATATATAGTCGGGACGATAGTTGGCATGTACATTTAGTATTGTTTATGGCCTCAAGTGGGCCGCTTTAAATCATAAATCGTTATATTGAACCTGCTTTGGGATGCCAAGTGTGTTTGTACTTCCTGCAGAGCTCCCCCGCACATAGGAGACTCTGCCCGATTGAAGTGAGAAATGCTCGTCACCGAAGATTTAACAGTATTCGTGAGGCTGACTGCAGTCAAACCCGACACCTCGCCTGGGCGCCACACAAAGAAATATAGCGCACATTATCATAGCATTCCACAATTACAATTGAAGAAGTGCATTTATAGATCCAACGTTTTAGAAGAGCACCAAGTTCAGAATTTGTACCAAGAATTTCAGCAGGGAAGATGAGTATGATAATGAAGAGATTTTCAAGATTCTAAAATTCGTAATGTCATGCTTCGATTTCTTTTGAAAAATTTTGAAAACAAATGCATTCTAGGGGCATGTTTGCTCTTGTTTTGGAAATAATTTTATTCTTTCTCTCAAAACAAGGAAAATAAGGAAAATTGAGAAAACATGTTTGGTTTCTAGTTTTTTTTTTTTTTTTTTTTTGTTCTGAGAAACACAAAAAAAAAAAAAAATACTAAATTTATATAATAAGAAGAGTTTTTAGAAAACACCAAAATTGTGCTTTCTGTGTTTTCAAAAACAGTTTTTAAAAAACATGACCCAAATAGGTCCTAGGCTTCTCACAAGTCCAACCAATGAAAGAAATTTTGAGGAAATGAAAATCAAAAGGAACGAATGAATATGGGCATGGAACTACACTTCACTTTTCTAATTTTGCATCACAAGAAATTTTGAAAATAATATCATAAAATTTAAAATAATAAAATACATTAATGATTCAAATGAACTTTTTTTGAAAGGAGAATACTTTATAGATTCAAACTAACAATAAATTCAATGGAAACACATAATTAAATTCATCAAAACTTTAGAGGGTGAAGCAACATCTAGGTTAAGAGCATAATGACCTGATTAAAAGCCTACACATTTTATAATTATGTGAAGATGACTATAATACATATGTAACGCTCATTCCGAGCATAGGGTGTACTAGACAAGTGTAATCGTAGGGGCGCATATGTGCACCAAAAAAATTCTCAATTATTTAAGTGTCATATAGCATTTTTGGAAGCGTTTTTAGGATGAAATTTGAGATGATAAATCGATAACCCTGAATTTTGTAGTAAAACAAGGGTAAATTTGTAATTTTTCAATGGGACATAAAGGACATAAGATGAGAAGATTTATCGGCTAAAGTAGAAATAACATGTTGATTTCAAATACTTGAGTGATTGAGGACCAAATTGTACTAAGTGCAAAGAGACTGAGTAAAAGAGGGGTGAGACAAAACAAATCTTTTTGGTCTCAGCACCTAGGCCCATGGTTGGGGAGCAATGGAAAAGGGTAAGGAAGAAAAGAGAAGAAAGAGAAGAAGAAGAGGAAGAAGAGGAAGGAGAAGAATTTCAGGTATCTTTCCATGTGGAATCTTGTGTATTTCTTTTGGATTTTGGTATGGATTGCATGATTTCTGTGTGGAATTCCATGAGATTAGTTTCTCCTTTTCTAGCTTAGTTAGGAAACCATCCAAACTCCTAGATTTCCTGCTTGTTGTTTGTATTGTCTTGATTTGTTGGATTGGTTTTGAGGAATGGTTGTAAAAAAGAGAATGTTGGGTTTTCAAAGGAAATGCTGTCAAATTTTTTGTAAAAACCTATGTTCTTGTTTTGGCTATAAAATAAGTTATAATCATCCAAATGAAGTGATTATAATTGGTAAAGAACCATAAGAGATAGGGCTACAAATGTATAGAAGGGACCAGACCAAATTGTAGCTCTATGCCCCAAATAGGATTCTAAAGGTGAGCTCATATAGCTCAACGGGTTATGCTCGTTTTGGGTACGGTTATAGTGTTTCGCTATAAGTTGAGCTTTGCACTCATCCAAATCTGAGTGATTAAAAATTTGGGTAAAATAGACTTCTAGGAGAATAAATTATGGGGAGAAAGTGTAGGCAACAACCCCAAAGTGCCCAGAAATCATCAAAGTGTGAGCTATGTAGATCTCTCGCTTCCTGCCACTTATAATCTAGATGTGCAATACAATAACTTGAGTTTTGGTGATCCAAATTGGGTGATTCCAATTGAGAAGAAACCTAGAACCATAGCTCTAAATGAGTGAGAAGAAAAACTGTTTCACTGGGTGGAGCGTGACCTGTATAAATCAAGAATAGCAGGGTGATATAGTGAGCTAACCAATTTATATTAAAAAATGCTATAACTTGTGTTATGTGGTTGAGGGCCTAGAGAAGGAAATCACCAAATGAAATTTTGTGATGTCATTGGATATATAAAGGACTGATTTGAGAGTTTCATAATTTTAAGACCTTTTGAATAATTTTTGGGTAATAAAGTCCGTAGAGTATTAAAAGCTGGAAAAGGTTTGCCAAAATGAGTGGTTTTTTTTTTTTTGTTAGCTTTTCGTGCTCAAGGGTAATTTGTCATTTTGGCTTTATATGAATGTTTGTGGTGACCCTAAAGTGACTTGCGTGTGAAGTACGTTAAGTTTTACGCTATACGCAGACGATTACTGTCTGGCCGTATTCGCTTGAGTGCAGGCCAAAAAGCAAATATGGAAAGTTGTGGAGTCGTGTGCCTAAGTTTTGGTAAAACAAAAAGGTGAGTGTTCTGGGAACCCTAATTTTCAAATACTAGTGTATTATTATAAACCTGCTTTACGCTGGTATTTAATGTTTACTTGTAAACCATATTTTAAAGCAAGCAAGCAATGAGTTTTAGTAAGCAAGCAATGGTTTTGAATTATCAAACCATATTTCAAGCAAACAATGGTTTTGAATTGTTAAACCATGTTTTAAGCAAGCAAGCAAAGTATATTTTATAAAACAGGCCTAACGAAAATCCTTAGTTTTAAGCAAGCATACCGATCAGAGGTATTCCGTACTTGCATGGTGGCGTTAGGACATCATTTCATGCATTTTAGATTTGCCTGGTCGGCAAACTTAGTTCATGCATCATGGCGTTTAAAGGAGACCGTGGCACGTACTGGAGTATATAGGGTTAGCGCCGCTATTAGATTATGGTGACATAGAATCGTCTTTCCACCATATTTACCGTGAAAAGGTGATGTGAGCCAAGGGGTCTCTCCTTTCCACCTAGGATGTGGAAATTGTGCCCTTCCACCACATTTCGCCAAGCTCCGTGTTCCGTGTTTACTGGTACAACAAGTTGGGAAAGAAAGGCCTCCGCTGGTTGATCTCTGGATTTATAAGCATTTTACATACAGCTTTAAAATCAACCATCGTAAGGTACATTTTATGAAAAGTTTTTAGAAACTTTTAAAGCAAGCGGTCGAAGCCCAAGCTCCCGCGTTTATGAAAAGTTTTTTTAAACTTTTAAAGCAAAGCAAGCAAGCAGTTTTTTAAAAGTTTTAGAAACTTTTAAAGCAAAGCAAGTAAGCAGTTTTTGAAAAGTTTTAGAAACTTTTATAGCAAAGCAAGCAAGGAAAATGTTCAGAAAAATACAGTTTCACGCTGAGATATTTAAAAAAAAAAAAAGAAAAGCATTTTATAAAAGCATGCACCACCGAGCCTCAAGCTAGCCCATTATTTTCCCGCTTCTTAAAAATACTTCCTGTGCACAACACGCCTGACGCCAGAGCATATTAGATTCTCCCTGACTTATAGCTTATGTCAGATTATCAAGTTTTATAAAGTGAAATACTTGAATTTGTATTGTGGAACATATGTGTGCGTACAAATTTTGGCTCACGAAATGTGATGAGCCCGAGGCTCTTTGAAGAAGTGTTGTTGAAGCTGCCATGTTTTAAAAGTGTAAATTGTATATACACAGCCTGATATGTCCTCAGATGGTACCGAAATTTATAAAAATCACAAGTTTAGAAAAAGAAAAAATTTTTATACGGCTTCAAAAGAAGCAACACGGCCATTTCCACAGATTCTAGTCGCTGAAGCAATCCACGAGGGTTTATAGGTGGCGTCGCACACCCGCTAGTAGGGTGGGGTGTGACAACATATAACTCAAGTTCTTGAGCATATTGACGACCATGATTTAATTTGATGTCTCTGCCTTATCAAATCCATTTTACCGTTCGAATCACCCACACACAAGAAAGCGAAAAGCGATGTAACAAGACAGCAAAAACCAAACCATCATACTATTTAAATATTTAACTTTTGACTTAATGATGAATGAACTTAAATATCATAAACTTTTTCCCTTAAAAATGAGTATTTAAATTTGAAATCATTTTTGAAAACTATTACACGTATTAATAATCAATCATTAAATTCGCTTGATTTGAAATTCTCATTTGTTTAATAAAATAACTATAAAATATAGTTATGTTCAAAGAAAATTAGCAAATTCATTAGTTTTGGTCTCGTGACTATTTAATTTGTTTTTGAATGTTAAATTAGTAAAAAAAAATTGAACTCACATCTATCATTTTCTTCACAACTTAGTCAACAGTTGACTTCCTCTTTCTGATGTACTATTTCAAATATATATAAATTAATTAATTCATATTTAATTTAGTAAATTGCTTAGGTGGAATTTATATAACACTCTTCTTCTACCATTTTTTTACAAATTTTCTTCTACCATTTGATGAAATCTTTATGCATGATATATTTCTTATTTTACCGCTTGATTAGGGTTCGCTTACAAAATAATGAAAATTTATATAATGATATTTCCTCAAGACAACTGTATAAATTAATCTAATAAAACAAGAAGTGGAGACTCCAATATCAATAAATCATCCATTTCAATACAAACTGATCATCATTAGAAATGAAATCTCACTTCAAAATTTAATAAATACATTAAATAAGAAAAATATACAAATTGAAAACAAATAAAAACAAACAAAGTATTAAAAAAATACAATTAAGAAGAAAAGAAGAATTAAAAACAAAACATAGTTCAGAGGAGGAAAGTTCATGAAATAATAAAATTTGTTTGCATGAAAATTCCAAATAAATTCCGTGGTTAGCTTGTAAATCACCAAAGCAAGGGAAGACCTTCTTTTATGACACGTAAAGAAAGTGTTATTAGCACATGAGATTTTAAGTGAGCGTATCCTAATCTTCTCCGCTGGTCTCTTCAATCTCTTAGAATTGATTCAGAACATGATGACCCTTCTAGTGAAAGTTTCTCAAGATTTGTCGCCGTAATCCATGAGTGGAAGCTTTTATTTCTCCACAATAATCGATTTTCAAGGTTTTGAGACTACCATTGCCCTTTCTCTCACCATCATTCCTCTAATTCATGTAGCGCATACAATTCTAATCTTTAAGTCAAGGAACCTTCGAAGAGCATGCCATCTTTTCCCGACATATGCACAAGAGCATAATCTGGGGCAAATTTGTAGTGATGGAAAACTTTAGGATCATCATTGATCATCTCTTAACCTGCTACTTCCACAACTCGAGTTTGAGGAGGTTTGGAGGGTAGAATTCAATTTGCTTTGGCAACTTCTCAAACTTCCTGAACATGGCTAATTCATAAAGGTAGGCATGGTGCGAGAAAGGCATGAGTCCAGGAACTAATGTTTTGTTTCGACATGGTGCAATATTCTTTTCTCCCGCACTAACCCAATTCCAAGGTGAAGGTGATTTAACAATGTTTTCTTTGAATGCTTTGTAAATGACAAATCCAAGACTCAAAGAGAAGTCAATTTAGCAATAGACTCAAAAAAATCCTTCTTCAAATATAGCCGGATCATCAAGTGACATCGTCTAAGTCAATAATTTTCCTATCTTTAACCAATCTACCATTGATCGATGGAAGCAAGCATAAAGATATAAAAATCCCTTTTTATGTACAAGAATTTTAGGTGGATGAGTTCTCCTATTGCTCGTGGGAGCATATGCTTACGTCTTGTCTCTCCTAGGTTCAAAACCGTAAGTAATTTAATATGCTCTTGCAAATATGCCCAACTTTTTCCCCTATAATTCTATTAAATGAGACCAAAGATCTAAGTTGCAAATTATGAAAGCATTGAGAAATGTCATTGTTGATGAGATTTTGATGAATAACAAGCCGACGAATACTAATAGGAGATGTGAAATCCATGTTTCTTCACACCTCAAAAGTTTCACATCCCTAGCCTCCTAAACAGCAAGGTCCCTGAAGGAGATCATGCATGCGACAAGACAAAACCTCCATCTATCCTTCTTTCCCACTCTGAATCAAACTCTGGACCAACTCGTGTATGTAGTCCCCTGAAGTCATCAGAATCTCAAAGCAAGAATTCTAGCATGATTCAAAAATTGATTCGATGCTACCCATACTTAAAGCACTTTCTCCCAAGATGGTTTTGTCTTATCTTTTGTGTATAGTGTTTCTCCTCCTAACACTGTGATAGCAAGCAAACCTTTGCATTTTCTCACAATTTTCTTTTCCCAATTCCTCTTAACTCGCCAGTGAGAGTCGTGATGAGTCAGAAATTAGTCGCCCCTTGAAAAATTTTTTTTGAAAGAGATGCCAACTCTATCCTCATTCATAAGACGGTTGATAGATATATTCTCGGAAGTGGCATGCGTGAGCAATTCCCTTATTGCGATCGGGTGATCAATATTTTGTTCTATCCTTAGCCTTTGGAAAATGTGATCGCAGAACTTCATTACTCCATACATCATCCATGACTACCAAGTACTTCTCCTTAATTAAGGTATTCACAAAGCTTCTTGCCAAGCTCATTTCTCTCCCATGTCTCTTTTTTTTGTATCGCGGAGAGACATAATACTATTGGCAATATCAAGCAAAATGTCTCTTGCTTTGAACTCTTGTGACACATAAACCCAAACCCAAGTTGTAGGTAGAGCCAGGTGCTTAATGCTTAATAATCCTCCATTTCTCTCCTTCCATCAACTGAAAGACGACTTAATAAATCAAAATAAACATAAAAATAAAAATAAAATTATTTATATATTTAACCCAACGAAGATCCTAAATTTCGAAATATGTTTCTTAAATTAAAATAATAAATAAATAGTGAAGTTAAATCGTGTTTCCTCGTGAATTTAATAAATAAATTTACAAAATTGTCACCTTCTCATTTTTTTGAAATCCTAGCGTTTTTCTTTTCTTTTCATTCCTGTTATTTTTTATCTTCTGATCCAAACTCATATTTCCAACATACTGCCCATCTTCCAAACTGAGTTTCTCCCTACAAAGTGTTTCCACCCACCTAAGCTTCACCTACTACTGTTTTCATGTTTTTCTGCCTAATTGCTGCACAGGTTGTCATTGTTTTGTGTGAATTATTTTCCAACAAAATACCCGTCAACATCAGATAGAGAAGTCATAACAAATCCATATTCTGGTATGTTCTTGCATTAGATTTGAAATTTCAAGTATTCTGTATCTGACTACCAATCGTGTAGGTTTTAAAGACTTTTCTTCACTATTAACTCTGATATTTGTGTCATCTATGCTATTTTTAGTATTTTGATTAAAAGGTTGGAATGAATGAAATTTCTCTTCTTTTTTTTTTCATTAAAAAAAGAATTTGTATGGATGCTTTTAAGTAATGAAGTCGATGGTAAGGACTTTAATTAAATCCAATCACATAATTAACCCATTCTAAGTTAATTATCTATTTTGAACATATTCTTGATATTTTGAATATTACTTAATATATCAAATTATTTTTTAAATGAAAATAAAAATTAAGCAATAATTAATTTTGTAAATATTTCTACCTCAACCTTGTATGTCGAGGTGCTCCGAAAGACAAGTTTTAATTTTTCTTAGTAAATGTAATATGATTATTGTAATGGAGTTGCTATGTGCCAAGTATTATTATTTAAATGCCAAGTGCCAACTAGTACTGTAGCATTAAAAAGTTATTATTATTATTATTATTTCGGATATTTAATAATGCACATCACAAAAAAGAAATGTTGTAAAATCCCAAAAAAAAAATTCAATTTTTCCTAAAAAAAAAGAAAACTGTAATCAAGTCAGTGAATAGTACAGTTGAAAACCTTGAATTTTTTTCAGATCTCATATAACAAAACTACTTCACCATCTTAATCGCCTAGCAAAACCTAGTTACCCATCACTGGCCACCAAACTATCGAAATTTCAATGCCAAGTATCTAAAGCGCAGACACAAGGAGCGCGCCATTACAGCAATTTACCCATGTAAATCGCCACATGGAAATTCCAGGAGGGGTGCACATGGCATGAGAGCCATGTATGCGGGCACTGCCACTTAACGCATGTGTCCATGTGACATGCCATGGCACATGAATACAAAGGAAAAATTCACGCTCACATTAAAACACGCAAGTATGTGGAGAGATATAAGTCAAAACAAAACGGAGTCTACGACTCCATTGAGGCCATGCGTGTCATACCCCTAGAGAAAGGAAATCCATTTTTTTAGATAAGGGGTGTTCGGTGGAGAGAGAAATGGAAAGAAAGAAAAGAAAAGAAAAGAAAGAAAAGGAAAGAAAGGGCAAAAAGGGAAGAGGGGAAGTCATTTTCCTGGTTTTTGGGTCTTGTCTACAGGAAGAGAGCAAAAGAGGGAAAGAGGAGTGAGAAACCCTACACATTCTCTAAGATTTACATGACGGGGCCGGTCGGGGTTTTCGCAGCAAAGAGGCAAAGTTCATCTACGCGACAAGAGCTTCGTGTAGGTACAAGAATCTGGGGTTTTCGCCAAACTCCAAGAGGTAAGGGTTTCTCTCCCACTTTGGTTATTCTTGGTCTAAGAGTCATTTAATGGCATGGGGTTCTTTAGGGCCGTGAGTGGCCATGCAGTGCAGTCCCAAAATTTTGGGACTGAATGTTGGAAGGTTTAGGACTGTTTCGGGCAATCCAAAACTGTGTTTGAGGATTGGTTTTGATTTCGGGACTGATGTCTTCAGGCTTTGTGGTGTGTTTTGGTGGTCAGTTGTTTTGGTCCAACTCTAAGTGATAAAGTGAATCCAACCGACTGGTTCAGTGGGAGTGTTGAGGCCATATGATGCCTTGTTGAATTAAGGAACTAAATCAAGGTATTCGTGTGTTATCGCTTCTGGTTAAAATGACATGCAAGTGTGTGAAAATTATGTTGATATATGTTTACTTGATGTATCAACATGGATTACATGATGGATGTAAATTATATGTAGAAAATATAATTATCCGTGATTTATAAATGTTGCATATAGCTTTCATCAAGCATGTAACATGAATTGGCATGAAATGGAATTCCGCATTTCATATGCACCTGGGACAATCGCATGTATTAGGTGTGAGTGCATGTAATATGGCTTTTGAACGAAAAGCGATTTACTCCTGAGGATTGTCCAATAAATTTTATCGAGGGTTGTCCAACAATCTTATTGAGGGTTGTCCAATTATATCGGGAGGGTTGTCCAACAACCATCTGGGAGGTCAACTTTCTCCAACTGATTATAGTATTTTCTAGAGGGTTGTCCAATGGATTTTGATATCGAAGATTGTTCAATGAGTTTTCAAAAACAAAAATATTTTGTTTTGAAAAATGGGCCATACAGGAAAAATGCATGTGTGAGGGAGTCGGCTAAGACTCGAGACATGGGGAATGACATGTAGACATTCGAGCAGGAATGTGCAGCTATTTTCACTAACGTGTGTGTGTTCGCTTATCGTACGTGCCGTAACGCCCCATTTCCTCGGGGTCCGTTGACTACCCGTCAACCTCGCGAATATAGGTTTCGATGTCGGCTACTCCACGCCACTGTAAAAATCGCAGTCTCCTTTGTACGGAGCTCTACCCAAATACGACTGCAGACATACCCGTCCCGGGCAAATTCAATATAATCACAATGATATCCAATTACCACCCACTTAGGCCCATAAATAATTCTCATCACAATATATCCAAACTATATCCACAGTTTCAAGAGTTAATAAACTACTTCTTATACAACATATTAAAATGAAAAGCATTCTAATACATATATACAATGTGACACCAAAGCCACATCCCGACTTTCTTCTAAAACTGCCTCAAGGACGAACCGTCTCCTCGCACGCTCCCTCGTACCGTAGTGCGGATTCCACGACGGTGAGCTAATGCTCAAGAGGAGAACTCCGCCCCTTAGCGGGCTACTCACCACCTAAGTAATAAAGCAATGTCCCAAATTAAACACACATTCAAGCAAATGCATGATCCTACTTTGAATGTCTACATGACCAATTCAAATCTCGAGTCCTTTCACGACTCTCTCACACTCGCCAAGCCTCAGCCTGCACTATTATATTTATTTATCTGCTTCGACAACCCTTCCGATGTGTATATATCAATTGGGGCCGCCCGACGATTGATATATTATTTCTGTTTATGGACTACTTCCAAATGAATATCACTGGGCCGCTCCGACGATTGATATATTTAATTTGTTGCGGGACTACCCTCCAATGAATATCAATCAGCCACCCGACGATCGATATTTTTTAATTTGACTACCCTCCAATAATTAATATTTTTAGATGTCCTCCTAACCATTTTCTACTCTGCCTCATGCACTCCTACTCCCTATAGTCCTAGATGTTCCCGCATATGAATGCATGTATGCCATTTCCACACAGTTCAACTCACATGTAAATATATAAACATGCATATATTTACAAAACATTCAGACCATTAGCTAATCATGTCATGTAAATCAACATTTCCACATCAAAAATTAGCTCACTGGGGCTATCGATCAAACACTCCAGCAATTTAATTTAAATCACTGACCAAACACATATTTTCACAAAATATATTTCATGTCACTATCCTTAGGAATAGTAAAACCCTAGGGGCTTACTGCCTAACACTAACACCCATCGGGTTCACCTTGTGAACTCGCATTTACCGGCCATTTCCGCCTCATCCAAATCAATCCATGATTTAAAGCATACTAAGCTTATTAAAGACCCAAACAGTCCCTCACGGCGCTCACATTGGGTTCAAGAAATCAATCAATTCGGGCCCCAAGCTGGGGATCGATCAAACATTGCTCAAGGCCTCAATCACCAAACATTTGGTAAAGTATTTAAAAGAGGAATAAACCCAAGTAGGGAGAAACCCCCTACCTCCCTGAGTTTGAGAAAACTCCCTAAATCCTGCATCTACCAGTTCTTCCAGCAGCCAGCTCCCTCTGGTCTCCAAAAAGACCGGCCGACGGCCGGATCGTCGAAATCTGTATAGGTCGATACTCTCTAGAATCACCATTTTTACTTTCATCAGAAGCTTCCTCCCATTTAACGCTTTTGACTTGGTTTCTTAAGTGGAGAAGATAAGTCCTATGCTGACCATTTTGGCATTTTGTGACTTAAACAATTCCTATAATGACCATTATGTCCCTTCATTCCCAGTTGACATTCTATGACTATCTCTACTGTCCATTTTCAATGCTTCTCTTACTCATACCACTTATGGAACATGAGTACATGTTATATGTGACTTCGTCGCATCAAAAATCGCTTTACAAGACCCAAACGCGATGCCCTAAAACGCGTCAACCCGAACGCCTCGAATATTACGAAATTCCTACGTGCTAGCTAGGTCTTTCCTCGCGAAGACGATTCCAACTAAAAACCAATTTTATCATCCGAGATCTAGAGAATAAATTACTTATTTTTATCGAATTACACTCAGAATCGAAATTACGATTTTGCCCTTATTCCAATTGAATTTCTTGCCCATATCTCTCCTCCTTAAAAGGAATTTTTGAACCCCTGGAAATTTAATAACTATGAATCACTCACATGCATATGCAACGTGCACTCTACCATGCATGTAAACTAGTCATTTAAATTTTTAAACGACAACTACTTACTTCATCCTTAAACAAGCAAAGTATGGGTGGCCAAAGACGGTCCGCTCCCACGCGGACTCCTCCACCTGGAGCATAGTGCCTCCATAGTACTCACCAGCCTCACTACTTCCGCGTCGCAAAACCTGATCACGGCTATCAACATGCACACTAGTCCCTCCTCGGAAGGTCCTGCATCCGCGTCAACTTAATCCGCCCCCAATCCACCACATGAGTCGGATCTCGGAGTATATTTCCGGGCATGGAGCCGCGAAACACCTCGTGGACACCGACATGTCGGGCGCAACGCCAACTCGGCACGTTAATCGCAGCCTCATCCCCCGAGTATCTCGAAAGGTCCAACGAACCCCAAGTATCACTCCCCCGCGCCTGCCGAACCCCACACCCCCTGGGGCATCACCTCAAGAAGACATGATCCCCAACCTCGAACTCTAAGGGTCGACGTCGTACATCAGCATAGCTCTTCTGCCGGCTTTGAGCCGTGAGAAGACGCTATCGTATCGAACCCACCTCTCTCAGGTGTTCTAATCGTACTGTAATCATGGAGCTCTCCCACCCCATTCCAACATAACAAAGGCTGATCTGCTATGGCCTCCCGCACGCCCCATATGGGTGCCATTCGTATACTCCGCCCCTCGATAAACTGGCTGAGCTGTAGGCACACTCAAGGCAAATGCTCTTCCCAAATTTACCTTATGATCTCAGACGCATGCTCATAGTATGTCCTCTTAATACCCGTATATAATCCATATACAATAATTCCAACCCTTACACAACCCTTACTGGGCGTGTAAACTCCGACCTCCCAAGTGTCTGCTAATCATCGATTAACCACGGACCGTCAACCTAGTCCATGTCATGAATGACATCCGTATACCGAGCCCTCGCCGGCTCAACAACACCCAACGCGATTTCCAATGGGTATCCAAATCTCGAGTCATTTCCGACTCCTATCATTCAACTTTAAGTCTACATGATGTAACCCGCCTGTGTTTCTGGCACGCAACATAATTCTTCTGGCCACACTTCTCGAAATCAAGCATTCACACGTAAATTCGACATATCTTCCGTGCCCTTACACCCTAACTCCTGATTCTCACCTTAGGGATTAACGACTCCCTCTCGCTTTCGCGCCTTAACACACTCTAATTACTCTTCATTCAACCGAACCATGAGTCTTCATCGATCGCAGAATAAGCAAAGACAAACTCAACCCACACTCACTAAGAGGCCGAATGATTGCATCGCGCACCCATTGTAATCCGACTCGCCCCCGATGTTACCGGCACATAAACGCAACGAGCGTTTATAACGTGACAACCAATCCCTGCCCACCACATGAGCGTAACTCGTGAGGATCTCCTACTACACCTCGACCTGGGTCAGGCTAACTCTCACCCTACATCCTAGGAATAACATCTATACCTCGTGCTTCAGCGCCTTAACCTCTAAGCCCAACTAATGTCGTGGCTGCACACAACCCCGCTTAAGGTTCAAATTATCGACAACCCGATGGTCGTCAACTCATCCATGTCAAGCCCCGATAACTCAAACAACCGGCTAGGGTTCACCATCCCGGGTCCACCACGCTCACGCGCAACACCGATCCGTTCCTCGGTCGACCCACACTTCAGCCTCTTCAATGATCTGTGAGCATTGGGAGCAAGCCAGGAGGAATTCCTAAACTTTAAATCGGTTCTTTTACCTCACCAGCGAGAATGGAATTTGCAGATACTTCCTCGCTTACAGCCTAATCAAATCGCGCCGTCTGGGGTTCTTGGGATCCTCGTCGCAACTGTCACATGCCCAGCTGTCGGCGTAAAATAATATATCACCTGCCCGCTGATTGTCGCACAGCCCCAATCCTTGCCCGGGCCTCAAACTACCATTGTGAAGTGTAAGTCTTCTCGCTTTCTCTTCCCGAACTTGGTAGAGAAAGCCGATCCTCCCCACACCAACACCATCCCGGTGTTCCAAGCATCCAATCTCTCATAATGCACGCCAAACCATGGAGTCCATGTCCCAGCAAATCCCAGCTAATCCCGCCCCAATGCACCAGATTTCACCATTCGAATCGCAATACTCTAAATTAATCCCCAAGAACTTTGTCTCAGATCGACATCCCAGGCTCTAATTAACTCATCACCGCCCCAACCTTCTCCAACAACTGACACTCCACGTCAACACCGACGTGTCCCAATCACCCCCAAAGAAGAAGCAAATCTTTCATGAGACACTCAATCTTCAGATGATGAACTATGGTCTCTCAATCAGGAATACGTAACTTTAAAATGATATCCTATGTTCTCACTGACTGGAGATCAACAAAGATCTATAAGAGAGAAACATGTAATGCACAATGGTCACATCACCTGCTCTGCTTCATTTCTTCCTTCTTTCCTTTCCATAAATCGACTTTGTATTAGGTCAGAACATCTCAGTAAGATGAGGATCCATAACACACTGGCATTCACAATCCGCAACACCAGAACCTCAAAGTGCCCAACGCTGGTCCTAAACGCTTTCAGCAGATATTCCGTGATTCTCAACCCTCACGATGGTAACCTCGGGCATGGCGTCTATCTCTGGGGTAGACTCGCGCCCTCCGCAACCGATCAAACAATCATCAACTCGTAATGGCACCACCGGATCATAAACCCGTTTCAACCCGCCGAAATACGCGGGCCACCATGGCCCTCGCCTTCTTCAAACAGAACCGAGCTCTACATGGTGAAGTGCCTGGTTTACTCAGAACCCTTTGTCCAAAGAGCTCCCGTAGCTGCACCCTGAGTTCCTCGTAACTTCACCCGCCATCCCACGTGAGCCATAGAGACAAAGTACTCAGTAAGTAAACTCTGACATCAAGTCTACTACCTCCGTGGGTGCAGTCCAGTGAAAGCCTGGCCTGAAAACATCCACATTGAACACTACTCGAGGTAGATCCAAGTCTCGATTCTCCTCGCCCTTCTGTGGTAGTGCCCCGCCAAGTGGCAACCCGCTTAACCCGCTCCTCGACACTCGACTCAGATAACGCCCGTGGAAAAATATCGCGGCCGGGCCTCTGAAATACAACACGAGTACCGGGCCCCCGCGTAGCTGAATCCTCCGCCTCACACCGATAACATCCCCCAGAACTCGACAAATTTCAATCCATCCCCGTGGATGACATCGAACTCCGACATCCATGATCCTCGTGTCCGTCGCGAGCAGAGTCCCCGAGGATCTCCGCAGCCTCGTAACCTCGACATATCATCCTCATTTCCTGCCTAACCTCAGTGGGGGAGAACTCACATACAATTTTGCTCCTCTAAGGTCTCCCAGAGGTCCTGCCCATTTCCAATTCATATTTGGGCCTCACCTCAGCTGAACGCAGTTTAGTCTTTAATCCGGGCCTGGCCAGTGGTAATTCCCAAAGCCTCAACACTTTCTCGATTTACATGAACCAATGGTCTGGCCATCACGATCCTCCCGTGAACGTGTCACCTGAGGATGATGCGTCCCAACCCTGAGGTTAGGACCTCCCCGACCATCTCGGCCACACTGGTACCGTGCGACAAACTATAACACCCCGCCAGCCTTCACAGCAGCTCACATCAAATACCGGCCATCGGGTCAAATGCCTGCGGTGCTCGATCAAAGGCTCCCATGGACTCCTCTACGTCCTCGTCCCTAATTAGCCATCTATATGCTCAATGGCAAAAAGAGTCTTTTAATTTTCATTTTGGGGCCTAATCCAAGAATGCAGATGCCAATTACTAATAGATTCTGACAACCATGAACTGATCTGCTCATTTCCTATGGGTGCCAAATTCCAACCACTCGCCCATTTATTTCGATAAAATTCTAAGCTTTCTGTTTGCTTCAAGATCCAAATCTCTAAAGGTCATAGTTCCTAACCTTTAGCATTCAATTCTTTTCCTATACACATTACACTATGCATATAGTTTCCTACGCAAATTCATAGCGCAATCACGTTTCAAATGGAAGTTGATTTGATAACACATTCTAAGGCATAAACACATCCTCAGACACTAATCATACACATAACTCAAGCATGGCTCAATCAATTTTGCATTTAAAATATTGTTTCAATAAAATTTTGGCTTTAAAAAATTTTTTTTTGAAATTTTTTTTGAAAAATTTTGTCTACCTTAATTGATTTATTTTATTTTTTATTTAATTTAATAAATTTTTTTTGAAAAATTTGTGATGAATGTTGTTCATGAATGTGATTCAAATCCATGACTCAAAAACATCAATGAAGTCAAAACCGTGTCGAAAAACTGCCGTGCACGAAAGCACCAAAATCGCCCAATCGCCCGCGTACCGCCAGACAGCCGCGCTGCAGGTCGTGGTCGCGGGCGGCCCGACCGCATCGCGGGCTCGGGCGCTCGGGCCGCGGTCAGAAGACTTCCGGCCGCTACTTCAAGGCTACCGGCAAATACTTCGCCGCCAGACACTTCGCCGCTGGGCGCGCCCACGCCCGCCGCGCTTCCCGCTGCGGCGCCGCCACGCAGTCGCCATGGTACTATAGCCCACCACAGCCCCAAAGACTCTGGCTTGGATGCCAGATCGCTGCCCAAAGGACTATATTGCAACATGTCTATGCTCCGCTCAATATTATTATTAATTCATCAGATCATGTATACAATTTTCCTCAGCTCTTCTCTTGCAAATACAATCCCGTGTTTCCCACACCAAATTCTTCTTCTTGGTAATATTAATAAACCTGTATTGCAATATACCAGCCAGCCTGAAGCCGCTTCAAGTCATAATACACCATGGTGGTGGTATCGCAATACACTCTTATTAGCTCTTTCTCTCCTATCATTTGCACATAATTTCAATGTTGCAAACACAATTTTATTTTTTTTCATTAATATAATTCGGGGCAAGAGTCTAAAACTATTCACCCAAAAAAAATTTTTTTTCATTAGTGATTATGATTATTATTTTCATTTATTTCCCAAAGAATGGAAAATGGCAAAAAATATTACACCTTTTTTTTTTTTTTCTATTTTTCCATAATACTCAAATAAATTTATATGTAAATCTATTTTCATTTTCTTCAGTTTTACACTATATATAATACCTTAGAAAAATTTATTTTTCCGGGTTAGGACCAAATAAATTAGAGAACTTATTTTTCTTCATTTTTTTTTCATTTTTTTTCTTGGGACACTCAAATAAATTTTATAAAATTTATTTTACCCCCATTTTCTTCAATTTTACTACTTGTAAAATCTTAGAAAATTATTCTTCCCTTCATAACCAAATAAATTATATAAAATTTATTTTTCTTTGTTTTTTTTCCAGCTTTTTATAACAGAAACTCTGAATATTTTTATTTAATTCTCGAAATGGTCCACTTGTCAAAACCTCATTATACAACACTGCAATCCTGATGTCTTCAACCTCAAATTTATTAAAATTTGATTTCCACATTCAATAACCAAATAAATTGATAAAAATTTATTTTATTTCTCCTTTTGTTCCGCTTACACACCGGTAAAAACTTCCTAAAACTTTCCCAACACATCATGGTTGTCCTAAAGCAACCACTAAGCACACACAAACTACAGGCACAGTGATACGATCACACATCATTCAAGCTGCGAATATTTTCAGCAAATCCATCCATCGAATCACACACAAAACATATCAACACATGCATGTAGTGTCCTAGCTCTTTGTCCCGTGATTCCTAGGTAATCTCATACCATACAACATCGAACCACACCTAGTGGTGATGTTTTTTTACATTTCACACTCAAGCCCAAGCCTCCTCATTCTCTAGGGTTTCACATAACTATACTCCACATCAAACCACCTAAGTGGCTATGGATACCAACCTCGGGTACCCCCAGGTATTCAGATACCTAAGCTCGATACTGCCGTGACGCCCCATTTCCCTGGGTCCGCTTGACTTACCCGTCAACCCGCGGAATACAAGTGGGATGCCTGGCACTGCACGCCTCACTTCAAAATCTAGCAGTCTCCTTTGTGGAGCCTCACCCAAATACAAGACCGCGATATACCTGTCTCAAGCAGTCCAATATAATCACAATGATATCCAATACGGCCACTTAGGCCCATAAATAATTCTCATCACAATATATCCAAACTATATCCAATAGTTTCAAGAGCACAAATCATTTTATACAACATATATTAAAATGAAAAGCATTCTAATACATATATACAATGTGATACCAAAGCCACATCCCTCGACTTTCTTCTAAAATAGCATCAAGGATCTTTTCTTAACCGGGCTCCCTCGCACGCCCCCCGTATCTGTGAGTATGTGGTCCCATTTACTCGGGTGAGCTAATGCTCAAGAGGAGAACTCGCCCCTAAGGGGCTCACCACCCAAGTACAAAGGCAATGTCCCAATTAAACACACATTCAAGCAAATGCATGATCCTACTTGAATGTCTACATGACTAACTTGCATCCCGAGTCCTCGACCGACTCTCACACTCGCCAAGCCTCGTATGAGAATTATTATATTTATTTATTGTTCAGGACAACCCTCCGATGTGTATATATCAATCACGCCCGACGATTGATATATTATTCTGCTTATGGACTACTTCCTCCAATGAATATCAATTGGGCCGTCTCGCCGATCGATATTTAATTGCTCGTGATCACCTCCGATGAATATCAATCGGGCCTACCCTCGACGATTGATATTTTTAATTTGACTACCTCCGATAATTAATATTTTTAGACAACCTCCGAACCATTTTCTCTGCACTCGTCTCACATGACTTACCTATACCCTGGGATGTTCCCCTGTACATAAGGAATGCATGTATGCCATTTCCAATACGCCCAACTCACATGTAAATATATAAATGATGCATATATTATAAAACATCTAATTCACACAATCATGTCATGTAACCAACATTTCACATCAAAATTAGCTCACTTGGGCTAATGATCAAACACGAGCAATTTGATTTAAATCACTCGACCAAACACATATTTTCACAAAATATATTTTCATGTCACTATCCTTAGGAACAGTAAAACCCTAGGGCTTACTGCCCAAGACTCAACACTACTGCTCACTTTGTGAACTCCGCATTTCACTCGGGCCATTTCCACCTCATCCAAATCAATCCATGATTTAAAGCACACTTAGCTATTAAAGACCCAAACAAGCCCTCACTTCAAGCATGGTCGCCACATTGGGTTCAAGAAATCAATCAATTCTGGCCCCAAGCTGGGATCGATCAAAACGGCTGCTCAAGGCCTCAATCAAACAAACATTTACAAAGTATTTAAAAGAAAAGGAATAAAACCAAGTAGGAAACCTCACTTCCTGAGTTTGAGAAAATCTAACTGGCACTAATGCCAAGCCTTTCCGCGTGAGGCCTTCTGGTCCAAAAAGGACCGACGGCCGGATTCGTTTCAAAACTGTGATAGAAGTCGATAATTTCTCAGAATCACCATTTTTGACTTACTTCAAGAAGCTTCCCTCCCCATTTCAATGCTTGACTTAGTTTGGCGAGAAGATAAGTCCTATACACTATTTTAGTATTTTGTGACTTAAATAAATTTTTATAATGACCATTATGTCCCTTCATTCCCTTGACATTCTGGCATCATCTCTACTGTCCATTTTCATCATTTCACTCATACCACTTTAAAATATGAGTACATGTTATATGACTCACATCAAACGTTTTACTTCAAGACCTAAACGCTGAAGTACCCTCGAAAAATGTGTCAACTTCAACGCCTTGGAATATTACGAAATTTCCATGCATAAATAGATTTCTCAAGTAAGACTATCTTAACCTTAGGCAATTTGTTTTGTCATCCGAGATTCTGGTATAAATAAAATTACTGATTTTTAATCAAATTATAATTTCAGAACGTAAATTAGCCATTTTTACTTTATTCAAGAAATTGGCCGTCTTACATGTGCACTTAGGTGGGGAGTAGCCCTTGTAGGAGAATTTCTCTACTAGGCATTGCTCACCCCGTCGTGGGAAAATATTTTCAGGTGTTGGAGGTACACCAAGAGATGGAACTCATCTGATATTTAGCAGAGTTAAAGGCCGATTTGGCTTCATATGTAATTCGTGAAAATTCCTTAAGACCATATCCAGCTTTGTATATGTAAATGAGAATTTTTGTAATAAAACTTATTTTGACTCTTTCTGTTTCAATATTGTGTCAAGTTTTTTACTTTATAATATTTCAGAGTAATATGTATAGAGGCGTAGGTATTGAATTAAATGTTTAAGAGAGCGAGGTGTGAAATGCCAAAAAACAAGCTACTTCATGTTTTGGGGTCTAAACGTAGTACAGTGCAAGACATGCCAACACTGCTGGCTCCATTACAAGGGATCCCTAGTCACGACAGAAGTTCTTTCCCGTTCAGCGTTCACACAGAAATCTATCCCCACATATTCGTGATTTCAAGTCAGGAAAAACTGTCGCAACATGGCTTTCCTTGTTGCGACATGGGTTCTAGTTCTTTGTCGTGACGATGTCGAGACAAAGGTTTCCTTGTTGCGATCGAGACGGTCACGACGAGGTCGTGGTCGGATGTGAGCTTCTTGGTTAATGCCGAGATTTCGTGTCGCGATCAAAAATCGTAGGACGCCGCTGTGATTTCATGGCGGTGTCGCGACATAACATTTTTAAGTGTCGTGATGCAGTTTTGGCCTAGACAGGAGATTTTAGGTCGTGACAGAGTCGCGATAGGATTTTTCTTTGTCGCGATAGAAGTTCGTCAAGATTGAAGAGTTCTATGTTGCAACATACATGATGCTGAGACATACACGGCTTTACGTCGCGAAAGGGTCGGGTCGCCAGAGTGAGCTGTCTCATGTCACACATGAAATTTCCATGTCGCGACGCAGCTTGGTCATGGGGAGAAGGTCTCACGCCAGACTGATATTCTAGGTCGCACGAGCTTGGGTCTTGGATGGAGGTTAGTCTCAACATGGCACACTCATCGGTGACAGAGTTGGCACGACAAGGCCTGGCGCCAAGTAACGCCGCTTGCACACGAGCAGCAGTATCAGATGCGTGACTGTGATTGTTATGACAGATCGGCGGTGCACAGACTCGTGGCGCGACGTAGGATTTCTATCGTGGATAGATTTTGGACATGGATAAAAAAAAAAAAAAAGACCCTGGATTCAAGGTCACATGTAAGATGACTTAAAGATGGGGGCGGTGTGCTCCTGCAATATTTGTGGCCCCAAATATTATTTAAACTACATTTGATTAATTTACACATGGAAAATAAATCAATTATAATAAAATTATCGATTAATTATATTTTTAATAGAATTTTATCGCTCTAGTTTACTTAGTCACAGCTTTCGAGGGTTATAATTATTTAGACAACAATTTTGATGATGGTTTCACCCAACAAATTTTGTCCTGGTAATTAATGTTTATAATTCACTTTACTTTATATATATATATATATATGATATATATATATATATATATGTATATATATATATATATATATATATATATATATAAATACATGTTTTTTTGTTACAAAATATACATGTTAATATATTAAGTATGAATATCTCAATAATAAGTTTGGTGTTCAGCTCTCAACATAATTTTTGAGTAAATTTGAATTTTTTTTACAAATTACAACAAAAAATTGTGATATATATCAATATAGAGAGACTGATGCCAAGTGGGAAATTTTAATTTCTAAAAACTAGGTGGAATTATTTAGGTGGAATTACCAAAATTGAAATTTAATTAAAATTTTTTTTCTTAATTCATTTAGTTTTATGAATTGTTTAGGTGGAATTTATATAACACTCTTCTTCTATCCTTTTTGATGAAATCTTTAGGCAGCTGACTTTTCTCGTTGTTTATTGCTTGATTTGGCTTGCTTACAAAATAATCGAAAAATTATTTAATGATCCTTACATAATCTTTAAAATTAAGAATGCAAAAAAGAAGTTAGAGACTCAATATCAATAAATCATCTCATTCCAAGACAAACTGATCATGAAATGAAAATCACTTAAAAATAAATACATTAAATAAGAAAAACCTACAAAATTGAAACCACAAAACCAACAAAGAATGAAAATATGGCAGATAGCACATGGGATTTCCCAAAGACCTTTTAAATTTCACAAAAGAACATATTCCCTAAGATAAATGGTATAATCTCTTCTAGATGAATTCTTTTTTATATAAAAACAGTATAAAAATTTTGAAAACTCATTTTCAAAACTATTACACCTATTAATACTCAACTCCTCTCGATGATTTGAATTTCATTTATTTAATAAAAATATAAATATATAATTATGTTCAGGTGCTGAAAAATTAGCAAATTCATTAGTTTTGGTCTCGGGAATTATTTAATTTTTTTCTTTTTGAGTGTTAAATTAGTAAAAAAAATTTGAAACTACGGCCTATCATTTTCTTCTACTTATCCACATGTGACTTTAGGATTTTTAAATTCCTGGTTCCTCAAAACAAAATAAAATAAAATATTATATATATATATATATATATATATATATATATATATATATATATATATATATATATATATATATATATATATATATATATATATATATATTCAAATTCCAACTCCAGAATTCTCTGGTTTTAATAAAATTACAATCTATAATTATTGGGCTATTAGATATTGTGGATAATGGCATAAATCATGTCTGAAGATGCCATTGTGAGTGGAAGGGGGAATTATGATTACAATTAGGGAATGGGATTTTAAGGTTAATTTTCAAAATCAAGTAGTTGGTGAATACTGCTTTATACACTTCAAAACTCCACACGGTTTTTAAAGCAAAAAGACTAATTTAAGGAATATTTTTGAAAAGAGACATCTATATGATCATTTTTTTAAATACTACTTAACGTCAAACTCTAATTATTGAACTCAAATACCCTCGGTATACTTAAAAAAAAAAAAAAAACTTCTTGGTATACCATTAAATAAGCCACCATATGAGAAGGAGATATATGAAAGTACACCCCATTATTTAATTATTGAACCCCAAATACTTGTTGATATTAATGAATAGGCTGCGATTTGAGGTGGAAAGACATATTCCCACCTTTGATTTCAACAGAACTATATATTTACAAATAACTTTGAACTGCCCTTTAGCTGTCTTATGCGAAAATCTAGAACTTCATGGAAAGATGATGGAGAGAAAAGATGTAGAACTCATATTCAATATTGAATAAGATTCTTGAATAGGCTATGATATGAGGTAGATTTATAAAGTAGACCCATTATTCAATTATTGAATTACTAAGACTCGTTTATATTATTGAATATGTCGTAATAATAATGATTTTTCTAAAAAAATTTGGATCAAAATGAACTTATTATTTTAAGAAATATTAATTATAGGTAACATCTAAAGAGTTTCAGAGTTTAGAGTTAGAAATCCACAATGTACTTCTTTAAATTAAATTAAGTACAAAAAATCTATAAATATTTCGAAAAAAAAGTTTGCAAAGTTGAAATGAATTTTTTTAATAAAATGTTATTATTTTGAACCCGATACTCTCCCAAAAGCTAGCGAGGGAAGATTTTATTGTACATTATTCTTTAGTATTTCTTGTGGGGACTTAAGTTGTCAATTGTCATGTCCAAGATACACTTATATTGTCTTCGATTAAATTGATGGAAATGGTAAAAATGTTTAAAATTATTTTCTTTTAGTTCTTTAATAAAAACCATTTATTCCAAACACATAGCTAACGAAGAAAGTTGGATTTTTCGCCGTCCTTAACTTAAAATTATTCATTTACATTTTTTTTTTCAATAAATTTCTTCTTCTTCCACTAAAATTTAGGTTTGATTTATTTTTGTATTGTCACCTACCTTAATAATAAAGTAGTTTCATTATCTTCTTAGCGGGGAAGCGCTTTGATTTATTATCGCCTTATTGTGACATGTGGTTTGTCATCGACTTTATTACAAATACGATATTGTTTTGTTGTCTTATTACGATACCTTTACTCAAGGTGTAAGGGTGACATCTAAACAAGCAAGATGAATTGATTAGTCAAAGATATAAAATTATGATCGTTAATATGTTAAAAACTAGAGACGTAGATGGTCTAAATAATATATTTCATTAAATTTTGTATTTTAAAACCGATTTATTATATTATTAATCTTAATATCGCTTAATCTTGTATGGTTTTTTAACTATTATATCTTAGATTTGTGATTATTAAAGTCAATCAATGTCAATATTACTTTTCTTTCAAAAAAAATAAATAATAAATAAAAACATTAAAGAAAATAATTATTTAAAACTTATATATTCTATATTATTTGAATTTTATATTGATGATTAAACAATAAAATAATTTTTGGAAGTAATAAATAATAAAATTTTGATTTGGGATATCAAATAAAACAAGATACTCGAATTTAGTTATATTTTTTCTTTCTTCCTTTCTACTTTTTCCTCCCTTGCTTTTCTTTCTTCATACATTTTTTCTTCAAAAACCAAACATAGCCTTAGGGATAAATGGAAACAAAGAAAATTCCAAGTTATAATGTTTATTAATCCATTAAAGTAGTAATTTGAATATTTAAGTTTTACCAATCACTTGGTAACGTAAGTTCGGGACCTTTGGTGTATTTGTTGTGAGCCATTATAATCATATATATATTCAAATCTCAGCTGGGTCTTTTTTTAACTAATTATATATATATATATATATGTATATATATATGATCTGTGGACGCCCCAAAACCCGGTCCGTTGACAACCATGATAACCTGCTGAATACCGTGATGCTCGGGCAACCCGACACCACCACGAAATCTGCAAGAGTCTCCTTGTACGTGGGAGCTCTACCTAGCACATAACCTCGGTCCCAACGAATTACACAGTGGTCCAACACATGATAAGAGCAAAATTTCTACTTTGTTTCCCCGCATCAATACTCGCAATAATCATATCCCAACCAAATATATATGATACAGGGGAGATATATAGCATATATATCATGGTTCAAGAGTTGATGATTCACTTTATACAACATATATTAAAAGTTTAAAACAACATTCAATACATGTATCCAACTAAACACCAAAGCCAAAGAACCCGACTTCAAATTGGTCTCAGGATGGTTTCGCCCCAGACGCTCCCGCACTAAAGAAAATATATTCCCTCGATGCCAGTGAGCCAATGCCAAAGAGTGGAATCCACCTGGCGGTCATTCTTCCACCTAAGTGCATATGCAACAGATCCAACAAACACACACCTCCGCTGTGATTTGTGATCCTATCAATGCCCATATCACGACCAACCCATGTCTCGAGTCCTCATCGACTTCTCACACCCGCCAAGCTCAATGGATGGAGCATCATTTTCAAACAAATCTCGTTGTTTTCGAAACACCACCGGGCGTAAGCCTGGTGAAAAACAAGGACTACCCCCTCCGAAAGCAATGTGTGTTTGAGAACTTCCCACCAGCCAGCATCCCTATCCAAAGTGATCTACCGGGACCTGGGTTCTCCCCTAATCTCATTCTCCGCAAAATCATCCCCGCAGAAATTCCTTCAGAATCCATTTTCAGATTTTTCCAGAGAAAATTCTACACAGCGCACCCCGCCACCCACTGTTTACCCGGTGCATGCTTAAATGCATTGCAGCTATTTCAATCATTTTTATATACTACATGCAAATATATCATCATGGTTATATTTACATAATTTAATCACACAAACATGTTATATAATTTCATTAACCATATTTACACCATAAATTAGCTCACATGGGTTAATTTGACAAATAATACACCGGATTTAAATTACTCAACCGAACAGACATTTTTCACATAAAATTTTTATTTCGTGAACATCGTTTCACTGAACAAGAAAACTTTTGTGTGGTTACCGTCACGACCACCCAATATCGGTTTTTCACCGTGGGAATCTGAATTTGTAGCCATTTCCAAATTTCATATGATATCACGTCGCCAAATTTGTTCTTGCGCCACCATACAATTAACAACTCAAATACCTGCAGACAATAACAAAGGATCGCACAAATGGGTTTCAAAATTAACAATTCGGTTCCAAGATTCGACCACTCAAACGGCTACCACTGCCAATCAACTCAAGCATCATAAACACACTAAACAAACCAAGAAGGATGGAAAACTTCATCAATGAGTCGCCTAAACTCCACCAAATGGTGCCCACGCCGTAGTCCGGCCACAGAGCAACTTTCCTTCGCTCCGCCGGAAACCGAATTTCGCCGGACGTCAGATCTCAGAGAAGGCACTCCTTCTCTCACTAAAACTCACAAAACCCAGCCACTGTCACTTTTGGTCTTCATTATGCACGTTTTCTCCATTTGGAGAAAATGACAACTATTTCAGTTTTGTCCTATTATCATTAACAATTCCAAAAATTCCACTTATGTCCCCTCTTCTTGATTTTTGACACTTGGCACAATCTGAGCCATCCATTTCCATCTTCTCTCTAATCTTGTAACATGTGTCACAAGAGTACATGTTATAGGTGACTTTGTCAGGCGCCATATATGTTTGCTTTACGCGCACCCGATAATTTACTGCCTCTAAAATATGTGTAAATCTCGACCGTCTCGAATTTGACGCAGTAGCTAGATTTCGCTTGCACGATCCCAACTGAAGTCCTGCTTTGTCGTCGTGAGATCTATCAAAATTTGATTTTACCAAAATTACGATTTTGTCTTTCAAAATTTTTAAATTTTCTGTGTCTCAATGCGACCCTTTCTAATCCTGCACCAATAATTCAAGTTCAGCCCTAGTAATACAATTATATTATGTGGTAGAGTTTTATCACAGTTTCATGCTCTATCCCGACTGTATAGGATTAGCCTTAAGAGGCTCAGATTAAATGCGTCTTTTGTCTGTGTACGGACCCGTTCAGGACATCTCATGGTTCGACAAAAAGTGCTAAGACCTGCACTAGTGTAGAGAGGTGTAGAGTGATAATTTCGTGTAAAAACAAAATCACCTCTTTACTTAAAGAAAATAAACTAAAAATAAAGAAATTAGCGCTAATTCATATCTAATTCTTATGAATTGCTATGTAAACTATTTAACGCCCGCAATTGATGAAATTCCTATGATATTTCTCGTATTTACTATTTGATCAGTTTTAGTTGCAAAATAATGAAAATTTATATAACGATGATCCTTGTATAATATCTACATAAATTAATCAATAAAAAGAAGAGACTGGTTTATCAATAAATCATCTCATTTCAACACAAATCGATCATGAAAATGGAAATCACTTCAAATTAAATAAATACATATGAGAAAATATACAAATTTGAAAAACAACAAACAAACAGAGACGAAAAAATTAAATTAAGAAGAAAAAAAACAAACAGGTCAGAGGAAACCATGAAACATGGGGTTCAACTCCGATCGTGCATGCAAATGTGCAAATCGTAAGATGCGAAATCAATCAAAGTGTAATTAGGCAAATTAAGCTATCACATGATTTTACTCGAGTTTATCCTAATCTTCTCCCATGCCTCTTCAATCTCTTCACCGATTCACAAGATGATAGCCCTCTCAATGAAAGTTTCTCAAGATTTGTCAGTTGCAACAATCCATGAGGAAGCTTTTTCATTTTATTACAATAATGAATTTCCAAGTTTTTCAGACTACTCATTGCTCCTCTCTCTACTATCAATTCCTCTAATTCATTTAATGTACACAATTCTAATCTTTCAAGTTGAAGAAACCCTCTCGAAGAACATACCATCTTTTCCCCACATATGAATGAACTACGAATGTAAGAATTCGCAGAACAATGGCAACTCTTTAGGATCATCATTGATCATCCTGTTAACTTGCAACCCCACAAATCAAGTCTAAGGAGTTTTGGAGTGGTAGAATTCAATTTCCCTTCTAAGAACTTCATTCTCCCATCCAAGGACAAATTATAAAGGCAGGTGATGGTGCGAGAAAGGCATGAGTCCAAAGAAGTAATGTTTTCTTGTTATGATGATCAATAAGAATATTCTTCTCTCCCGCACCGATCCGCGCGAATTTGATTAACTTTCTTTTGTATGCCCTCCGTAAATGATAATTCTGAGGATTTCAAGAATCATGTGAATTTTTAGCAATAGGATTCGAAAAACTCCTCTTCAAACATTTCATGGAACATTCACGTAATGCTAAACTCCTTAGCTGGGTCAATTTTCCTAAGCCATCTCCCTCTAACCAACTTCCTTCCTTTAAAGCTAAAGTTTGAAGATTGGTGAGTTGCTCCACACCCAAATAACCATTCACACACTTGTTTATTTGGGATTGGCTTGAAACCTTGCAATTCGAACACTCTAGATGTCTTAACTTCACTTAAATTGAATGAGGTATATTGCACTATTCGCCTCCCAAGCCAGACTTTGCTTGATTAACCAATCTACCGATGGATGATGGAAGCATATGACTACTAAACCCTTTTATGCACAAGAATTTTAGGGTGAATGAGTCGTCCTATATCCCGTGGGGGAGCACATGACCATCAACTTTCTTCCTCGATAAGCTCAAAAACCGTAATTTAATACGTTCTTTGTAAAGATCCTCAACTTTTTTTTTTCTCCCTATAGTTCCACTAAATGAAACCAAAGTTCCTATCAGAGCTTGAATTATGTGCGAACAGAAATGTCATGGTTATTTAGATTTTGATGAATAATGTCGGCGTACTAATAGGGAAGGTGGAATCCATGTTTTCATGCACCAAAAAATTTGCATCCTTAGCTCTAAAAACAAAGTAAGGTCCTCGAAGGAGTGTCATGCATGCATACAAGACCCACTCTTCCATCTACCCTCTCGATCGCCCACTTGAATCAAACTTCTCTATGGATCAACTCTGGTGGTAATATAGTCCCCGCCAATGCCCGAAGTCTTTCTTTCCCTTCTCTCAGATAAAGCCTTCACAACCAATGATTTAATCAAGTGCTACGCGCAATCTCATAGTCTTCCTGAATATCCCACAATAAAGAAAAACAAGACTTCAAGTAATAGGGCAGTCATTAGGTCTGGGTGCTTTGTAAATTCCCATGCACGACTCCAGTACCTCATCCAGTGCCACTCTTATACTTGCAAGCACTTTCTCCCACGATTGCTTGCCCTCTTTGTCGACACAAGCCGTTTAACACCACGATAAAGCAAGAGGCAAGCCTTTGCATTTTGTCACAATCTTCTCTCGTAGTTCCTCTAACTCCGTAGTTAGAGTAGAGCTGTAAAGTACCAAATTCCTCGAAAAGCTTTTTTTGAGAAAGAGCCGCCAACTCTCATCATCATTCATAAGACGGAGTTCGTATATAAATGCTTCTGAAGAAGTGGCATGCATAGCAATTTCTTTATTGCGAGTGGTGATCAACACTTTGCGATATGGAAAATTCTCAACACTCCATGGGGTTAAGAACACCTTCGTCGTTTGGAAAACCGCCGACTTCGCGACGGATTTGCTGCCTAATTACTCAAGCACACCCCTCGCTTCTGTCTCGACCTGGCCACTTAATACGGATCTCGTATGATTGTGTCGGACAAATGGGAGTTTGTGAACGAGCATTTCAAGCGAGGACGAAGAGAGCTCAAGTCCGAAATTCGGTGTCGGAAAACGGTCACGACGGGGACGGGTGGAAAATCCGGCGCGTCTATGAGGGAGGCGGAGGTGGATTTGGGGATTTGATTTTTAGGAAAGGAGAAAGATGAGGTTTTGGAAGTTAGGGTTCTGATTTAGGGATTTCGAAAAATTTGGAGGAAAGAGAAAACCTGGGACCTGTGGGTAGGCGAGAATCCAAGTCGGAGAAACGTGAATCACAAAGTATAGTAACTTATCTCCGAATCATCATTCTCCTTCAGCAGTTCCTCCGCTTGTCCCTTTAACACATTCAGTATCGTCCATCTCTCTCCTTCCAACAACTCAAAGACGATTTACAATAAAATAAACATAAAAGTAAAATAAATTTATTTATATATTTAATCCAACGAGTCAAGCCACTATCATTGTTACTTTTTTTGCCATTCAGAAATTTAGCAAACCTTACACCATTAATTGTCATTAATTTGAAATATGTTTCCTAAATTCAAGTTTTTCTTTCATCTATATTCCTTTTTGTATTATGTTGTTGTAGTATTCTGTTTAATTTGGACCCTCTCATACATGCATTCTCCTCTTTATCACTTAAATTATAACTTAAGGACAATAAATAATGAAGTACTTAGAATTGTTTTTGTGATGACCCCTTAGTTAAGTAGTTAAGTCAATGGTAAGGCGGACCGACCAATCACATAACTCCATTTTCAGTTAATTATCAATATTTTAAAATCAATTTTTTATCATTCGGAAATTTCTGAATATATCAAATTATTTTAAATTTAAAAAATATGACAATTATTTTATAAATATTTTTACCTCGATCTTGTCGGTTGGGATGCTCCAAAGGATAGTTTTTTTTTTTTTGAGGATCAAAGAGCATAAGTTTTAATTTTCTTCGTAGCGTACTATGATAATTAATATAATGGAGTTGTCATGCTTAGTCATAATTATAGCTTAGGCGTCAATTTGATGATCCCAACAAATTTGTCCTCTAATGTTTACATACAATATAAATGTTAATATACTAGTATTGAAACGAGGCACCAAGCGTTTGTATTGATTATAGCATTGGCATATGCCTCATTAATCTTGATCATATAACTCTCTGTTTGTTTCCAATATGCTAAAAACCAAACACCTTAAATATATATATATATAAAATATATTAACAGAATACTTGTTTATATGATAATAATTCAACTTTATTATGATAAAATGAAAATGAAAATGTTTATATACTAACTTATTGGAAATATTAAATCTTTGTTGGGTTACCTTTGCTTGATGTCATACCGAAGATCTTTCAATGTTGTTTCAGCGGCAAATGCCATAAAGTCATGAATGTAACCACAAATAGGAACCATTACGTTTCCAGCTGATACCTTGACCACCCACCAGCACACAAACAAAATTAGAAAACAAAGAAGCGTCGAAAGGATTAATTCTTGCATCTCCTTTTAGTAGAGATGTGAGATTCCTCCATGACGATCATTCTAATTGCAAATGCAATTCTCTTCAAAAACTCCATAGAAACTACTCCATGTTTTATATTTCCCATATTGGGTCGGGTTTGTTAGAATGGTTCATATCAATTTGAATTTTAAATTCAAATTGAATCTCCCATAATAACACATTTCCCCAACCCTTGTAACTCTTGAAGACACAGTGATGGCACGGTCTCTGCAAGAATATTTTGCAAATTTTAGGTCCTAAGCCTATAAAAAAATACAGTAATTCACCATCAAGTTTGTTTGGAAAAAGGGTTTAGAAGAACCAAAAACTAAATTAATTTTGGTTTCTTAGTCTCAACAGTTTGGTTTCCAATTTTCCAGTGTTTCAGTTTCCCTGTTTGTTACAATGGCTGGAGGTATGTGTATTCTTACATTTTGCTTTCGCACATAATATGATTGGATTGCTTGATTAGGAATTTCAACATTTATTATTCTGGCATAGAACCTCTGCACGGATTTTGTGTTCGTCTGAGTTGTTTTTTTATTGTTTTCGAGTGGATCACATTGGATTTAAGTTTTCCATTGTTATGAAGCGTTAAATCTCCTTTATATATAGATTGTGTATTTTGTGACTTCATATGGCATCAGCATAAATAATTATGGTTCTACTTAGCCAGTTGCAATTGAGGTCTATCGAACCCAGAAGAGAAGCGAACCATTTAATAATATTTAAAAAAAAAAAAAAGGAGTCTATGAATGCGAGAATGCACCAGGAGAAAGTTACTCCTTGCTCTTGCTCTTTTCCAGTGCCCTAAATGAAATCTTTTAGTGTTTATTTAGCAGGCAAAAAAAAACTAAGGAGTATTTTAATCGGTTAGGTTGGATTGACACAGCAGAGTTGAAGAAGATAACCATTTATTTATTTATTTATTTATTTTATCTTCATTCACGTTATGGCTCATTTGAGCCTATGATGGGCCAATTTGAAAGATTACTTTTAATTTAGTTGAGTAGATTCGGCTGGATAAGTTGGCTAAAAGCCCTTAGGCCTGTTTGGATCATATGCTGCAACCCATTGGATTCAAAAAAAAAAAAAATTTGTTAAAAGGGGTTGTTGTTGCTGAAAGGATTTGATCCTTGGACCATGTAGGCTTCAAAGTAGTGCTCTACCATTCATTGCTTAGAATGGCATTATTCTTCTCTTGGTTTTATTTATACGACTTTACAAGGATTAAGTTACCTATTAACAAATTTGTGTGATAATATGTTGGCGTTAAACCCTTGCTTTTGAATTCAGGGACCACACTCTTTATCGAGGCCATACTGAGATTGATGTTTTAATTTAAACACAACTCTTTATGTAGAAATATAGTACAGTTCTAATCATTATTGAATTTATTATGATTGTTCATGAATATAATTTTTACATGCTTATAATATTGTTCTTTAAAATTGTTTCTGATTTCTTATGTTAAGTGATCTGCTATACATTTTATTAACTAGGGAATATGACATCCTTAGTTGGTTAAATTCATCTCCCTTCATTGGATTATTTGTTCTTATTAATACATAATTAATTCATATGGAATGTGATAAATCTCATCAAGGGAATTTTTATTATATTTTGTATGATTAATTAGGATGAATGTCAAATCATATTTTCTAATTTTCCCACAGGGATTAGGAAAAAGAACATGATTTGGTAGTCTTATCATAATATTATTTAAATCTAATTGAATAAGACTTTAGCCACGGTGAGTTTTATGTCACTGGGTTTATGATTTAAAAGCATGATTTACGTGGTAAAATATATCATTGTATCTTTGTCTCGATTTTTTGATTACTAAGCATGTATACTTAACCTTTGCCGGTTATTCAACTGCGAATATTTAAATTTTAAGTGTGATGTTTCGAATTAGAGGTGATAACTATAAGGTATGAAAGGAAAGAATTCTTCTACATTTGGGATGGATGGATGTGGCTACGCTATAAGGAAGAGGAACGCGATCCATTAAAGGAAACTAGCTACTTGGTATGCGTGCTTTATGATAAAGTGGGAGGCGTCTAATCGCCTCTCCATGATGTTCATAAGACTAAGATATCGGTAAATGACCGATGGATTCGTCGAGTAAATTAATAAGTCAAACCACTTGCTTTTTTTGAAAACCATCGATGAGCAATTTGAAACTTAAATAAGCTCTTTCCTAGTACCTTAATTATGCAATTTTCATCCTGAGCTCAGGACAAGAGGAGCGCGTGATCATATCATGCACATGAGGGGATGGCGTGACGGACATTAGAAGTTACCATGTCGGACCTTTCCTTGTTCATTATATATTGAATACTACGCTGACAATACGGTCCCTTCAAAATCTCTTCTGACACATAAGGATAAATGGTCGATTATTGGGTGTTGACCATGTAATGCGAAGGAGAAGAAGGTTAATGATGGAAGATGGTGAACAGGTTAACTTGACCACCTTTGGAAGAAAGAAAGGATGGTAAAGAAGGGAAGATTCCTATTAGATCTGAGGCATAAAGAAGGAGTGAAGTGTTTTTAACGTAAAGAAGGGACACATGAAGAAGGAAGTGCTCGAGAATTTAGATACGGCTTGATAAGAAAGGTACTCAGGAATTTTCCTTTGTATGTTATGAATCTAATATGAGTAGTGTTAATCATAACGCACATGGTGGATTGATTACAGTTTACCATGATCATGTTTCAAAATGCCTTACGGGGTATCTGAAAACTGAAGCCGAGTGGGAAGTGAACAATCCATCTATTCGAGCGACTAAGATGAGTTCATGTGTAGAAAGCTAATGGCACTTGCGGCCTTGTATTAGACGGTTTCATTTTAGAATTGGAAAGAACATTTGCTCATTTCCAAGTTTCTCTAGAATTTAATTTCAATTTCAAGACTTGTACCTTTAGGATTCCTCCTTTAGCCTTTTCAATTCTGGTTGAGTTTATCGATAAATCTAAAGTTGTGGTTATGGTACATTCATGCGATGGTCTTTCCATATTCGAGTTACAAATGATATTACTTATAATTCTATGCATGTTATCGATTAAAAAAGATGTGTTATGAATGAGGAATCCTCTATGTTAAGTGGCATTGGAGATCGGGACATCTCCATTGAAAGAATAAAGAAATTGGTTAATGATGGGGTACTTAGTACTTTGATTTTGTTTGATTTCGAGACTCAGGTGAATCAGACAAGGGCAAGAAACCAACAAGTCTAAAAGGGTGCAAAGAGGAGCACAAACCTATTGTGAGATTACACACGACATTTGTTGTCCCGACATGGATGCAAATAATCTAAATACTTTATCACCTTCATAGATGATTATTCACGATATATGTATCTCTACTTACTGCTCAAAGGATGGAAGCTTAAACGCCTTTAAAGTTTTTATACGGCAGAGAATCAATGCGGAAAACATATTAAGATCGTGAGATTAGATAGAGGTGGAGAGTACTATGGTAAATACACAGAGAATGGACAAGCTCCTGGTGCATTTGCAAAGTATATTCAAGAAAATTAGATTGTTGCCCAATACACTATGCCTGGTTCTCCAGATCATAATGGTGTGACGTAAAGAAGAAATGTAACTTTAATGGACATGGTAAGGAGTAAGAGGAGTAATACAAACTACCTCAATACTCAGACTGAACTCTAAAGACGCATCGGTATATATTAAATCGAGTTCCAAATCCGTTGTCTCTAAGATTGAGTCATTCAAAGGTTGGAAACCTAGTTTGCAAATATATACGCGTTGGGATGCCCGTCTCAAGTAAGAATTTATAACCCACAAGAAAAGAAGCTGCACTCCAGCACACATTAGTGGGTATTTCACTGATATGCTGAAAAGGTCCAAGGGGTATAGATTTTATTGTCCATCTCACAAAGACTAGATTGTGGAATCAAGAAATGTGAAATTTCGAGAATGACTTAATCAAGTAATATGGACTGCTTTAGGGACATTGTTTCTGAGAAGGATCATTATGAAGGTCAACCCTGACACACCCCCACCCTTCACTCAGATGTGCCGCCAATCCCACGTAATTCCCCAATCGCTACTTCAACGACTCAAACCTATGAAGCGGCCGCAGCATTTGGTCGAACCAGATAAAATTTTTCCCTTTCTAATCTTAGGATTTTATACATTCTCAATAAAGATATCACCGTATATGTGTGATTAATGCTCCAAATTTCGTAGACATGATTTACACTTTTCCAAATATGGCAACCATCAATGTTCTTTCAAAAGAGCCTCAGGCTCAACACATTTTCACAAAGCTACACTATGTACATACATATACTTAACTATACAAATTCAAAGTATTTCCCCTTACAAAAGATTGTTAATACAACACTAATACAATTATCAAGAGAATCCTAATATGCTCCAGCGTCCGGCATACCTGTACCTAGAAAATAGTTTTTAAAACAGGAAAATAATGAGCTAAACGAGCTTAGTGAGTGTATGCTTTATAAAATGTTTGCTTTTTTCTCGGTAATATCTCAAACTAAAACTCTCTTTTACAAGACATTTTCCAGAATTCGTCATTAAGTTATTGCTTTAAAAGTTTAAACTTTTCATAACTTACTTACTTAAAAGTTTATAAAACTTTTCATAAATGGTTTACTGTCCACTTGCTTTAAAAGTTTCTAAAACTTTTCATAAACACGGGAGCCTGGGCTCGACCGTTTGCTTTAAAAGTTTACAAAACTTTTCATAAACATGGGAGCTTTGGCTCAACTGTTCGCTTTAAAAGTTTATAAAACTTTTTATAAACACGGGAGCCTAGGCTCAACCGTGCACCAGTGATTGATTTCAAAACTGTATAAAACATGCTTATAAATCATCAACCACTAGAGGCCTTTTTGCTTGCTGTACCCTAGTAAACACTAGAGCCTGGGCTTCTGGATGGACCTGGGTCCGCATCACCTAGGTGGAGTGGCCTTGGCTCACTTCCCCTTTTCCGGTAAATATGGTGGAATGACCTTGGTCTACGTCACCATAATCTAGCTAGCGCGCTAACCCTATATACTCCAGCACGCAAGCCACGCCTCCTTTTAAATGCCATGATGCATGAACTAAGTTTGCCGACTAGGCAAATCTAAAATGCATGAAATGATGTCCTAACACCACCGTGCACGTACGAAATACCTCTGACCGGTATGCTTCCTTAAACTAGGGATTTTCATTAGTCCTGTTTTAGAAAATATACTTTTGCTTGCTTTTGCTTGCTCTTTGAAATATGGTTTTTCAACTCAAAACCATTACTTGCTTGCTTTTTTAAAAGTATGGTTGAATACATCAAAACCATTACTTGTTTGCTTTTCACATATGGTTTAAATCAAAACCATTGTTTGCTTGCTAAACTTATTGCTTGCTTTAAAATATGGTTTACAATCAAAACCCTTAAATACCAGAAAGTCAGCTTTATAATAATACACTAGTATTTGAAAAATAGGTTTAGAACACTCACTCTTTCCGTCAGCTCGAGCACGACCCACAACTCCTCCCCGCCTCGCTTTTAGCCCACACACTCAAAAAGAATACTACAACATTAATCGCCTCAAGGTAATCGCATAATCTTAACGTACTTCATAGGCAAGTCACATTTAGTAACTAACATTTACTCATACTCAACGAACATCGCCGAGGCGTGGAGGTACTAAGGCGCTTTCACTGAAGCCATCTTCTTCAGGCAGATCAAACCCGGGTCCGCTCACTACCTCCTCAACCCGCTGGAATACTCGTGGAATGCTCACGACCCGACATTTTTCACGAAAAATCTAGCAAAGTCTCCTTTGTACTAGGAGCTTCACCTAAATACAAAACCCGCATATACTGGTCCCAAACAAGGCAATATAATCCCAACATGATAAAACTACCACTCTGGGGCCCATAAACAATACTCATCATACATACCCACTATGAATCCAACTATATCCAATAGTTACAAGAGTTCAAATATTTTTTACTCTTATACAATACATATAATAAAATTAGAAGTTTCAATACATGTATACATCATAAACCAAGCCACAACCCGGCTTTCTTATAATCCTCAATCTTTAGGACGAGCCGTCCCCTCGCACGCTCCTCGTACCAGAAATAGTATCCCCCTATCGTGGTGATCTATCGCTCAGCAGTGGAATCGCCCCTAAGTGGGCTACTCTCCACCTAAGTGCAAGTAACAATCCCAAATAAACATACATTCAAGAAAATGCATGATCCTACTAATGTCTACATGACCAACTCGCATCCCAGTCCTCACTGACCCATCACACTCGCCAAGCCTCGTGATGAAAATTATTTTGTTTGTTCGCGGGACAACTCTCCGATGTGTTATATCAATCGGGCCGCCCGACGATTGATAATATTTGTTTGTGGACTACTCCCTCCGATGAATATCAATCGCTCCGCTCCGACGATTGATATATTATTTTGTCTGTGGACTACCCCTCCGATGAATATCAATTGGGCCAGCCTCCCATCGATCGATATTTTTAATTTGACTACCTCCACTACTATTTTTAGACAACCCTTCCCAACCGTTCTTTCTCTGTGACTCATTTCATGCACTCACTCCTATGGTCCTAGGGGTGTTCTAGTGCATATGGAATGCATGTATGCTAATCCACATAAAGCCTAATCTACATGTAAATATATAAACATGCATATATTTACAAAACAATCAATTCACACAATCATGTCATGTAAATTTTCATTTCATCCATCAAAATTAGCTCACTGGGCTAATGATCAAACACGAAAGCAATTTAATTAAATCACCGACCAAACACATATTTTCAATAAAAATATATTCGAGAATTGACTGCTTCTAGAATAGTGAAACCTGCTACTATTCCCGAAAAACACAAATCATCTGGCTCACTTAAGAACCCACACCACTCACCATTTCCGGCCCTATGCATATCCCAATACACCATTTCATAATTTATGAATTTAGCACCTATAATAGCCTGACAGTCACGGGACTGCAAGTTTCTAAAAAAATTTGAACAATTCGGGTCCCAAGCTTCGGGGATCGATCAAACGGCCTCACTACTCATTCAGCTCAAACATCGACAAAGTACTTAAAGAATGAATAAAACCCAAGTAGGGAGAAACCCCTACCTCAAGTTGTTTGAGGAAACTCTCTAAATCTGGTACCCACGCGAAGCCCTCTCCGCATAGAGCAACTTTCCTTCTTATCCGAAGATCGCCAATGGCCTGACGCTCGATAATCTAGAGAGCTTAAAATCTCAACTGGAGCTCATCAGATCCGTTTTCTTTTTTTCCCATTTCACGTTTTGCCTCCCTTTCTTATTGGAGAAGAAGCACTGTAGCATTTTTTCGTCTTTTTGTGACTTAATCAAATTTCAAATTGCCAATTTTGTCCCTCTTTTCCCAGTTTTGACATTCGGCACTATCTCGGCCGTCCATTTTCATTATTTCTCTACTCATACCACTTATGGCACATGAGTACATGTTATATGTGACTTTCTGTCACATCGAATTTGCTTTTATTTAAGACCGAAACGCGACATGCCCTTCTGAAAATGTAAATCTCGACCGCTCCTGAATTTAATAAAATTTTACATAAATTTAGATTTCTCATGTAGACGATTCCAATGGTGAAACTACTCATCATCCGGAACAGAGAATAAATTCTGAATTTTTTAACCGAAATAACAATTTCGTAACCAAAATTACGATTTTGCCCTTTTTCCAAAATTGAATTTCGGGGTCTTAGATTCTCCTCCCAGGCCGAATTTCGCCCCGAATCTGCGACAATCACGGGCCACCACGCATGGCAACGTGCACTCGACCATGGGCTGTAAATAGTCATTTAAATCTTAAACGGATCAAACCACGCACTTCATCCCTAAAACAAGAAGAGATAGGTGGCCAAAGATCGCTGCCTCTCACAGCCCCACGTGGACTCCTCCACTCCATGGGCTCCATAAGCATTCCCTCACTACCTCACGATTCAAGGCCGAAACCCGATCATGGCTTATCAACAATGCACACCGGTCCTCCCCAAGGTCTCATCCCGTGTCAACCCAATCCGTCTCAATCCACCACATGAAATGGATCCGAGTATAACTTGTTACGGAGACGTGGAAATACCCCGCATGACACTCATCATGTCGGGCTAGAACGCCCCAACCGCAGACGCGAACTGCGCCCATCCTCCTCGAAAGTATCTCGAAGGTCCAATGAATCTCTAGCGATAGCTTCCACGCCTTGCCGAACCCGACCACGCCCTTAGGCATCACCTTCAAGAAAACGTGATCACCAACCTCAAACTCTATAATCACATGACATCAACATAGCTCTTCTCCGCGCCTAAGCCGCAGAAGACGCCGGCCAGATCGCTTCCACCTTCTCGAGGTACTTTAATCGATCAGACCAAAGTGATGGAGCTTCCTCCCACCTCGGTCCAACATAATGGTGACCTGCATGGCCTCCCATATAGTGCCTCATACTTGCCATCTCGTATACGCTCGATAATCGTTGTCGTAGTGAATCACTAAAGGCAAGTGCTCTTCCCAACCGCTCTATGATTCAGCGACGATGCTCGCAGCACGCCCTCTAATACCGTGATAGTCCTCTCGATCGACCATCCGGTTCGAGGATGGAACGCTGTACACATCGTCACCGCGGCCCACAAATTGAAACTCTTCTTCTAAGGCGCCAGAACCCGAGTCCCTATCCGACACTCATGGATACCGGGTACTCCACGCAGAAATGACTATCTCTCTCATCGTATAACCTGCTGCACTTCCAAGGCGGTCATCCGCACGCTAGAAACGCGTCGACTTCTCGTTCTGGCCCACTATCACCCATACCGCGCCATGCTTCGCATCTACGGCAAGCGCGGGTCACAAAGTCCATCATGACGTTGCTCCCACTTCCACTCGCCCACCTCCAATGGTCGGCAGCCCCGCTGGCTTCTAGTACTCAAATTTTTAACCCACACACGTGAGACATCGGTCAACAAAGTCCCCTACGTGTCTCTTCATTCCACTCCACAGATTGAGACGAAGATCCCAAGCATTCGTACACCGGATGCACTCCAAGAAATTCCAGAGCAGTTGAAACTCATCGAGAGAATCTCCTCTCTCAAACGGCCAACTCGGGGAACCACTACCCGTATCCTATATCGAAGACTACCATCCATGACTGGTCCACCCTCGTCACCCGTATTCGACCAGACTCGGGCCCCCATGACACTCATCTCTGGCCCGCCACCGACTCAATCACTCGCTTCAAACGTAGACTCGCGGTGTTCCACTAAACTCCCCCAAGGTACTCCCCGAGTCCGCTCACGACTGTGTTCTCAACCGTCTCCACGCCTCGAGCATCCGCCACTCCCGAGAATCTATACTAAACCTAACGCTCCTCGTGACTTCGACCGAGTGCATCGCCCACCACATTCGGGCTTTACCGGATGGTAATGCAAAGTGAAGTCATACCCTGCATCCCATCCACCGTTGCCCCCATTGAGGTCCCACGTGAAAATATACTTCAAACTTTTACGGTCTCGAGTACACCCGAACTCCCCGCCGTATAAGTATGGCACCAAATCTTCAAGGCGAAGACTACGCCACCAACTCCATGCTGTGTGTGGGGTAATTCGTCGTGATTCTTCAACCGACGCAGAACCATAAGCTACTACTCTCCCGACCGCATCAAAACACATCCCAATCCGCCCTCGGTGCATCACTAATACACTGTGGTACCCCCTCGTCCCCGGGTCCGGACTATCAAGATGGAGCTGGGCGGCATCCTCAACTCCCCGAATGCCTCCTCGCACGGGCCATCCCACTCAAACTTCGACTCCTTCCGGCCAACCTAGTCATAGGTGCCGCTATCCTCGAGAAATCCTCAATGAATCTCCGTAATACCCAAACAATCCCAAGAAACTACTTATCTCGAAGATCGACTTCGCCTCCCCAACTCATCACTACTCGACCTTCTCTGGTCGACCGACACTTCTAATGCCGACACCACATCAGTCCCAAAAAAATCTCACCTCTCGCAAGCCAAACTGCAGACTTATTGAACTCGCGCATGTACCGATGGTCTCTCAACAACTATAAACGATCCTCAAGTGATACTCATGCTCCCACTCTGACTGGGAGTAGATCAAAATGTCATCCACGAAGACCACAACAAACTGATCTAAATAGGGTTGGAATATCCTATGCATGAGATCCATGAATGCTGCTGGCGCATTCTTCAATCCGAAGGGCATCACCATAAACTCAAAGTGCCCATAACGCGTCCTAAACGCTGTCTTAAGGATATCTGTATCCCTAACCCCTCAACTCGGCGGTACTAGCGCAGCAGTTTATCTTAGCAGACTCGCGCTCCTCTCAACCGGGTCAAATAAATCATCAATCCTCAGAATGGGTACCGATTCTGATCATAACCCCGTCAACCTGCCGGTATCAATGCACAATAAGGATCTTGTCCTTCTTCTTCGCAAATAGAACCTGAGCGCCCTATGGTATGTCGCCTAATGAACCTCAGCCCAATAGCTCCCGTGAATCGGACTCGAGTTCCTGCACTTAACTGGTGCCATTCTATGCTGAAGTCATAGAGATGGGGTGAAGTACTGTGGTAACTCAATAAGTCTACATCCCTATGTGGAGGTAGTCCGTAGCCTTATCCGAAAACATCCTATACTCACAAACCACTCGAGGTCGACGGTCCACCTCACTCGTCCTCTGTGGTAAGGCTCATAGCCTAACCCGCCTAACCGGTCCCGACACTGACTCGTATATCGGGTCTCGGGGCAAATATCACGTTTCCTGTCTCCGAAATACCACGAGTACCGTCCCGAGTGTATGCGGTAATCCTCCTGCGCTCACAATCGATAACGACCTTGTAAGCTGTCAGCCAATCCATCCCTAAGATGACATCGAACTCTGACATGTCCATGATCCTCAAGTCCACTATGAGTAGAGTCCCCGAGATCTCCAACTCTCAACCTCGACATATCATCCCTATTCTCGCCCTAATCCCTAGAACCTCCTACATACAAAGGTCTTTAAGGTCTCAACCTCTAAGCCCAACTCTCTCTCTGATTGGTCGGTCAGTCTCCAACCACGGGATCCATATCTCAGAGGCTAAGTCCCATATCCCGTCTCGAATCGGACAACTCTGTACCATTCTCAAATTCTAACTTTGGCCATGTCTCAGGGCTATCGTAATCATCAAACAAATCTGGCACTCGTGAACTCCAGTCACATAATCCATCACGCCATCGCCCCTCGTCACTCTCTAGGAACTCCCGAGCCTCTAACTCAAAAGTACTTTACCCATGAACAACTCCCCAAACTCGCCTCATGCCACGCCCAGTCTCGTATGTTCTCGCCCATTTCCATCATACTGGCCTCACACCTCTAGCCGAACTGCACTTAGTCTTAATCCTGCTCGCGGGGAGGGTAATCTCATGTTCTAACACCTTCTCGATCCGCATGAACCAATGGTCTACCACCATCTGATCTCCCCGAATTGCCTGGGGTGAAGGCGAACTGGGAGGTCATAGGGTCCCCGACTACCCGCTATGCTAGCCTGCAAGGAGAAGCAACGCCAATACCCATGTACCCCCAAATAGAAAGGTCCACTGACAAACACCGCACTGTCAAATGCCTGGTGCCCGATCAAGGCCCCATGGATCGCCCCCACGCCCCAGAAATAACCAACAATTTAACATGGCAGCTTAAATCTCAATGATTTCAAGGCATAAACCACGTACTCGAGACACTAATCATGCACATAAATCACAGATATACATTGTCCTTGCATTTACAGTAATGCAAGACAATCAATTATACATTTAAACATTTTTATCAACAAAATTTCATTTTTGAAATTTTATTTTTAGAAAATTTTATTCAATTCATTTTATTTATTAAATATTTAAAAATTTCGTTTTCCAAATATTGAGACACCTAAAAACATATCCATGTTTTTTTTTTTTCATTATTCTCCAATACATCAAATAAACTTAGTAAAGTTTCTATTTATTTGATTTTTTTCATTATTATTATTATTTTCCTTTAATTCTGAACATTTAATCCAAAATCCCCTCAAAACCTCTTGTTCTCTACATTTATCAAATAAAAATTTATTAAATTTTATTTCATTTAGTTTCCTTTTCCAGCTTTACTCACTGTAAATCCTCAAAATTATAACACCTTAAAAATTTTATTAAAAATTATATTCTATTATCCAATAAAACCAAATAAATTGACTAATTTATTTCATTTCCACTTACACATCGTAAACTCCTAAGATTTGTTTTCCAACATAATAAGTGCTAATCACCTAAGTACCCAAACATCATAACATATCACAAACCATGTTATAAACATCATTCACATAACATACAACTCATGTTATACACGCAATCACACATCAAACACCATGCATGCAGTGTTCTATTCCCGTGATTTCCTAGGTAATATTTATCACGCCAATATCAAACCACATCTGACAAGATGTTCTTATACCTCAAAGACTATGGCCTAAGCCCAAATCCCCTCAAGCCCTAGGTAGTCAGATATTTGCTTCCATACCAAGCCGGCGGAAGCTGCATCGACATCAAGCACTGCATCATAACCAGCACTACACTACAACTACATATCCGAGCCCATGCCCAAAGACGCCATTAATCGTGATACCTTAGCTCATACCAAGCCGTGACGACCAACCCGGGTCCGTGACTACCCGTCAACCCGCGGACATCATGAATGTCGAGCGACTCGACATTTTTCACGAAAAATCGCAGCCTTTCAGATGAGCTCTACCCAAATACTAACCCGTGATATACCTCGTCTAAACAAGGCAATATAATCCCAACATGAGTAAACGCCACTCTGGGGCCCATAAACAATACTCATCATACATACCCACTATGAATCCAACTATATCCAATAGTTACAAGAGTTCAAACATTTTTACTTTATACAATATACATATACTAAAATTGTGGTTTCAATACATGTATACATCATAAACCAAGCCACAACCCGCTTAACTTCTCAATCTCTAGGACGAGCCGTCCCTCGCACGCTCCCGTATCTTAAAATAGTATCCCCGATAGGGTGAGCCAATGCCTCCGCAGTGGAATCGCCCTCTAAGTGGGCCACTCTCCACCTAAGTGCAAAGGTAATGTTCCAAAATAAACATACATCACAAAATGCATGATCCTACTAATGTCTACATGACCAACTCCGCATCCTATCTCACCACTCACCACACTCGCCTAAGCCTCAGATGAGTGTCTGCTTATTTTCGTTTGCTCAGGACAACCCTCCGATGTGTATATATCAATCAACGACGATTGGATATAATATTTTTTGTGGACTACCCTCCGATGAATATCAATCGGGCCGCTCCGACGATTGATATTTTTGCACCTGGACTACCCTCCTGATAATTAATATTTTAGACAACCGAACCGTTTCTCTAGACTCATCTCATGCACTCACTCCTATGGTCCTAGGTGTTCCAAAGGCATATGGAATGCATGTATGCCAATTCCAATACAAGCCTAATTCACATGTAAATATATATAAACATGCATATATTTACAAACAATCAATTCACACAATCATGTCATGTAAATTCATTTCATCCATCAAAATTAGCTCACTTGGCTAATGATCAAACACAAGCAATTTAATTTAAATACTCAATTAAACACATATTTTCACAAAATAATATATTTTGAGAACACTTGGGAATAGTGAAACCCTCGCTATCATTCCTAAAATCATTAAATCACTCTGGGTCACTTAGTGAACCCAATTCACGGCCATTTCCGGCCCTATGCATATCCCAATACAATTCATTTCATAATTTATGAATTTAGCACCCCATAACACCCCGGCTGGGCCACTGGATCAAAAATTTCTAAAAAATTTCCAACAATTCGGCCCCAAGCTCGACCGATCAAACGCCCTCATGGCCTCATTCACCAAACATCGACAAAGTACTTAAAGAATGAATAAAACCCAAGTAGGAGAAACCCACCTCGCTGAGTCTGGAGGAAACTCCCTAAATCCTGACCTACGGTTTCCTCTCCGAAGCAGGAAGAACTTTCCTTCATTCCGAAGATCGACGGCCGATCGATAATCTAGAGAGAAGTGCCTCTCTCTCTAAAATCTCACAACTGAGCTCATTGCATCCGCTTTTTTTTCCCATTTCACGTTTTGGCCTCCCTTTCTTATTTAGGCAAGATCAGAAGATTTTTCGTCTTTCGTGACTTAATCACCCCAAATTGCCAATTTTGTCCCTCTTTTCCCGCTTCTTTGACATTCGACACTATCTCTGGCCATTCCATTTTCATTATTTCTCTACTCATACCACTTATGGAACATGAGTACATGTTATATGTGACTTTCGTCGCATCGAAATTTTTTTTACGAAACCCGAAATGCGATGCCTCAAAACGGTAAATCTCGACCGTCTCGAATTCGACGAATTTACGCGCTTATCTAGATTTCACGCAGCATATTTCAACAGTTGAAATATGTTTTGTCATCCGAGATCTAGAGAATAAATTCTAAATTTTTTAACCGAAATAACAATTTCGTAACCAAAATTACGATTTTGCCCTTTTTCTAGAAATTGGAATTTCTCGGGTATTACACTTTGAACCTCTCTTAATCATTTATTGAGGTTCCTATACTATCGGTGTATGAATTTGGGCTTAACTATGTGAAATTACCAAAAATATGGGCTTTTGAAGCCAGTGGGTACGTAGAATTAATCGTGTTCGCACCTACCTCAAACACATTCGTATAAATGGCACCTGCATTCACTTGTCTCGTACCGATACCAAATGAAAGTTATGTTATGGCACCTGCATTCACCTCGTTTTTGGTACCTGCATTCAATTTCGTGGTTTTGCCCATAAATGTCGTTCAAGCCTCTTGCAATACGAATTATCTTCATACAACTTCTCCATTCCATAATACCTCAAAAACCAACATGGAATCTACCTCAAAAGAACTCCACAACACTTGAATTGGTGATTTGAAACTTCTTTATAAAATCCAACCCTAGGTAAAATCCCAAGAATTCAACCCAAGGTCCACTAATTCACAAAACCATAGAATTATGATGGATTCCATGTTTACTTTTTACCAACTAGGGTTTTACCCACAAAACTTCAAGAATTCTAGGGTTAGGGTGATCTCTCCACAATACCCTAGCAAAAGGAGGAACTACTCCATGGAAAATTCATACCAAAAACCCTAGACATCCAAAAGACACATGATTCCATACTTGAATTTCTTTCCCTTCTTCTTCTTCCTCTTCTTCTTCTTCTTCTCTTCCTCTCCCTTTCTCCTTCTCAACCGTGGAGCCCTACTCAGAGACAAAATGAGATGTTTGTCTCATCCTTTTATACTTACTACTTAATTTCAAGTTGGTCCTTAATCACTTTAACATTTGAAATTCAACTTTTCTTATTTCTATTTTGGCATACTCTCTTCTCATTTTATGTCCTTTATGTCCCATTTTGATCGATTACAACTTTACCCTTGTTCTAGTACAAATTCCGGTTAAATAAATTTATGATTTCACAATTTTGTCCTGAACAACAACACCCAAAAATACTACAATGGCACTTGGTGCACATATGTGCCCCTACAGTTACATGTACCGTACACCCTCTCGGGATGGGGCGTTACAAACCCTCTGGTTCAAGTGATAGATTGATTGTCATTCACACCCCTCAAGTACAACCGAGTGTGAGACAAATCCATTTCTAAGTTCTGACGATATTGCCACATTGTCCCCAGATCAAGTCGCAAATGAAGAACTTCTAGAAATTGCTGAACAACCACCGAGCAACAAGTTGATCAACAAATTCAAGAGAATGATGAAGCAACATTAAGAAGATCTACAAGAGTTGGGAAACGCTGAATTCCTAATGATTATATAGTATATTTACAAGAATCGACTATAACACGAGCCGAAATGATCCAGAACGCTTCACAAGCCATGAGTTCTAAGGAATCTAACTCATGGTACAATGCCATGAAAGAAGAAATGAATTCTATGGCATCTAATCGAGTATGGGATCTCGTTGAGTTAGCTTAATGGTATAAAAGCCATTGGATGTAAATGGATCTTTAAAACGAAGAAGGACTCATTGGGCAACATCAAGAGACATAAGGCTAGACTCGTTGCCAAATGATTCAACCAAAAGGAAGGAATCGACCACACGAGACCTTTTCCTATATCTAAGAAAGATTCTCTACTTAGATAATCATGCATTAGTTGCCCATTTCGACTTTCTGAGTTACATCAAATGGATTTGAAAACTAAGATTCCTAATGGTAATCAGAGGAAGAGGTTTACATGAAACAACCCGAAGGATTCTCCTCCAGTGCGTGAGCATTTAGCTCGCAAGCTTAATAACCATATATGGATTAAAACGCTTCCCGCCAATGGTATTTAAAATTCCATGAAGCCACATCTATCTTTGCTTGAAGAAAAGAATATGGATCAATGTATATACCTGTAAGGTCAAAGGAGTAAGATTTGTTTTCAGGTTATATGGATGATATTCGCTAGCAACCAATGATAAAGGTTTATTATATGAGGTGAAACACCCCCTCTCTAAGAACTTTGATATGAAGGGATATGAAGTAGGCATCTATGTCATCGCATTAAGATCCATAGGAAAGATCTCGAGGCATTTCGGGGTTCATTCCCAAGAGACTCATCAATAAAGTTTTAGAGAGATTTAATATGAAAAATTGCTCATCGAAAGTGTAGTACCCATTTTGAAGGGTGACATATTTGATTTGAATCAGTGCCCTAATAATGATTTCGAACGGAAACACATGAAGAACATTCCATATGCTTCCAACCATAAGTCTAATGTATGCTCGTGCTCAGATTCAGACCGGAGACAGATTTGCTATCGAGTATTAGGAAGATATCGTATAATCCAAGTATCACTCACCGAGGAGCCGCGCAAAGAAGGTGATGAGATACCTTCAAGGAACAAAGGATTACATGCTTATGTATAGACGAACATATAGTTCGAGGTGATCGCTACTCCACGCGACTTTGCTGGCCGTGGTTTGATTCTCAAAATCAACGTCCGTTTCTATATTTCAAGCCAGCCGGGATGGAGCCGTGGTTCGAGAAGTGCTAAATGCACTGACCGCCACTTCCACCATGGAAGCCATGCCCGTATCCCGTTCTTGGTGCTACCAAGCATGGTGTATGGTTAAAGAGTTTCACATCCGGCTTAGAATCGTAAGATTCTATATCTAGGCCATCGGTCAGACTATGATAACTCAATCGGCAGATTTATGGCTAAGAACAATAAGAGCTTGGTCTAAGTAAGCACATATCGACATTAAGTACTTAACCATAAGAGAACGTGTTAAAGAAATGAAAGTGGTCATTGAACACATTAGCACTGAGTTGATGATTACCGATCCTTTAACTAAAGGCATGCCACCTAAGTATTTTAAGGATCATGTAGTACAAATGGGACTTGGTTCCACGATGTAATTTAATTGTACGTACATTCATTATTTTAAATAAAACTCTTATTCAGTCTGATATTTCTTATATGGTTTTGTACATTTTATTATTATTATTTTGAGAAATATCATTAAGTTTGGACCTTGAATAAACATATGGTTTATTCATTAAGTTTAAGGGTTTATGTTGAGGAACTTGATATATTGTAATACATGGAAGATAATTACTCACTATGTTATGACCTATCACATGATTTATATATATTTAGTTTTTCCCATGACAGTGTTGTAATATATTCGACCAAGGAGAATGTTAGAATGGTCCATATCAATTTGAATTTTAAATTCAAATTGAATCTCCCATAATAACACCTTTCCCCAACCCTTGTAACTCTTCAGAAGACTTGTGATGGCCTGGTCTCCATATAAGAAGAATATTTACCTGCTTTTGGGTCTCTAAGCCTACTAAAAAAAATACAGAACAATTCACCATCAAGTTTGTTTTGAGAAAGGGTTTAGAAGAACCAAAAACTAAATTAATTTTGGTTTCTTAGTCTCAACAGTTTGGTTTCCAGTTTTCTAGTGTTTCAATTTCTCTATTTGTTATAATGGCTGAAGGTATGTGTATTCTGACATTTTGCCCTTACATGTCCCGGTTAAGTTGCTTGATTAGGAATTTCAACAGGGTCGGGTCGGGTTAGCCCATTTGGGCACCCAACTCATAATCCAAATCCAACACAACTTAATATATTTATAAAAATTAAGATAATAAAATTATTATAATAAATAATCTATCATTATAAAAATAATCATAAAATATTTTGTGTGGCAACAAACTTATTTTCAATTTAACCCGTCTTTTTAAAAAAATTAAGTTCAATATTTACATTGAATTTTAATATTTGTGCGAATTTATTTTTTAAATAAGTTTTTTAATCTTGGAAATTTTATCATAAAACTTGTATTTAAAAGATGAATTCACACTTTTACCCCGAATCCAACACAACAGCATATTTATAAAAAATTAAGATAATAAAGCTATTATAATAAATAATCTATCGATTACAAAATAATCATAAAATATTTTTATTATTGCGTTTTAACTTTTTGTCTTTTAAAAATTAAGTTCAATATTTTGTTGGAAATTTTAATATTTGTACTAAATATTTTTTTTTAAAAAATAAATTTTAATCTTAGAAATTTTTTCTCTTGTAAACTTGTCATTTAAAAGATGAATTCAAACTTTTTACCATTCAACACAACTTAATATATTTATAAAAATTAAGATAATATAATTATTACTAATAAATAATCTATCGTTATAAAAATAATCATAAAATATTTTTATTATTGTAGTAACTATTTTTTTCAATTTAACTTGTCTTTTAAAAAATTAAGTTCAATATTTACATTGAATTTAAAATAAGTTTTTTAATCTTAGAAATTTTTATACTGGAAACTTGTCATTTAAAAAGATGAATTCACACTTTTTACCCAAATCCAACACAACTTAATATATTTATAAAAAATTAAGATAATAAAACCGATGATGCTTTCTCCAATCGGAACTGGGCCGGAGCGTGTCGGGGTCGTTAGGTCGATCCTCGGCTTCTGGATGAAGGCCTCCTCCTCTGCAAAAATGAGAAAACAGCAAAGGGGTCGGCGAGGGTCCTGTCTTAGCCGATGCTGTCGATCTTTGTTTTAGGGAAGGAGAGATCAACTGCTTAGAGGATGGCGTTTAACACGTACCTTTCACCGATTGTGGTCGTCTGATATTTATGGTGGGCGATGATGACTTGGATGGTGATAAGGAATCTCCCTTATTAGATTGGGATTTTCCTTATTGCTGCCTGATTAGCAGGAGATAATTAGGGGGTAGTTATTAGGAATTATCATATTTCCCTTATCGGTGGCTATTTGACTTGTAGGGGATATGGGTCCTTTGAGCACTTCGGTGTTTGGCTTTTTTGGGGAGTGGGTTTGTGGACTCGTTTAGAGACTTGCACACCCAGTGCAAGCGGCTGAACACTTGTTTGCCTTCCTTCTCTCTTTAGCAGGTTTTGGGAGTGGGCCTTCGCGCCCGATTTCTTAATCCCATCGATTGCCCCACAGCCTTTGGCTACGTGGCGTGGCCCGGTTGTGTCACTTCTAGGATCGGGTGTGACTTCCACGTGGTGGTTCAAGGCTGGCTTGATTAGGGCTTTATCGTCGTCAAATATCCTGGGGTAATGATGGCTTTTCGATTTTCGCGCTTATTTCCTCTAAGTTTTTCAGTTTCTTTTAAGAATATTCTCTGACTGCTGGCTTTGCATTCCCCTGTATCTGAAGCTCTTTCCTTCTCTACGAGTTAGGGCGTCCTTTCTCCTTGAGTTTTGTCTGATCATTGTTCCGGACTTCTTCGGGTTTGGTGATACCTGCAGTGTCGTCTCTTACGTTTATTCCTAGTCTGGAATCGTCCTTTTCCTTTTGGTCCTTTGCAGTGTTGTGCGAGTCATTAGGGCTAGTGTGGTTAAGCTTTTTATTTGATCCCCCGCTCCCCTATTCTCTTATCTGCATGCACGTGTTTCCATGGGTCGTTCTTCTGCCTTACGTATAGGGGGTGACCCTTTTTTTGTGTTTGGTTCTAGGCGGGTGGATGATGAATCTAGCATTTCGGCCTTAGTCGCTACCGAGCCATTGGGAGGGCCAAGCTCTCCCCTTCAGTGGGGTAAGGGGTAAAATTGATGAGATTAAAAAAGTACCGGGGGCCAGAATACGAGGTCAACCATACATAATGCTCTGGCGGTGGGTCCCAGCAAGATTGAGCCTTTATTTAAGGAGGTCTTTGCGAGACAATATAGGCCCCCTTTTGGTGTTCAGATTTGGTCTCCCGACGTGCTAACCTCTTATGCCGCTCAGGTGCCCAAGATGGTGTGTTTCTTTGAGGTAGCCTTTGAGAATGGGTTGCGCTTCCCTCTGCATCCTTTATAAGAGGTTTTGCGGCATTTCAATGCGCCCCTTCTCGACTTCGCCCGATTTACGGGCGTCCCCGATTAGGTTGTTGGTTGTCTTTAGGAATGAGCAGGCGTCCCCCGGTATTGCTGCTCCTGGATTTCTTCGGCGTGAAGGAAGCCTGGCCCGAGGAATTTCTTTGCGTCCCGACGTTTCGGCGCCAGTTGATCATCTCGGATCTCCTTCTTCTCTGATGCTGGAAGGGCGCTACTTTGTTGATGCGCCATTGGGACTATAACCCTTTTGGCCGGGTGTGGACACTGCAGGCGTTAGGCCAGTTGGAGCACCCCCGAGAATCTCACGTGAGCTTTCCTACGGTTTAGTTTGGTCTGGTCTTTGACAAATTATGGGATATTCCTGATCTTACATTAATTTTGTGCTCTCGGTGTTCGGCGAATCTTATGAAGAAGATAGGGAGGTAGGAAAGAAGGTTGTGAAGTATCCTCGCTCTTGCTGCAGGCTCATCGGGTCGGGGCATTCCCGGGACAGCCGGGTTCGAGGCCTCTCGATCCTTCTACTGCAGAGATCCTCGCCTCACCTTCCATGAGCTCTCCCATCTGAGACCTCCTGTCGTCGAGCCCACGAAGATGGAACTTCGGGCTGCGGTGTGACGCTATCGAGGGAGACCTCGAGAGTCTGAAGCGTAAGCTTCGGGGAGTCACGAGAAGAGCCCTTCGGGTGGTGATAAAGCCCCAAGGTTGGGGGCGTCTTCCTCATCGCCCTGCGCCGGTGTCAGTAGGGACCAAACGCCATCGCCGCGAGTTCTACGTTCTTGGTATACGTCTGGACCGTCACAATTTCTCAAGTAGTTCTCTTACCTTTTTAAGGTATAGGGTCATTTTCTCGCCCCTGGCTTCGTAGGAGTCCCCTATCTGCTTCACTACCAATTGGGAGTCGCTGCATACCTCTAGTTGGTCAACTTCCATGGAATGGACAAGGTTAAGCCCGGCTATGACGGCCTCATACTCAGCCTCTTTATTGGAGGCCTGGAATCCGAACCTCAGAGCATACTCAGTGTCAATTCCATATGGGGCGGTCAAAATCAGTAGGCTCAAGCTTCCTGGCATTAGCGGCCCCATCTGGGCGTTCTCCAAATGGGTAGGTCGGGCCGCTGGGCGGAGGCTTGGTGGACTGCGAGGTAAATTCCATGAAGTGCGCGAGGCTGTCCTTTGCATTTGTTTCGGCTTGTACATGATGTTAAATTCACGCAGCTCTATGGCCCACTTCATCAGTTAACCAGAGGGTTTCTAACCTGTGTAGCACTTGCTTCATTGGATATTCTGTTGGGATTTCGATTGTGTGAGCCTGGAAGTAAGGGCGGAGTTTTCTGGCTGCGGTCACCAACGCCAGGATTAGTTTCTCCATCCTTGGGTATCTTTCCTCTGCCCCTCTTAGAGCTCATTCTGATAAAGTCGCCATTTGTTGCACCACTGTCTCTTTCTCTCTTTCGATCTGTGGTTGAGAAATCAGAAGCGGCCGGGTATAGAATAGGAGCTCTCCTCAGGGCTTACGGAATGGGGAGAGCTCGGATAGGTTACCGGTGTTGTGAGCAGCATCGCGTGTGCGTCCCATTGGAAAGCACCGAATCTAGAAGAAGGTGACACTTGTCAACGGCCTTGGACACAAATTGGCTTAGCGCGCCCTTCGAGTTAGCGGTGAATTTCTTTATGTTCTATAGGGCAGAAATTCCAATTTTTTGGAGGAAAAAGAGATAAAATCGTAATTCCGGTTCTGAAAATAGTAATTTCGGTTAAAAACCCAAAATTTATTCTCTAGATCTCGGATATTGAAGCCCGGATTGCAGTTGGAATCAATCTCGCGAAATCCTAGCTAGCCGCGTAAATTTCGTCGAATTCCAAAGCAGTCGAGATCGACACGTTTTTGACGTCAGCGGTTCGGAGTGCGTCATAACGATTTCGTTACGGCAGTCGTATATAACAAGTACTCATGTGCCATAAGTGGTATGAGTAGAAATGATGGAAATGGGCCGGTCGAGATAGTCATAAATGTCAAAGTATTGGAGAAAGAGAATTAATTAATTAAATTGATTAAATGAACTAAAAAGACAAAGCATCAACAATGATTTTCTTCTCCAAAAGTTAAAAACACAAAACGTGAAATGGGAAAGGGAGAAACTTACAGTGAGCTGCAGTTCGTCGTTTTAGAGAGAGAGAGTGAAACTTCTCTCTAGAAATACGGGCGATCCAACCGTCGACGGTCTTTGGGGCAAAAGGAGCTCTACGTAGAGAACGGCGTGGGTACCCAGTTTGGGAGTTTTCTCAAACTCCTAGAGGTAGGGGTTTCTCCCTACTTGGGTTTTATTCTTCGGTTAAGTACCATGTATATGTTTCGGTTGATTGAGGCCTTGAACGGCCGTTTGATCGATCTAGCTTGGGACGAGATTGGTTAATTTATTGATCCCGATGTAGGCGGCCAAGTAGCAGTGAGGACTATTTGGGTGTCTAAGGGTGTGATTCGTACCATGGATTGTATTGTGTGGTTTGTATAAGGCCGGAAATGGCGCGTGAAATCGCGGAGTTCACAAAGTGAACCAATGAATTGATGAGTGATGGAACCGTAAACCCTAGGGTTTTACTGTTCCTAGGAATAGTGACACAAAATTCTATTTTTGTGTGAAAATGTGTTTGATCGAGTGATTCAAATTGAATTGCTCGTGTTTGATCATTAGCCCAAGTGAGCTAATTTTTATGTATGAATTGATTAATTACATGACAGGATTGTGTGATTGGATATTATGTGGATATGTATGTTTATATTTGTGTGATTAGGCGTATTGGAATTGGCATACATGCATTCCATATGCACTAGAACATCCTAGGACTATAGGAGTTAGTGCATGAGATGAATCAGAAAATGGTTCGGAGGGTAGTCTAAATATTAATTATCGGGTAGTCCAAATGAAAAGTATCGTCGTCGGGCGGCCCGATTGATATTCATCGGAGGGTAGTCCATAAGCAAATAATATATCAATCGTCGGGCGGCCCGATTGATATATTCATGTCGAGTTGTCCACCAAACTAACAAAACAATAATTCTCATACGAGGAGCTTAGGCGAGTGTAAGAGGAAATCGATGAGGACTAAGGGATACGAGTTAGTCATGTAGACATTCAAGTAGGATCATGCATTTGCTTGAATGTATGTTTATTTTGGAACATTACATTGCACTTGGGTAGAGTATGAGCCGGCTTAGGGCGATTCAGCTCTACTCGGCATTAGCTCACCTGTCGAGGATATTGTTGCGGTACGGGAGCGTGCGGGGGACGACTTGTCTTTAGAGGCCAGAGGATTAGAAGAAAGCCGAGTTGTGGCTTTGGTTCTTGATTTACACATGTATTAGAACTCACATAAGTTTGATATATGTTGTATAGAGTAGAAACATATTAACTCTTGTAACTATTGGATATAGTTGGATTTATAGTTGGTATGTCTATTGAGTATTGTTTATGGGCCCAAGTGGCGCGTACTCATGTGATTGGATATATTGGATTATATTGCTGTTTGGGACGGGATATGCGGTGTCTGGGATTGGGTAAACTCCGTACAAAGGAGACTCTGGAATTTTACGAAGTAGGCGTCGGGTAACCGGAGACATCCACGTGTATTCCGTAGGTTGGCGAGATTGAGTCAAGCGGACCTGAGGTTCGGGGGTGTCACACATGTTCTCGGTGGCGCATATCAAGTCGCCTTTTATCTTGTCGGGGTTTGCCTACATTCCTACATTATTGACTATGAAGCCCAGAAATTTCCCCGCTGAGACTCCGAAAGCACATTTGGCTAGATTCAGTTTCATGTTCTACCTTTTCAGGATCTGAAATGCCTCGGATAGATGGGTTGTGTGGAGCTCGGCCTTGAGTGATTTTACTAGCATGTAGATACATATACCTCCATGGATGTATTTAGCACAGGACATCACATTCACGACCTACGGTAGGTAGCTCTGCGTTTTTCAATCCAAAGGGCATCGCTAGATGTGATAAGTCCTGTCCGGTGTGAGATGAGGTCTTCTCTTGGTCGCTAGGGTCTATACTGATCTGGTTGTAACCGGAGAAAGTGTCCATGAAGCTAAGGGAGCTCATGTCGTGAGTAGGCGTCGTATGGGGTCGTCAGGGTGGGGAAGGCGTCCTTTGGGCATGCTCTATTGATGTCAGTGAAGTCGATGCACAACCTCCACTTGCCATTCGCTTTCTTAACGAGAACGACATTGGTCAACCACTCCGGATATTCCACTTCCCTTATCGCCCCTGCTTGGAGGAGTTTGTTGACCTCCTCATTAATTGCTTTTTGTCTTTCTGGAGCGAAACTTCTTCTCTTTTGCTTGACCGTTCTAAGGACGGGCGCGTTTGTGGGCGAAATTTCAATTTACGGAAAAGAGACAAAATCGTAATTTCGATCACGAAATTGTAATTTCGATTACGAAATTGTAATTTCGATTAAAAATCTGTAATTTATTCTATAGATCTTAGATGATGAAACGGATTTCACCATTGGAATCGTCTCGCGAAATCTAGCTAGCATGTAAAATTTCGTCGAATTCCGAGACAGTCGAAATTACACGATTTTCAAGGCATCATGTTTCGGGTGTCTTAAAACGATTTTCGATGTGACGAAAGTCACATATAACACGTACTCATGTTCCATAAATGGCATGAGTAGAGAAAGTATGAAAATGAGCAGTAGAGATAGTCTTAGGAATGTCAAAAGCTTTGGGAAAGGCGCATAGCAGTATTAATGGAATTGTTTAAGTTAGAAAAGGACAAAACACTATATAGTGCCTTCTCCACACCAATTCAAAGAGGCCGACGAAACGTGAAATCTGGAGAAAATTGGATCTGATAGCTTGAGTTTTATTTCTAGAGAGAGAGAGCCGCTTCTCTACAGAATGTCGAACATCCAGGCCGTTGGCAGTCTTCGGGACAAGAAGGAAAGCGCTCTGCAACGGAGAGGGGCTTGGCGTGGAGTGGATTTAGGGAAGTTTCCTCGACTCCTTGAGGTAGGGGTTTCTCCTACTTGGGTTTATTCCTTCTTTAAGTACTGTCGATGTTTGAGAATTTGAATGAGGCGTGAGGCACGTTTGATCGATCCCGAATCTTGGGGCCAGGGTGATATAAATTTTGAAACTCAAATGGAATGACCATGGCCCATACTTCTTGATTTGGGTTGTTAAATTTTGCAATTATGTATTAAATCATGTATTGGTTTGGATGAAATAAGGTAATTAGAGTGAAACCGGAGTTCAACTAAGTGAGCCAGATGATTTGTGATATTAGAGAATAGTAGTAGGGTTTCACTATTCCCGAGAATAGTGTTCACAAAATAAATTTTGTGAATTAATGTGTTTGGTCGAGTAATTCAAGTAGAATTGCTCGTGTTGATCATTAGCCCATGTGAGCTAATTTTGATGTGATGAAATGCGTAATTACACAACATGATTGTGTGATTGAATTTTATGTGAATATATGCATGTTTATATATTTACATGTGACATAGACTGTAATGGAATTGGCATCATGCATTCCATATGCACTGGGAGCATCCTAGGATGATAGGAGTGAGTGCATGAGGTGAGTCTAGAGTGAATGGTTTCGGAGGTTGTCACAAAACTAAAAATGATCGGAGGAGTGGTCTTATTAATATCAATCGTCGGAGGCGGCCCAATTGATATACACATAGGAGGTGTCCTGAGCAAATAAATATAATAATTCTTATCACGGGCAGGCGAGTGTGAAGTCGGTGAGGACTCGGGTACGAGATGATCAGTTAGACATTCAAGTAGGATCATGCATTTGCTTGAATGTGTGTTTATTTAGACATTGCATTGCACTTAGGTGGAGAGTAGCCCACTTGGGGTGATTCCACTGCAGGCATTAGCTCGCCTTGTCGGGATGCTATTTTTACAAGTACGGGGTGTGGGGACGGCTCGATCTGGGGCGGAGTTTAGAAGAAAGAATGGGATTGTGGCTTTGGGTTATGAAGTATTACATGTATTAGAATTGTTTTAATTTTAATATATGTTGTATAAATAAAAATTTGAACTCTTGAACTATGGTTGGATAGTTGGATATATATACAATGTTATGAATATTGGTTTATGGGCCCCAGTAGCGTTTTAATCATAGGCGTTATATTGGGTATTTGTGGCGGAGTTTTATCGCGAGTTTTGTATTTGGGGTAGAAGCTCCGTCTGAGGGCTACGCGATTTTCGTGAAAAATGTCGTTACGACATTCCGCAGTATTCCGTGAGTTGAGTAGTTCGCGGACCCCACGGGTTTTGGGCGTCCTGCGTTTAGCCTGCGAGTCATTCTTGTGGTCGATTCTGTCATATCCTCTGTTTTCCGTGCGGCTTCCACTGTTTGTTTAGGAAGCGGGTGAGGAGCGAGGTTTCCCTCTAGCTTGGAGCCAGATATAGGCGAGTGCTCGGGAGTGGTCGATCAAGCGTATTGGCTCGATTCTTAGAGGCTCGGTCGAATTGCACACACCGTCGCGTAATTGAACTCATCCATCTGAATCTTGTCGACCGCTCTGTTTCGCCGATGTAGAAGTAACATTCCTTTGACCCGCGATCTGCGACCATTCCTACTCCGTTCGCGGTGGGGAACTTGATCACCATGTGAAATGCGGAAGGGATAGCTTTTATGGCGTTTGCGAGGCACCTTGATAATATGTTATCTGTTGATCGGCGTCTACCGAGAAACCTCAGCGGCGTTGTTGCGGCATGGGGGTCTCCCAGTGAGTGAATTGTATCGACCACGAAGCGGCACTCTTTCTCGAGAGAACCTCGCGGTGGGAGTTAGCTGGTTCTAGCCTTTCACGCCGTGTCCACATTTGTTGAAAGGCGATCTGCGAGCGATGTCGGCTGAGCTCTGTTGTCGACGAGGACTCGTGGATGGTTTTGTTAGCCCTGGCTTCTACCCTTACTACTAACGCGGGTGTCGTGGGGTGTTGACACCCTTCGAATCACGCATCCCGAGAAAATTATGGCGGTGTCCCAGCGGGAAATTTGGACCTTGCTTGCACCTCAAACACCTCTCCTGACCTGATATTGTGCAGATGGGCCTTTCGGGCCGAGTTGGACTCCCCTCCCCCTGCGAATCCCACGAGGATCACATGGTTTGAGGTATTGGTGATGCGTGCCGGCGGGTACGCGAGGAGAGGTGCGTTGGGGCTGGGGCTAAGCCTAACTTTCGGGGCTACGTAACGACGGAGATATCCCCGTCGGATGAGGTATTCTATCTCCTTCCTGTTTGTATACAATCTTACATTTGATGTTATTGGTCCCTATGGAACTCGCAGTATCTGGTGTTGTCTCTTTTTGTCGAGTCCGATCTCATCTGGGATGGCCACCTCAGGAATTTCTCATGTTGTACCTCGCACGGGACACGAGAGGCGAAATTTGTTAGGAGATTGAGCGCAGAAGTGAATCTGCATTCTTCGAAGTTCGAGGTGGCGAGGTGGTTTTGAGGGCGATCCACGGCGTTCCTCGCCTTACCAGAGGATCGCTCTCTGTCCCTTCTAGGGGACCTTCCTCGGTCTCCTTGTCTTCTAGGGCTGCGCTCTCGCTTTCTGTCCGTTCTGCCCTTCTCTTTCTGGGTTGAAGTACTTCCTCGCTTGGAGATGAGAGCCTCTTCGCCGTTGATGTACTTCTCCGCTTTCGCTAATACCTCAGCCATGCTGGCCTTTGGGGATTCTTTAAGATAGAGAACATTAAGTCTTTTGACTGGACACCTAGTCGACGATGAAGATTAGTAGCAGCCGAACTTTCTCGTCGGAGTCTACTTTGCGATTCGGTAGGGCCTGCGGACATAGGACCTCAGGCCTTCTTGAGGGCTTTGCTTTATGGACAGCAAGTGGTAACTCGGCTTCCTGTACGTCCTTGCTCCGATGAAGTGGGAGACGAAGGCGATGGAGATTTCCCTGAATGAGGAGATTGATGAGGGCGGGAGCCTGTTGAACCATGCCAGTGCTAGGCCTTTTAATGTGATAGCGAAGGCTCTGCACCGTACTGGGTCTTGGTATCCATGCAGCTCCATCTGGTTTTTGTATGTGTTCAGATGGTCCACGGGATCCTTCATTCCATCGAATGCCTCGACTTGCGGCATCCTGAATTTTGCTGATAGGGGGAAGTGTAATTGCCTCAGTTATGTAGGGGGACTCGATCCTGGCACACGGGCGTCATAGATCAGGTGGTTGCGCCTTGACTACCTCCTTCACGTGGCTGAGTTCCTGCTGGATGTCTCTGAACCTCTACTCCCATGTAGCTCCTCATTCCTTCTTTGGTGAGGAATTGGGTTAAGTGTTCTGACGTTTCCCCATGCCTGCCTCATTATGCTCCTCTTATTGTTGTTTCTGAGGTGAAGCCAGGGTGTATTTGTTCTTACGAAGGGCGATATCGCGACCTTCGGGGCTGTGCCCTCCCGGTAGTCGGATTTGTACGTGATTTGTTCAATTCCTGTCGGCCACGATTGGTTAGGAAGGGCTTCCGTCTCCTCGGTGTTGGCACGCGAAAGCCTCGCCCATGCCTCGGGAGGTCGGCTCCCATGTTGCTCTGGCAGTCTGCTGCATTCTTTGGCAGGTGATCGGGGCGGCTCTGCGGTACCATCAATTGCGGGAGATCGGCACGTGGAAAGGCTGCCTGCGTTCCCGCAGTGACGCGGCGATGATGCTTTCTCAGTGGGCGGGTAGGACGTGTCGAGTCGTTAGGTCGATCCTCGGCTTCTGGATGAAGGCATCCTCCTCTGCAAAAATGAGAAAACCGCAAAGGGGTTGGCGAGGGTCCGCCCGTCACCGCTTCGATGCCTAAGTCAGTGCTTTTTCAAGGAAGGAGAGATCAACTGCTTAGAGGATGGCGTTTAGCACGTACCTTTCACCGATGGGGGTCGCCTGATATTTATGGTGGGCGATGATGACTTGGATGGTGATAAGGAATCTCCCTTATCAGATTGGGATTTTCCTTATTGTTGCCTGATTAGTAGGAGATAATTAGGGGGTAGTTATTAGGAATTATCTTATTTCCCTTATCGGTGGCTATTTGACTTGTAGGGGATATGGGTCCTTTGAGCCTTTCGGGTGTTTGGCCTTTGGGAGTGGGGTTTGAACTCGTTTAGGGCTGCGCCAGGTCTGGCGGCTTCCTTTGGGCTGCTTGTTGGCCTTCCTTCTCTCCTACAACTTGGGTTTGGGAATTGGGCCTTCGCGCCAATTTCTTAACCCCATCAAAAACTATTATAATAAATAATCTATCGTTACAAAAATAATCATAAAATATTTTTATTATTGCATTTTAACCCATCTTTTAAAAAATTAAGTTCAATATTTACATTGAAATTTTAATATTTGTACTGAATTTATTTTAAAATAAAATAAAATTTTTAACCTTAGAAATTTTTCTCATCAACTGTCATTTAAAAATATCAATTCACACTTTTTACCCAAATCGACACAACTTAATATATTTATAAAAAATTAAGATAATAAAATTATTATAATAAATAATCTATCGTTGTAAAAATAATCATAAAATATTTTTATTATTGCATTAAACTTATTTTTCATTTAACCCGTCTTTGAAAAAATTAAGGTCAATATTTACATTGAATTTTTAATATTTGTACTGAATTTATTTTTAAAAATAAGTTTTTTAATCTTAGAAATGTTTTTACTTGTAAACTTGTCATTTAAAAAGATGAATTCACACTTTTTACATATGTTGTCTTATATAAAATGAATTTCAAATTCAATTATTCTAATTTTATAATTTCATTTCATGTTACTATTTTTAGAAAATAATTTTCAAAAAAAAAAATACAATACTAGTTGCTTCGGCTTTCCCATTTTATTCTCAATATGAACCACATGTCATAACACTAATAATAAAATGTGTAAAGGGGCCCAGAAGCTATATTCATAAAATAAAGTCACATGTTCAACTATAGCATAGTTTCTTTCTTTTTTTTTTTTTATGGTAGAGCATTTCATTTTCTTGATTAGAATTTCATAATGAGTGAAAATAATTGATAGAAGGAGGGGGAACCAAGAAAAAGGCACGAACTTGACATATTGAAAAAAAAATATATGTATATATATTAGAGCTGTCAAATTTTGACACGATACGTGAACACGATACGAACTCAATACGGTTTTTGTGGGTTTTGGTTAAGTATAATCGTGTTTGGGTCATATTCGTGTTGACCCACCTAACACGTTTAATAAATGAGTCATATTTTTGTTGACCTGTTTAACATGAATTTGATCCGAATTGACCCGTTTAATTATTATATTAATTAATTAGCCTATTTAATAGGTTATTTGTGTTAAATATGAATTATTAATTATAATTCATATTATTTTAAATAATAAAATAAATAAAAATGTTAAATTTAATAGGTTATTTGTGTTAAATATGGATGATCAATTATAATTCTTTATTATTTTAAATAATGTCAAATTAAATGGAGTCGTATTCGTGTTATTTTTCCTAACCACGAATAATAAATGAGTTGGGTTTGGGTTATCTAATTTTATTAGCGTTTGTGTTGTGTTAGGTTTGGGTTGGCGAATGTTGTGCGATCAGGTGATAACACGGCTGCGAATACGACTCATGGACCGCAATTACCACCCCTAATATAATATATAAATATATATATATATATATTATATATATATATATATATATATATATATATATATATATATATGTAATAATATAAACTTATAAAGGACTTAACAAAAATAAAAATAAACAAACTTAATGGCAAAAGGAAAAGCACAGTCCTCCTCTTCAGCTTCTTCAATTTATTCGTCTACTGTGAATGGTACCTCCACTCTTTCAAGATTTTTTCAGTACAAGAAACAACCCACGAGGACTCTTTTCAATTATTAATTCCTTCAGTAATTATCTACCCTCAAGTTTCAAGCTTTGGAGTTGAGAGTCCACGAAGAACAAGTCAATTTCTCTCCAACATATGATTTTTCAAATGATCCAAGAATCCTCAAGTTTGGGAGCTTATCCAAAATAAACATCGGATCATTCTTTATCTCACATTGGTATAAACAAAGTTTGAGGAGATATGGAGGGTAGAATTCGATTTCCTGTGAGCTCCAGCCTTCCTGATAGGCTCACCTTAGGAATTGGTGTGATGAAAAAAGACATGAGTCCTGGGATCATTCTCTCTTTAACAACCTTCTTCTTCCACCCTTTGATTTAAGGTGGTTTAACAATGTTTTCTTTTCATAATCCTCAGAGGAGTTCGACAAATACAAGGTTCGAAGAGCAGTTAAGTTGGCATTACATTCAAAAAACCTTTTCTTTAGGTATACGGATTTAACCATCCCCTTAAAGTTAGTTTTTAAGGTGGGTCAGTTTTCCTAATCCGTCTCCCTCTAACCAACGTCCTGCCAGCAAATTCAATGCTCGAAGGTTGGTGAGTTTCTCCATACTCAAACAACCATTCAAGCAAGAACTTATTTTGAGTTGACTTGATATCTCACCATTTGGACAATTTAGATATCTCAGTTCTTGCAATTTCCAAATTGTATAAGGTATGTAGGCATCATTCAAATGTAAGTCAAAACTTTGGAGATTAATGAGTCTATCAATGGATGTAGGAAGTATTACTCTTTTAGATCCCCAGATTTGTAGGAATTTCAAATGGACAAGTTCTCCTATAACCTCTGGGACTATAAAATCCTCATTTTATAATTCCCTAGATCAAAACATGAAAATGGAGTATAACCATATGTTTGATTAAATCATATTTGGATTAATGAAAAATTATCGAGAAATTAAAATTTCAGAAAAAATGTATAATTATAAAATCGATCAGGTTTTAACATTTTTAATGCTAATATTTGGAGAGATAATGAAAAAATAATAATAATGCAACTACAAATTACACCAACTACAGATTTTAACATTTTATTTTTGCATTATAATTTGTAGGTAGTATTTTATTTTATTTTTTTGCTTTTTTTGTCTTTTTGGCTCTTATGATTATTTTCTTAGTAACTTGGAACATTCAATGTTTAAAGCATAAATTTAGAAACAAAATATTACTTACAATAATAATAATTTGATACCTGCTTCTTTCACGTAAACTAAAAAGAGAAAAGTAGTGTTAGAAACGGTGGAGGAAATTACCAAATTTAATTTCTAATTAAATATTTTTTTCTTAATTAATAGTTAGTTTTATGAATTGCTTAGGTGGAATTTATAAAACACCTTTCTTCTACCATTTAATGTCTTATGATGTTTCTCGTATTTTACTGTTTGGTACTTTGGTTAGGTTTACTTACAAAATAATGAAAATTTAGATAATGATCCTTGCATAATCTATATAAATTAATCAGTAAAAAAAGAAGTTGAGACTCAATATCAATAAATCATCTCATTTCAAGAGAAACTGATCTACGATGAAGTCAGCTGAAATTAAATAAATACATTAAATAGAGAAAAATATACAAATTTGAAAACGACAAACAAACAGAAACAAAAAATTAAAATTAAGAAGAAAAGAGGAATAAAAAAAACAAACATAGTTCAAAAAGGGAACCATGAAACATGGGGTTCATCTCTAAAGGTGGATGCAAATGCAAATTCTAGAAGATGATGAAATCTATCCACCTCGGATTTCATCGCGGCCTGAGAAAAGTGTAATTAGTAAGCGCACATGATTTTGTAGAAGAGCTTATCGATCTTCTCCTAGAGCCTCTTCAATCTCATTAATTGATTCATAGCATGACTCTATCGAGTAAGCTCTCAAGATTTGTCAGTTGCAACAATCCATGAGGAAGCTTTTTGATTCTATAACAACAATGGATTTTCAAGATTTTTAGACTTCTCATTGCTCCTTTCTCTACCATCAATTCCTCTAATTTAGGTAGTTTATACAATTCAAATAGTTTTAAGTCGAAGGAACCCTCGAAAAAACGAGATCGTCTGCAGAGCATATGCATTGGAATCTAATTCAAGAAATTGCAATAATGGCAACTTCTCTAGGATCGTCATTGGATCATTTGTTAACTTGAATTCCCACAAACTAGGTTGGAGGAGGTTTGGAGGGTAGAATTCAATTTTCTCTGGCAACTTCTCAAACTTCCCATCCAAGAACAAATCATAAAAGTAGGCATGGTACAAGAAAGACATGAGTCCAGGAAGTAGTGTTTTGTTATGATGAGTAACATTCTTCTTCTCACGTACTAATCCAGGCGATTCACCAATGTTTTCTTTGTATGCTCCTCCAAAAATGACAAATGAAGGGATTGAAGAGCAGTTAATTTAGCAATAGACTTGAAAAACTCCGTCTTCAAATACAAAGTGGAGCATATTTTTAATTCCAAACTCCTAAGTTGGGTTAATTTTCCTAAGTCATCTCCCTCTATTAACTTCCCTAGTTTAGAGCTAAAGTTTGAATTAGAGGGATTGCTCCACACCCCGAATAACCATTCATACTTTCTTATTCGAGATTGGCTTGAAATCTTGCAATTGCAACACTGTAGATTGTAGTGTCTAGAATCCACAGAGTCAATGAACCGTCGGGGCATCCACCAGTCAGCTGCAACCTGCAAAACAATCAAGAGGACGATGGTAGTGTTTCGTCGCCCCTCCGATGGCAAAGTTAGCTTTCTTCGAAGACTGAGCTTGAATGCAACAGTTTTCTCAGGATAGAAATGGCGTACCTTCTTTGGAGTGATTCTGATTTCTATTATGGAGGGAGAAAGAGTTCCCGTTTTTCAGGGGATTTACGATTTCTTCCCATAAGGGTAGGAGAAAATTGGGGGTCGTTTTCCCCTTCTTAGGGAAGGTTATCCACGAGTGAGCGGTTTCCTCCCATTATGGTGGGAGAAAGTTGAGGGTTGTTTTCCCCTTTTGCGGTGTAATTGACTTGTTTCCCTTTTTTGGACTCGTTCCTCCGACTGGGACCCTATTAGACGCGTTTAGAGGTGGGGCTTCTTATTCTCGAGAGGGTCTATGCTTTAAGTATGGAGTAGGCGGCTTCTTCGGCCGGTCGGTCGGCCTGAGAGTTCAGGCGAAGAGTTCACGTCTGTCGGGAGGGGAGGAGTGCCCAGGAGCATAAAGGTGTCGGACATACGGTACGGGAGAGCGCCCCGGCAGTTGCTTTCGAACGTCTATGCGTATTGGGTGGTGAAGTGTCCGGGCATAGAGGCGTTGGGTATTTGCGCGGATGGGCCCATGGGCCTGTCTTAGTAGGGTGGCCTTTAGGTTGAGCCTCGCTGGGGCCTTTAGGCTTATCGGATTGGGTCATGAAGAAAAGCTTCGGGCCCATGGTACCCACAATGCCCCTCTTTTCCCGACTGGGGAAATGTTTCTCCAGTGGGGAAAAGTATGTATTTAATAGATCGTTTTAAGTACCAATGGGCCATTAATGCAGGGTGATTTCAACGCGTAGTTTTCTGGATTAATTTCTTATTTTCAGGCTACGAATTTAATGTGAGACTTCCGATTTGACAAAGGTATTGGGTTGCCTATAAAGGTCATGGTAAAGTTATGATTCTCCTATGCCTGCCAACTTACTGATTCCTAAGTTATGGTTATGCAATTGACTTCATGGTTGTCTTCTCTTTTAGATGGGGTTGCTGTTGAAGGATCGGAGAGGTGCCTTACGTATGAGGTGGTCCGGACCATCCAGGGGACAGGAGGAAGTGTGCTAATTGACGCGTTGAGGGGCAAGTTTCTCTGTGACGTGGGTGTGCTAATCGGCAGTCATAGGCCTTGGCTCGGTCACGGTGACGTCAGGTGGTTTGGAGATAGAGTGCGCTGCGCAGCCAAGAACTCCCGGAGCCTTGGCTCGGTTGTGGATTCTGTTGGGTGGTTGGAGATAGGAAGTGCGCTCTGCAACCAAGAACTCGCCCTGCCGAATCAACAGACTTGTAGACCTCCATGGGCTTGAGCTCCATTTCCATCTTCCCCTCCTCATCTTTCTTAGGTTATTGGTGCTTCTTTTCTTAAGCGGTCGCGGAGTCTTTGTAGTATCAGGCCAGGTCTTGGATGTTAGTTGGACTCATTGTAATGTAGATCTCGGTGGCAATCTCATTTATTAGTAATATGACACATCTTTTTGGTGCAATCAATAAAATCATTATTTTAGTCATAAATATCGTATGGTAAACCATAATTTTACAACTTGTATTTTTGGGCATCTTGCCCAATTAGGCCTATTTTATTTCTCTGTGCAGTCGTAATACTTAGAAATTTGGCGGTCGTCAGCCCAGTAGGAGTGCCTAAACGAGGGCCCATGGGCACAGTCATCATGGCTGTTGTGCCCTAGCGTGTAATGTGTAGCGTCGGTTCAAATTATCGGGGAGGCGATGAGTCATTGGTGCATTAAATGCGTTTGCAGTTCCCAGGCCTTGGTATATAGGGTTTCATTATTGGTGTGCCCGTTCCTTTCGTTTTCGTTTTGGGGTTATCTGTTTGCTTTCTTTATGACGATCCTCTGTGAACACACTGATCTTGTCTTGCGTTCGTTCGTCGGCTATTATCATTCGTGCGCTCTTCATTCTACAGGTAACTATCGTGGTCCCTTATTATTGTCGATCCTTTGTTCGTATGCGGTCTCACTTGATCGCGAAGAGACTGTGGGGGCGCCCAGAGCCCTAGTCGGCTGGGCGGTGACATCCACGTTTGGTTGTTGCCTAAGGTACATGGTTAGGGTGCGATGTTGGTTTTTGTTTTACGTCGATCTGCTTTGTAGAATGGTGCGGGAGTGAGGAAGAAACTTCCACCGATGTATGAGAGCCTCGACAATGCCTTACTATGACGTCGTTGCGATCCGCAGCGATGGAGGAATTGAGGGTGTATTGCCAAATACCCAATGATATTGACCTCAAGTTAGTGGAGAGGACATACGAGTCTACCTTGAGTGGGGTACACAATGGTGTGTTCTTCACCCGGGAGCACCTTGCGGTCGGGCTGCGTTTCCCTGTGCCGGCTATAATTAAGCAGTTCCTGCACTTTACTCGAGCGTCCCCGGCGCTTATTCATCCCAATGTGATTCGCATCTTGATCGCGGTTGCGTCTTTGAATCACATTGCCATATGGATCGTCATTGGTCGAGTTGTTGATCATTTGCTCTCGGTTAACCGTAGGGCTAGTGGCTGAAATGTCAATGTATCATTTAAGCCGCATTTGCGGATCATCGATGAAGCCTCGACTCGCCCAGGCAAGCGAGGGGGTGTTGCTTGTTGAGTTTGTGGGGCTGACACCCGGGAGTCTCGGGTTGCAGTTCGATGTTAATCGGTCATGATTCTTTCGGTAAATGGGTTGATCCACAGGTTTTGGGCTTGCGTCCTATCGTTTATTGTAGTAGTGGGCTAATTGATAGTCATTTGTGCAGGGAAAGCAGCGGTGGTCGATATAGGTGGAGAAATAGAGTTTTGAAGATCCCAGTTGACTGTGGGGTCTGGAGCGGGACGTCGCTGAGGTTCAGTCGGGTATCATTGTGTGAGGCATCGTAGGTTCAGATATACCTTGTGGTTATTCCCAGATCCAATGCCTTCGATCGTCGAAAAGGGGGAGCATTTCATAGTCGCCGACCTGCGGCATTTAATATCTGGCGGCACGAGCTCTTCCCGTGGTTCGACAGCCGAAGCATCAAGCAGGGTGCGAGGTGTTGGTGGCGCCTCGGAGTCATCCATCTCATTGAGCAAGAGTTCCATCTAGGACCATCCTCTGCCAGGTTCGGGGACGGATGCGAGCTCTAGGAAGCTTTGTGCTAGTGCGGTGGCAGGCCTTCTTAGTGGTGAAGATTACCCGAAATGGAGGATTTGGTAGACGGAGCGCGCCAGGGGCTAAGGGGGAAGACTTCGTGCCTTGGGTTCCCACCCCTAGCAAAGAGTTGCAGGACTTAGAGGAGGAGGAGCGGGAGGAAAGAATGACGGGATTGATAGGCCAGATTCTGTTGCTTTCTGGGGCGACAAGTGAGTTCGATGGCGAGTCGGGCTGGCTCCTGAAGCTACGGAACCTTACGGTCCCGGTGTCTTTGAGGTTGGGCAAGCCGGTCTGCTACAATCGTGGTCGACGCGAGAGGAGTTCGGGTCGGTGTCGATCATCGGTTCCACGAGTTAGGGCCAATGATAAAGTGGTATCCGGGGGAGCTTTCGGATTCTCCGCGAGGAGTCACGGCAAGATCAATGCGCTCGGTGGGTCCCCATTGGCCCAAGATGAATACCATCAGAACAAGTCGAGTTGATCACGATCGGTTTATGACCCGGACTTCGGTTTAGGTAACCCGCGGATGGTTACCTTGCACCCGTGGCCGGGCCAGGAAAAGTGTCGGTGCGGAAATTTGAGGAGATCTTGGATCTACTATGCCATTTGGGAGTGCTTTCCATCATTAAGAGTCCTCATTGCGTCGGATAGACGATTATATCAGTAGCATATCGGTACGCGGTCCCAGGCTCGGGGTATGGGTCTTAGCGAGAAGTACACGATTACCCTCCTCACATCGACCCGGAAGGAAGATGGATCATCAATGATGGGATGGGGTGGGAATCACAACCGTGTTCGACTAAAGTACGGGTGAGATGGCGGCTATGTCTTGTTATATTGGCGTAGTTTACCTTTTCTTTTCACAGTTCAACATCTCTTTGCAAGCCATAGGCGTGATTCGAACATAGGTTCATCGTACGAGTTTGAGCTACAGTTGATGGGCCGGCGTGAGACTATCGTCAATCTAGCATTTGCACGGGAGCGCGAGTGCCTTGGTGAAGGAGGTCGAATGCACTTTCGTGGTCGGCAGGCTGGAAGCAAGAAGTTGGTGAGGCGCCCAGTGGAGGCAGAGGGCGCGGCTTGCCAGCCCAGGCTCACGATGTGGCGGAGCGAAAGGGCCTGTGCGGAGCACGGATGGTCGAGAGGTGGTTGACTTGGGGGCCAGCCGTGTTGTGGGCCGTTTGCATGGGCGAGGCGAGATGCGAGCATCGAGTGGCGACGGCGCTAGCCACATGGGCGGGAGCTTGTTCTAAGGGTGAAGGGAGAACGGCCCAGCCCCCTGCGGATGGCGGCTTTCGCTATTGAGGTGGAATTGGGGTCCTGGGACAGGCGGGTGCTTTGCGGGAGAAGGAGGTTCTTGACAAGGGGGTGTGGAGGCGGAGATGGATCTGCGGCCCGGGGATGCTTTCTTTTTAACTATGGATATGGGTCTTTGGCGCTTTCGCACCGCAATGTTGCAGAACAAGCACGAGGTTGGATGGGATGCGAATCAGTCAATGCTCACTTAGAAGAATTTTTATCAACCCCCGATGCCTTACCGCCGTTGGTGCTGCCATTCTCGCTATGGAGGGTCGGCCCGAGGCGGCGTGGCTAGCAGGGACATCGTTACCGATGGATTCCACAGTTGAAGATGTTGATCTTGAGTATAAGCTTTTGTCATATCGCTGATTTGTAATGAACAACAATTGTCATTCCTTGATTTTGATCAGATACCATTTACGAATGTTTCGATTATATCATGCACTTGAGGTATTTAATAATTTCTATTTATATCCCATTCTTGTATGTTGCAATTTTGAATTCTCCAGGCGACGCGACCCAAGTTGGGTCGATTACGATTCCTGGCCATAGACTTATGTCGAGGTATTAGGCGTGGTCTAGGTTGGTAGAGGCGAATCGATTTCTGCGCCCGGACTTATGTCGGGCCCGGTAGGCGTGGTCTGGGTTTGAAATGCAGGCGAGTCAGTTCTGATCCACCGGACTTGTGATCGAGCCGATAGACGTGGTCTAAGTTTGGTCGAGCGAATCAGTTCTGCGCCGCCCGGACTTGCGTCGGGCCCGGTAGAAGTGGTCCAAGTGGGCCCGAGCGGTCATTCCTCCTCACGGGACTTGTGGTCGGGCGGTGGCGTGGTCTAATTTGGTACGAGGCGAATCAGTTTCTGCGCCACCCGGACTTGTCATCGGGCTAGCTAGATGTGGTCTAATTTTGGTAGAGGCGGGGTCGATTTCCTCGCCACAGGACTTATGTCGGGCGTGCGTAATGAAGAAAAGAAGTCTGAAAGTAATTGGATAATGATATTCTTTCATTGATAGTACCTTTTCAAGTGCATGGCATTTCACATTCTAGGTACAGGAGTTCCATCTAGTTTATCTATAACATAGGATTCGGATCCCCCTGTTTATGCGATTACATATGGCCCTTCCCAATTGGGTTGAAACTTGCCCGCCGTGGGGTTCGAAGTATTTTCAAGAACTTTTCTCAAAACTAGATCACTGGCTCGGCCTTTTTGAGGCCTCGCTTTCCGTTTATTATGCAGGTTTTGGCTTGGCGTAGGGCGCGATTGGATGCGGCTTCCGCTGGCTTCGTCCGCATGTCTAATTCTCTTATCAATGACTCGGCGTTTTCTGATTCGGGCGTAGCCGTCCGAGTAGTGGGTAGATCAATCTCGGTAGGGATAACGGCTTCCATCCCGTAAGTGAGTACAAAGGAGGCCGGTTGGCTTTGTTTGTAATGCACGCCAGGCTAAGCACTCGGGGGGTTGCTTCTACCCATTTCCCTTTGGCGGAATCTAGCCTTTTTTTGAGGGCGGTCACGGGGCTTTTGTGGGAGGCTTGACGGCCCATTGCTGAGGATCTTAGGGGGGTAGGAATAAGTTCCTTATCTTTAATTCCTGGAAAAAGTCTCGGTATATTCATTGTATCAAGCGTGGCAGGTTAATCGAATCTACGATAGATCTTGGAATCTTGCGAGCAGACGGGCGATGTTTTCGAGATGAATAGAGTCACGTCTCGTCTTTGATTGTTGAAAGGCATCAGCCTCTATCCATTTCTTGAAGTAATCGGTGTGACCAATAATTTCTTTTTGAGTTGTGAGCGGTGGGAAGAGGTCCCCTGTGCTCGATCCCCCATTGACGAGCGACCCGGGGCTAAGTAGAAGACCAGGTCTTGGACTGGGGTTCTCAAAATGGGAGACATTTTCTGGGAAGGATCACATTTCTTGACATAATTACTAGCGTCGGGATCTAATGAATTAGACCAATAATAGCTAAGTGCGGGCCACATTGGGCTAAGATCTTCCAGGGTGATTCCCGTGTATACCTTCATGTAGTTCAGCTAAGACGTATTGCCCTTGTTCGGGAGTTAGGCATTTCAGATACGGCCCACCCAGGGATCGTTTATATAGCTGGCCATCAACTAGGGAGAACCTTGTGGACTGGACATGGATCACGGTGGGCCGCTGTTTTAAATGGATTTGGTAGTTCAGTGGCGATGTATAGTCGTATGGGATCCATCCAGGACAAGGGAGCCACCTCTACCTGGCTTATTTGAGGGGGTTGTATGGAGGGGCCTGGTTGATAGTAGATGGGAAGATATAATGTGTCCTTTATCGGCAACGAGGCAGCCAATGCGGCTAAGGCATTGGCTCTTTCATTGCGGTCTTGGGGGACATGCTCGAGCTTCCAGGCGGATAGGGCTCTTAGCTTCTGTTTGATCAGGGATACATACTTCGCCATTCGGGCATCTTTGGATCGTTAACTTTGTCCGTACTGTTGCAATCATTGCGAATTGACAAATTAGCAACTTTTTATGGCGATTCGCGATCGGCCTTCTTCATGGCCGTATTCTAGTCGTTGTTGAAAGTGCTAAACCTCAATCGGACTGCCTGTTCAATCTTTTCCCCGGTCGGGGATCGACCTTCTGTTGTGCCGGCCCGGTTTGCACAGAGGCCCGTCCGCCTGAAAGAGTCCACCATCCGATTGCTTCTTGGTGGACGTCAGGTGGTTGGATTTCTGGGAGGAAGTCAGCCAGGGCTTGCCCCTTCTTCGAGAGCCTTGGCTTATACTGGATACCATACTCGCTCGGTCGTCGCCAACGGGCCGATGCTCGAACTTGGTCAGACATGAATCGTTCCGGAGCGGAAGATCGGTCTTTCCTGGCGGATGAGCTTGGAAATAAGGATGGGTTTCACGGGCGTTCGAAGAGCCAAAGGCGCTGAGATGGTACGTATCTGGTTTTGGCATACGTGAGGGACTTCTGGAGTAAAGACCGGTCTGTTTCAATCTCCACATTCCTTAAATAAGGTGGCGCTCAGCATACGTCGAAAGCACGTAGGTAAAGGTGAAGTCTCATTGGCCTCTGGGCTTACAAGAATTGGTGGTTCCAGGTCGGATCTTGTTTAATTGAAGAATTCTGGTCGCATTGCCATTCCCGTACGGTCAGGGTTAGCTCTTCTTAGAGTAGTGAAGAAGGGTTTAAGCGGTCATTAATAGAAAATAAGCGCCTAGGCGACGAGCGGTCGACTGAATGTGGATCCCTTTCTTGGTCTTTGGGGCGGTGACCTCTGGGATGGCCTTAAGCTGCCCGGGGTTGGCTTCTATTCCCCTCTGAGTTACCATAAAGCCGAGGAATCAGCCAACGCTGACCCCGAAGGCATATTTGGCGGGGTTAAGTTTCATACCATATTTTCTTAGGATGTCGAATGTCTGTTGGAGATGCATAGAATGGTCCGAGCGCTGTTTGGATTTCACCAGCATGTCGTCAATATAAACTTCCATGGTCCTGACGATGGTCGAAACATCTTCATCACTAACCTTTGGTAGGTTGCCCTAGCATTTTTAAGCCCGAAAGGCATCACATTGTAGCAGAAGAGTCCATGGGGTGTGATAAAAGAGGTTTTCTCTACATCCGAGGGATGCATGGGGATCTGATGGTACCGAGGCATCAGAAAAGATAGCATGTGGGTGTGGTCGGCGTCGGCGATCGATCTATGCGGGGCGGCGTCGCCCAGGGCGGGCATCATTCAAATTCGTGTAGTCCACACATACCCTCCATTTGTCGCCCTTCTTTGGGACAACCACCACGTTGGCCAGCCATTATGGGTACTTGACGGTCCTAATAAACCCGTTCTGTAGAAGATTATCAACCTCGGTCTGTATGATTAAGTGGCGGTTTGGGTGGAAGCGCCTCACTTTCTGTTTGACAAGTCTGGCGGATGGGGCGACATTGAGTTGGTGTGAGGCATGAATGGGGCTTTATCGATCATATCGGTGTGGATCCCGGCAAAACACATGACATTCGGTGTAGCTTTTGACATAATCGATCCTTCTCTCTTCGGTCGGAGATGGCGACATGAATGCATTTATCAGAGATCATAGAGTGCAAACCTCTAGAGGGTCAAGCTATTGGGGTTCCACCATCTCAGCCCGGCCCGAGGCGGGGATAGCGTGATTGCTATTGAGGGAGTGGGTCTTCAAGGGACGGTTCAGTGGAGCATTCTCCTTTCCGCATCTTTCATAGAGCGTGCTGCTGACCGATGAGGCTAATTGGCTCGTGGAGGTCGGCTGCCGTGGGGTCGAAGCGATGGTGCGATGTGGTAGGTGGAGGGAGGCGCTTTCATGGCATGCGGCCGAGGCCTTGAATGCGGGTGTAGGGCCCCAGATCTTCGACCACAGAAAATATTACCCTTTGAGTTACCGGACCGGCTTTAATGGAAAGCGTGTCCTATGAGCGACGTGTGGTGGCCTCATTAGTCAGACGAGAACCACACCCGTGAGAAACAAAAGCGTCGATCGGAACTTTCATCTTCTTTAATCTTTAGAAAGATGGCAACAAATCGGTGCCTTTGCACGGATGATTAAGACCTCGTGAACATCAGCGGGTCGATTCATACCGGTTAATCTGAAGTGCATGCATTGGTGAGTGTGATAACGGAGTGTGGATTTCTGAGGGGAGGAAAGGATATAGGGCCATAAATTGGCATATCAGCTGTGGTGTCATTCCGGGTGATGATGGCGTTCACCCCCAGCTCCCAGTCGGCCGTTTGGAGCATTTTCTCCAGTTGCTTTCTCGGCCGTGTCGTGTCGTAGGTCCCCAGGATAGGGGTAATAGTTAGGCGGGACCAGTAGAAACATGCTTTATATCACTAATGACTCTATCGGCTACGGGAGCGGTTGTTGTTCATAGTGCGCTCTCGTAGAAACCTCAGAAGGTGTGGCAGTGGGCTCTGTTGCCCAGGAATTTGAGGCTCTGGCATTTATTGGTTTCATAACCATGGTCCATTTGATGTCGCATCGCGAGGATGCGATACGACGGTAGGCCACGCTCTCATTGGCAGAGCCATTTGAATTTGGGGGAGGTCTGGGAATGATGGGAGGCCGGTCATATGCGATATTCAGAGCAATGAATTGGGGAGGTTCTTTCTTCTTTTCGGGTTGTCCCTCGGTGCGCTTTTGGCCCTTGCCTTGGCTGTTTTACGTTGGATGAAGCATTAGGCGGGTTTGCCACTACGGCGGTTATCGTGGATTTGAGAGGTGGCTTGGATGTTATCACTTCTAGTGTGGAGAGACTTGCGGCGATAAAATTCTTCCCATGGTTAATGGGCGGGTCGAGGACGAGGGCCGAGAAAGAATGGAGTGGTGGGCCCAGCTTGGATTTGAAGTGCGAGCCAGCGTCCATCTTATAAGCATCAATCGTTGGCGGCACCGGCAGGCGCGTGAAGTCGGATGGACTCGTCTTCCCGGTTTAGAATAGATTGAAGGGAGCGATATTCCCTTTTGCTGTGAGCACGGTATTGGGAGGCGAATGCGGTCGATAGTTCCTTGACGTGTTCTTGATCCTCGCATGGAAGCTTATTGAAACCAAGCTTCAGGGTTTGAGCCCTTAAAAAATTTGGCCAGGGAAAACTTTGCATAGAGTCGGTTGTCCCGGTGTTGAGATCATTGCACGGTTGAAGTAAACATGTGATCGTACGGTCGAGAAGAGCGAGTCATACATGGTGAAGGGCGGTATGGAGAAACCGCGGGGAGGGTCGTAATCGAGGATGTGCTGTCCAAGGGGAGTGGAGAGCATGTCCTGAGGCCCCCGGACGATGGAGGGGAGGACCACATAGGGAGCGGGGGCGCCTCCGAATGGCGGATACGCGGAAGGTATTGGTGGGAGGAATGCCCAGGCCTTGTCGGTACATAAGAGAGATCGACGTTGGCGGTCTGCTAGGATCTCTTCGAGTCGGGCGCGCTGCGTCGCTAATGGGCGGAGCTTCGGTCGGCCGAAGGTGGTCGTTTTCGAATTGAAGCTACGCCGTTAGGGGGATGGTGAGCGGTGTGGGAGCGAGGCTGGGAAGATGGCTCGTCATCTGCCGGTGGGTGCATGTCGTTGTGCAGAGGTCTCTTTGCCTTTGCCGGAGTGGGGAGGAGGTGGTGGGCGGGGAGGTTCCCGCGATCGTTCGGCCGATCGACTTCGGCCCGGTTTAAGTAGCGCTCATTCTCTTCTATAAGCGATTGGCTGCTCATGCGGCTTCGGCCGTCAGCGGGTTTGCTCTTTCTGTTTTGCTTCCATGTCCCTACCTGGGAGAGGCGGTCTTGGGGTTGGTTTCTTACGGGCTTGTTTGACATGGTGAGTTCCAACGGTTCTTTGGGATAGTTGGGAATCGCCAAAGCTTCTGGGATCAGGAGGTCACCTGGGAGCGGATGAACCCAAGCTCTCGTGTATCGCCTTTGGGATTTTTTACTAGGCGTTTCCCACAGACGGTGCTAATTGTAGTGTCCAAAATCCACGAGTCGATAAACAGTCGGGCATCCACCGGTCGGTACAGCTTTGTAAGTAGTAAAGGGCAGCAGGTGGTGTTCGGTCTCCCTCGATAACAGGATTAGCTTTCTTCGGCGGCGTGAATGCAACAGTTTTCTCAGTATAGAAATGGCGTACCTTCTTTGGAATGATTCTGATTTCTATTATGGAGGGAGAAGAGTTCGGATTTTTCGAGGATTTAGATTTCTTCCAGGGTAGGAAAAGGTGGGACCGTTTTCCCTTCTTAGGGAAAGGTTATCCCACAGTGTGGTTTCCTCCCATTATGGTGGGAGAAAGTTGAGGGTCGTTTGCCCCTTTTGCGGTGTAATTGACTTGTTTCCCTTTTTTGGACCTTTTCCTCCGACTGGGACACTATTGGACACATTTAGAGGTGGGGCCTCTTATTCTCGAGAGGGTCTATGCTTTAAGTATGGAGGGCCAACAAGCTAGCTAAGCCGGTCGGGGTCGGCCCGAGTTCAGGCTGAAGAGTTACGTCTATCGGGAGGTGCTTTCGGGCGTAGGGTGTCCAGGGCATACGGGCCTGGGAGCGCCCGGGCGGATTGCCCGACGTCTATGCGTATTGGGTGGTGGAGTGTCCGGGCATAGAGGCGTCCGGGCATTTGCACGGATGGGCCCGTGGGCCCCCCATCTTTCTTGGGCCGGCTGGCCCTTTAGGTTGAGCCTCGTTGGGGCCTTTAGGCTTATCGGATTGAATTAAATGAAGAAAGCAGAGGCAATGGTATAGATGTCTCGATTTACATAATTTCCGTGGAATATGGTATATTGCAATAATGATCTCTAAGTCGAGACTCACGCCGGATTAATCGGAGTCTGGAGTGGAGGATGGAAGCGTCACACTACCATATCCCTTTATGCACAAGAATTTTATGTGAATGAGTTCTCCTATCGCGGTGGGAGCACATGATTTCCACTTCTCTCTTCTATGTTCAAAACTGTAAGTAATTTAATATGCTCTCGTAAATATCTCCAACTTTGTTTCCCTATAGTAGTTCCATTTTGAGTTGTGAATTAGAATTATGCAAGCATTGAGAATGTTGTGTCCAACCAAGGAGTTTTGATGAATAACAAGTCGGTGAATACTAACAAGGAATGTGAAATTCATGTTTTCATGTACCTCAAAAAGTTTTGCATCCTTAGCCTCTGAAACAGTGAAGTCTCGAAGGAGGTCATGCATGAGACAACACAAAACTCCTCCATCTTCCCTTCGTTCAGCCACTCGAATCAAACTTCTATGGACCAACTCGTGTATGTAGTCCTCTGCAATGTATTCGAGTGTTTCTTTTCCGCTACGTATAAAGCCCACTCCCTTGACCCACCAATTTGTAGGCTTGCTACGTCGATCTCAGGTCTTAGGGGAGAAGATCCTCTGATAAAGAAAACAAGACTTCAAGTAATAAGGTAAGTCATTGTAACTTAAAGCAAGAATTTCCATACATGATTCGGGGCCTTGATCAGTGCCACTCTATGCCTGGCTTTTCTCCCCAAAGGCATGTATCTTTATTAGACGATAAACCTCTAACACCACGATAACAAAAAGTAAACCTTTGAATTTTCCCACAATTTTCTTTCCCAGTTCCTCTAACTCACCAGAAAGATTATCAGTTACAGTACTAGTCCCTTGAAAAGTTTTTTGAAAAGGTTATAAATCTGGTCTTAATGCGTTCATTTGGATTTTGGTCTAGAACATACAAAAATAAGGAGATTGGTGAATGGACCGGACGTCTTAGGAAATTATAGTATATCGAGCTGAAAGCGATTCGAATCTAACTTTTGCTCAGCGAAAAATAGATTCAGTTCCCACTCATTAGTTCCCTAAAAGTCTAAGTGAAAAATATGCTTTGAAAATTGAAATGTATTGAAAATTTGAAAAGAAAAATATATGTTAAAGTGAAAGTGAAAATTTCTTCAAAAATTTTACATATTTTTAAATTTCTTAGTCATATATAATGAGAAACAAGTAAGTGAGTTTGAATATAACATATAAGAATTAATTTATTAAGTTTGAACCTATTTTATGTTTTCCTTCAATTTTTTCCTTGACTTTTTCTCACTATTTTCTTCATAATACTTCTGGTTGAAATGGAGCTTAATGAAATGATCTTTCAAGCAATACCTGACTCTTATTCCTTCCTTTACCCTATCCATGATACCATTTTCCTTCTTTCTTTCATACAAAGCAATGGATTTCCCATATTCCTTCTACACTTTATTTAGAGACTATATGAGAAGCATTTGAATGGATTTTGAGAAAAACAACAGTGCCTATGTTGAAGAATCAGAATAGCTCTTTATCTACCGAATTCTTTATTCTTGTTTGTCCTCACGCTCCAACTTTCTCCTTTGAAAAATTCTCTAAAAGAAACAAACAAGTGCGGGCTTCTCACAAGTCGACCAACGAATATTTTCAGGAAATGAAAATCAAAAGAAATCTAATGAATACAGGTATGGGAGGGGATAAAGGTATATAAATGCCATTGATGTTTTGTCATATGTCTAATTTGGCCCTTAAACTTATTTTGGGTTCAATGCTACCCCTAATGTTTGTTCTGTAACTCAAATATACCATTATCGTCAACAGAGTGAACAAATTGAGAAACGGGCGTCTAACATTGTTGATGTGTCATCCACACATAGCATAATTTGCTGATGTAGATGCCCATATGTAGGTGACACGTTAGCGGCGTTAGACGGATATTTGTCCATCTGTTTACTCCATTGATAGTATGAGCATATTTGAACTACGAAACAAAAATTAAGGACAACATTAAACCCAAAAATTCAAGGGCCAAATTAGACTATATGATAAAATAAGTCATTTGCGTATCTTATCCGTATGGAAACTATGCTTCGCTTCTCCTAATTTTACATCATGAGAAAATTTAAAATAATATCATAAAATTCAAAATAATAAAAACCACATTCATGAACTAAATATCATAAACTTTTCCATCTTGAATATTCCTTGTTATTTAAATATTTTACATCTTATAATTAAGAAGAATATTATCAAAAATATTAATTCACATATATTTTTAAAAAATTAAATAGTAGCTAGATTTTGTCATGATTCTAAAAACATAAGAAGAAAACAAAAGCAGGCTCAGCGAAGACGGTAAATCATATGGAATTTTGACATTATTGCATTAAGAACATAGCAATATAAGTTTTAACGGTTTGCCTTAATAAAATCAAGATGCGTAGTTTGAAATAAGTGACAATCGAGTGATTGGAGAAAAATGAAGGATGTTAGATCAACAAACAAGAATAGATGAAAGGAGGGACACAGTCTAAATAAGAAAAAAAAAAAAAAAACACCCAGGGGCATAGATCCATTATTTTGAAAAACTGAATACAAATCGTAGTATTAATATTATGATTATTAACTGATAAAAAATCTAAAACACGAGAGAAAAATATTCATATGTGTGCAAATTTAAGTAGGTAGGCGATGCCCACACACCTTGTTAGTAGGCCGCACACTTTATAGGGGCCTTAGGCTATTTTTAGACTATTATAAAATATATATATATATATAAAAGTTAAAAAGCAAATTTTTATTGAACAAATATATTCAACATTACATAAAAATTCTTTGTAAGTTTATTCTCCTAACATATTTTTAGATAAAAAATCGATAATTAAAGCTGATAAAATCAATTTGTTTTAACATATGTTTTCAATGAAGCCAGTATAGCCAATCCATTCAATCTTTCTTGTGACATTGTTGATCGAAGGTATGATTTGATTAACTTCAACTTTGAGAAAAGCTTCTTTTGCGAGAGGCAAGCGTAGTGGTATAGTCGTAGTGATACATGTAATCCATTACATTTGGAAACGAGGAATCCATCATTTTAAATAGTTTAACACTTCAATTGCTCTTTTGGTCTACTTTGGTAGCACTTTCTCACAATCTTTAGCTCAGAAAATAACTCATCCCATCAAATATCAGAGTCCGTGTTATGTCTGAAAATTTTTTCAAAATACATCATGACAAGACTGACAATCATCATCTACTTGATATGTAACTTAGTGTAAATCAAATAAAAATCAAAAAATATTTTCATATTTTTGAAATTGTTCAAATCTACTATTGAGTGAAGAAATAACGATACGACTATATATAAGAAATAATAAGCTTCACATAGATTCTTCAGTGAATGTGTAATCTCTTCACTAGCATTTTCATGTTGCTTCTTTACGTAAATAATGCGCTTTTCACAAAATGTAGGTTCAATTTTCATCGAGCAACAATTTCTTTAGCAATAATCTTATCGAGATTCAAATCCGGTTCTCTATAGGTCTCAAAAAAATAAGTGCTTTCAAATGATAATAGCAGCATCCAATAACTATGTCTTTACTTTGCAACATTTGCTCACTCTATTAATGAGCGAGATAAAATATTGTACCAAATATGATGCCAAATAAGAATTCAAAATCCATGATATCACGACAATAAACTTTTAGCATCCTGAATGTCTTAGGATCATCACTTGTTTCCACCAAGTGAGTTAAGCAAACTTTAATCTCTGGAGCTTGAAATCTTATTACCTGCTTTTATTCAAACTTGACTTTTGACATTTGTGTGTGATGACTTAAAGATATTGTTTACTTTTGCATTTGCTGTTCTTTTAAAGGCGCTTCATTTCTAACTTTGTGAAGATGAAAACGATATATATATGCATTGTACAATTCAAAAGATTTAGCCTTTAGACAAGAATTTGCCATATCTAAAGTGAAAGATTAAGACTATGACAACCACATGGTGTGTAGAAAGCTCTTAGTTACTTCTAATACTTTTTTTTTGTACACCACTTTATGCTTTATTTCATGTTAGACGTTATCATAACCTTTACCTTTTAAATCACCAAGATCAAGTTCAAGTGTTCTTAAAGCATTTATTAATTCATCAAATAATCCTTGTCTTGAGGTATCCTCAACTTTCAGAAATCCTAAAAAGAACTCTTCTACCTTAACTGGACTTGACATCACACATCGTATTGTGAAGACATTTGTTCTTCATGACTATATTTGGTGTACAATCAAGTATATTGAAAAATATTTTGCTTCTCTAACTTTTAATAATCAGTCTTTATTTCACTGCCTGACATAAGTATAATTCATTTGAATTTTGTGACTAAGATAATGATAATGAGCTCTTTTCTTGAATCCGCGGAGGTGTTCTTTCATTATTAGATCAAACTCCTTAATCATTTCAATTATACCAAAATTTCCATTATTTTTCTTCATAAATTTTTCTCGGTACTCACGTGAAATGCCAAATTATTCTTGCAAAAGAAAGCTAACAAACTATTCTCGAAAACTTGTCTCAATGTTCTCTATCTTTGTTGATTTGATCTTGTAATGCTTTATCAGTTGTCTAATTCTTTTGTAATCTCACCTTTCTGGTTAAATCCATGCTTCTCATGTTGCATGTGCTCATTACCTAGTTTCATGACTTTTGAGCCTATAAGCGATATTTTCCAATCATTAGTTCCTTCATTAGCTAATTGAAAAGTATTTTCCTCTTGCTTAAATAACTTACAATAAAATCAAAATACTTTATCCAATGAAATTGAGTAAACCAACCATTTTCTGATAGCCTTCTCACCATTTGATAAATAACGAGTGTAATGTGTGAAGAAATGCTTATTTTACGGTCTTTAGGAAAATTATCCACTTTTACTTTAGAAGGACCTCTTTTCACTAACATGTCTATTAAATTTTGATCAATAATTTTTTCCAATTTCCTGGTCTGTGTCTAAAGGCAAAGGAACAACATGTGTATCTAAATCATCTTGTTGTTCATTCATATTTCCTCTAAATTATCATCTTTGCTCATTCCTGTGCTACCACATTCTTCAAATTTCTTGTTCTGATCATCAAATCTTGCTTTTATTTCTTAATTCTCCCCCTCTTCATTAGCTGTCTTTCATCTTGAACAACTACCGTATATTTCACTTGTCGGCATTATGTATTCTTGAAATTTGTCCATAGCTCTCACTTGAATTGTAAAGAAACTCCCTCAGTTTTCTTTTCTTCTTTTCTTTTTCACATATTATCCGGACAAATACTTTCTAAGTAGACATAATAACTCAATTCAATATCAATTCAAGATCAAACTTTAAATTAGATAAATAATGATGAGAACGATGAAGAGAATCTTGATAAATTTGATAAGCGAACATGTCTTCTTTCTTGAATTGAGCTTGCATAATAAAAATATAAAACTAACAAAATTATTATTTGATAAAAATATAAAATAATCAAATAAAAATACGTTAAAAATAAATAATAAGTATTTCCTTACTATGATCGAATTCACTTGAAGATTTTTGTCTGTTTTGTTTTTTTATCGGCAAAAAATGAGAACTCTAATTTTTTTCGAGAAAGAGCACAATATTTTTGAACGGAGGCTTCGGATGTTGAAAAGAGTGTTTTAACTTTTTAACAAAAAAATAAAAAGCCCGTCGCTAGAGAGTAATCGGCAATTTGAAGGAGTTTGCAAAAGACATATCGTTTAATGAAGTGGGGCCATGTGAGACTTGTATTATATTTAAAATTAGAATCTAGATATTGCATTCAACGTGAGTTTTTAGAGCGTTAACAACCAAATTTTTATTATATTTAATTAATTATAAATTATAAATATATATAATATTTTATTATTTCAAAATGGAGCCCACTATAAAGTGGGGCCTTTATAGGTAGCGACCTACTGTACTATAGGTAGGGCGGCGCCGATACTGTTCTGAGATTTGATTATAAGATCTTTTGGGAACTAAATTTCCAAAATCTAAACAAAAATGCCTTCGTTATTATTTGTTAATAATCATTTAAAAAAATATATGTAAATACATGAAATGATAAATTATATTTTTGTTCACAATGAAGAGAGTTGGGGCCTGTTTGATTTGTTTTTGAAAAATGTTCTTCATAAGGTTTTGAAAAATTGTGTTTAGCGTGCGATAACGATTTTGAAAACGATGTTTTTAGAAAATTGTTTTTAAGTGTTTTATATGTTTTTCGTGGTTTTCATAACAAAACAAAAATAATAATAATAATTTGGGAACCAATTGTTTCTCTATGTTTTTCTTGTTTTTGAAAACATTTCAAAATGTAATCAAACAGCCCTAGCTTTACAATTTTTTTAGTTATTTAAGGTTTTTTGCCCAAATATTTCATTGTCATAAATCTCAAAAATCTTTCAACAGAAATAATGGTTAGCACCAGAGATTATCACAAGCAAATAGCACCTGAATGCATTGGTCAACAGGTGTAGTTGCAAATCGTTCTAAGAAGGTTTGAAAAAGAACCAGTTTCTTTTTCATTTTCATTTGTTTGAAAGAAAAAACCAGTTTCTTGAAAATACCATAATAATATTATTAGATAATAATGTTGTTTTATTATATTTTATATGTTGCAAATATGGATAATAATATCTTTAAAATTTTGAGCATTTTTATGATTTAATATTGTATTATTTAGAGTCAATATATAAATTAATATCTTAATAATAATATTTGAAAAGTAGGTATGTTTCAATACCAACGTCATTTTAATATTAAAGCAATGCAAAACCACATCTTTTTTTTTTTACTTTTATTAAAAATAAAAATAAAAAGGTTGAACTCGTCTTATTCATCTAATTCTGACATTCATCTAATTGATCAATTATTAGGTCATCGATTTGGCCAGTTCAATCGCTAATCGATGGATTCAATCACCAATTTAACGATTCAAGATAAATTACTCTGGGTGCTTAAGAATAACTTATTTCAATGGGTTCTTGAAAACATGAAAACATATATAGTCGAACTTTTGTATTCTTTGGATTAAGATCCATTTGTTTTCTCTCAATAACAAGAAATATAATTTTTTTCCTGTTTAATGATTGTTGAATTTATTATAAAAATAATATTTAGTGTAGTTACTAACATTTAATCTTTATTCTTAGTTGAACTATAAATAAATAAATAAAATATTGAAAAAGAAAAAACAAAAGGAATATAGATGTGCTTTTTATAATCCATAGATTTATAAATTTGAAATGCGACTTAGCCTTGAAACGAAATAGGATATCTGTTGTTCTCCAATCCATTAAAAGTATGTCCAAGAAAAAATCATTACAAGACAAATTCATCCATCCGATTTGAAAATAAATACACAAAATAAGAAAGTATACAAATTTAAGCTTCTTATCAGTGAGTATATTTGAAAAACTCCTCGTTAAAGCTATACCATTCTTAAGAATAGTTTTAAATTGCTTTAAGAATAAAATTTGTTTAAAATTAAATAACTAAGTTCTCTAACTCATATGATAAAACGTTCAATTGTACATTAAATCAAGAGATGTTTGCGATTTAAAAAAAAATAGCAATAACTTTTTTATTTACTTTATTATTAATTCAATATTATTTAAGTGGTTTTAGAATGCTTTGTAAAAATATCTAAGTACTTCAAATTAATTACAAAACTCACCTTATAGCTTGTCACAAAAAATCCCTTATTTTTAAAGTAGTTTGTAAAATATATATATCTCTTTGCTAATAAAAAATATAAATATAAAATTATCATTAGTTTTAAATGAATTTGTTAATGAAAAATTGTGTAGAGAAATTACAAAACTATATGTATAATTAGCATGACCCATGACTCTTCACCAAATATTGTGGGTTCCAGCGCAATGGCCTTTAAATTCATCCCAATTTTGCCCCAACTTTGTTGGGTTTAAATCTTTCATATATAAACTTTCCATTCACTTTTGAGCGATTGTGGGAAACTATACAATCATATTTATAATCCATAGATTTAAAGTTGCAACAAAATGACTTGGACACTTTAACAAAAAAATAAATCCTTCACCTATTCTTAGAAAATTATGACGAAAAGAAAAAGAAAATCATGCATGGCTGAACTAAAACAAAAAAAAAAAAAAAAAAAAGAAGTTGAGATTCAATATTGATAAATCTTTCAGCTCTAAAACTCATGAAATTAGTACATCACCTCAAAAAGACTAATAATAAAATAGAGATGAAAATTATACAATTTGAGAACTACAAACAAATATAGATGAAAAAATTAAAAGTAGGAACATAAAAATTAAACAAACATACTTAAGAGCGAGCATCATTAAACATGACCTTCATCTCGGGTTGTGACAATGAAGTGTAAAATTAAAACATATGTAATCAAGTTGAGCTTTCTTTGTAGCAATATAAAAAGTTTTAGTATGTCTGAGCTTTCTTTTAAGCTTAAAATAAGTGTCGGCACATGATTTTTACGGAGCTTATCAATCTTTATGGCCTCTTCAACCTCTTTAATTGATTCCCAACATGACCTTCAATAGAAAGTTTCTCAAGTGTTGTTAGTTGTAACAATCCATGGGGAAGCTTTTTCATTTTATAACAAACATGAATTTTCATGGTTTTTAGACTACTCATTACTCATTTCTCTATCATCAGTTCCTCTAATTCACACCCATACAATTCTAACCTTTCAAGTCGAAGGAACCCTCCCAGAGTATACCATTTTAGACATGTCATGGCATATCTGAGTGCTTGATGATGGCAACTTACGTAGGATCATCATTGGATCATTCTTGGCTGCATCTTCTGAATTGAGTGAGGAAATTTGGAGGGTAGAGTTGATTTGCTTTCTGGTCATTTCTCAAGCGACCCTTCAAGGGCCAGTCATGAGTGAGCATGTGAGAGAGGCATGAGCCCGAGAGTAATGTCTTCTTGATACGCCAATTGTAAATATGGTCATGACCCAGAAAAGTGGTTAGTGAGGCTTGATATACTGAGCAACTACGTCTTCAAATGTCTGGCCAGACATTTACCTGCTGTGTTTACCTAAATTGGATTAATTTTCTAAACCATCCTTCTAACAGCCAAGCTCCTCCTTGCAAAAGCTAAAGTTTGAAGGTTGTGAGGTTGCTCCACACCCAAATAACTATTCACACGCTTGTTTATTTGAAGTGACTTGAAACCTTGCATCCCAACTGATGTAGATGTCTTAATTTCTTGATTTCCAAATTGAGCATGGTATATTCTGACTATTCCATCCTAGTCAAAACTTCTTCTACCAATGGGCGATGGGAAGCTCTGATATTACATTTCCCTTTTATGCACAAGAATTTTAGGTGAATAGGTTCTCCTATTTCCGTGGAGATATAATCACAATATATATGTCTTCTAAGCTGGCATGCAGTAGTTTAATATGTTGTTGCAAATATCCCCAATGTCTTACCCGACATACTTCCACTAAATGAAATCAAAGATCTCGATTTTGAATTATGCAAGCATTGAATGTCATTGTTGATAGGTTTTGATGAATAACAAGCCGAGGAATACTAATAGGAAATGTGAAATCCATGTTTTCATGTACCTCAAAGAGTCTTGCGTCCTTTGCCTCTTAAACAGCAAGGTCTCTAAGAAGATCATGCATGCGACAAGACGTCACTTCTCCATCTACCCTTCGTTCAACCACTTGAATCAAAACTTATCAATCGACTTCGTGTGGGTGATCCTCGGCAATATCTTGAGTCTTTCTTTCCCACTAACGTATAAAGCCTTGGTAACCACAATCTAATCAACTTACTTGCGTCAATATTAGAGTCTTCGGGAAGATCCCACAATAAAGGAAACAAGACTTCCAAGTAATATGGCAAGTCATTATAACTTAAAGCAAGAATACCCATGCATGACTCAAGGCCTTGATCCAGATGCCACTCTATACTTGCAAGCACTTTCTCCCAAGATGCCTTTGTCTTCTCTTTTGTCGATAGCAAGCCTCCTAACACCATAATAGCAAGAGGCAAACCTTTGCATTTTCTCACAATTTCCTTTCCAAGTTCCTCTAACTCGCTAGTTAGAGTATGAGTTGCAGTACTAGTCCCTTGAAGAGTTTTCTTGAGAAAGAGCTGCCAACTCTTAGCCTCATTCATAAGAGGAAGTTCATAGATAAATGCTTGTGAAGTGGTACGTAGAGCAATTTCTTTATTCCGAGTCGTGATCAACACTTTGCTCCCATTCTCAACCTCTGGAAAATACGAACCTGGCGACTCCCAGCGTCCTTTGCTCCATTACATCATCCATGACTACCAAGTACTTCTTCTCCTTCTCCTCCTCTACCCCCTTGAGGTATTTACAAAGCTCCTCACAAAGCCGAACCTCTTCCATCCCTTTTAATTTTCTTGTTTTTTTATGAGGCATAACATGATGGGCAATATCAAGCAAAATTTCTCTTGCTTTGAATTCTTGAGACACGTAAACCCAAGTTTTACAATCAAGTGTCCCTGGACATCCCTTTGATTATAACGTTGGCAAGAGTGGTCTTGCCCAGGCCTCCCATCCCCACGATGGACCTGGCCCGATCTCATGATCTCTTAGTTCATCGACATACGCTGACTCGTGGATGCCATCTTCAATCCCAACATCGCTCTCTTCAACAACAGGGGGCCGCTTCTCATTGTGTGCCACAACACGATCACGATCGGTAGCGGAGGAGCTGGAAGACACTTCAAGACCGTACTTGGATCTGTTAGCCATAAGCGCCCCAATCATCCCATTTATATCTTTCACACGACTGTCAAGCTTGTGGATGAAGGGAAACTTGTCGATGAATCCTACGCAAGTAGGTAGGCACTGAGCAGGGGTGTTAGTCTTCGGCTCCCGGTGATCCACGTTGAGATGGTCATAAGTGACATCTTCGACATCGGTGGATTGCGTTTCCTATCCCGATTCACCCACCTTAGTTCTTTCATGGTATATGCGCTTTGAATCAGCATCCTCGGGAAGCGCGTCAGCTGAACTTCGTTCTTTGTGACAACTTATCACACCTTTCTACTTCCCCAAATATTGAAGCTTCATGTAAAATGAAGTTGCCCAACTTCTCTACAAAGAAGGACACGGCGCTTTCTGCCACTTTTTAGCTACTCGATGTTGGGGAAACAAAACAAAACGCAGTGGGTTGGGTTCCCGTTTTTGCTGGCGAAAATTTTTATTTATAAACAGGAACAGAGAGGCCTAAATTACCACTACCAGTAAATGTAATAGTATTATTATACATTAAGTGGGAAAATAAAAAAATGCTTGATATTAATATTGTAATCCGGTTGCCATGTGCTATGCATGTTATCTTAATGCCAGCTATTACATTGTAAATAAATGCGACATTGCAAATGTTTTCTTTTTTTTTCTTTGACCCTTAATGATGCACACATGTAACATGGCTTAAGATAGGGGGTTCAACCTATCAAAAAAACAGAAAGATAGGGGGTTCAATATTTGTGATCTCTCTATTAATTTAAAATGATATTTGATTATTATTTATTCGTTCATAAATATGAATCAATTATGAGAGCAAAATAATCTGAAATTATACATTTGATGGAATTTGATATAGGTAGTCATGTTTTCCTGGTTATTATATATATATATATATATATATATATATATATATATATATTGATGTTTTTCCAGTGGGCGGGTGGAGCGTGTTGGAATCGCGGGCTAGTCGGATTTGTCCTAGGTGATGGGCTCTCTGCAAAAAGCAAAGAAACAAAAGGAATCGCGAAGTCGCTAGTTGATCCTCAGGTACTAAGTCGGTTCTTTCTGCTGGGAGACTATCAGCGCCAGAGTGGAGGCGTGCGTACCTTTCATAGGCGGGGTGACATGGTATTTATAATGGATGATTTTCTAATTAGGGTGAAGCAGGAACTCTCCACTTATTGGATGGGGATTTTCTTTCACTTATATTTGTTAGATTAATAAGGATAATTAGAAACTTAATTGTGGGAGTATTCCACTTCCCTTATTAGCGGAGATTGTGATTATAGGATATGGGCTCTTTGGGCTTTTCGTATACTCGGCCTTTGTGAGGGGTGAATTTGGGCTCAGTTTTAGGCACTGCGTCGGGGGCTGAGCTAGTTTCTTGGAGCCTTATCGACCTCCTTTTAATCCTGCTTCTTGGATTGAGTGGTGGGCCTACGCACCTATTTTTTAAACCCCATCAGTTGCCCCCCAGCCCTTGGTCATAGCGAGCTTAGGTAAGGGCTGCATCGTTTCTTGGATCGGGTGCGACTTCCACGTGGTTGTTCAGGGCTGGTTTGATTAGGGATCTGTCACCGTCAAACGTCTTGTGATAATGATGACTTTTCGATTTTCGTGCTTACTTCCTCTAATCCTTCCAGTTTCTGTTGGGAACATCCTCTGACTGCTACCACTGTGTTTCCCTTATATTAGAAGCTTTTTTCCTCTTCTTTGTGAGTTTGGGCTTCTTTCTTCTTGAGGTTTATCTGATCACCGTTCAGAACTTCTTTTGGTGTTTTGTGATACCCTGCTTGGGGTCGTCTCTTTCGTTCTATTCCTAGGACCGGTACGTCTTTCTCACCTTTGTCTCTTCGAGTGGCGTTGTGAGGCGTTAGGGCTAGCTTGGTTAAGTTTTCGTTCCGTCCTGTGCATCCCTGCTTTCTTGTCCAGCTTCCTGTATTCCCATGGGTCCGGGTCGTTCCTTTGCTTTGCGAATAGGGGGTGACCCCTCTGCGGAGTCTAGTTCAGGGCGGTCGGGTGGGGAGTCCACTCGTTCGGCCACAGGTTGTTCGGTCGAGACCCAGGGGAGCCTCACGCCCCACAGGAGGAGGGACGAGAGATTAAAATCGATGGTCATCTGGTGGTCCCTAAATATCTGGTCGACCGTTGAGTACCACTGTGGTAGGTCAGCGGGTTAAACCTTTGTTGGGGAAGTCTTTGCAAGGCGATATGAGCCCTCGTTTGGCATTCGGGTTTGGTCTCTGACGTGTTGACTCTATGTCGTTCGGAGTGCCGCCCAGATGGTGTGCTTTTGAGGTGGCCTTTGAGAATGGCCTCGGATTTTCCTACATCCCTTTATAAGGGTTTTGCGGCATTTGCGATACGCCCTTCTTGGCTTGCCCAGCACGGGGTGTTACGAGTGTTGTTAGTTGTCTTGAGGGATAAGGGCTTGGGTGTTCCCAGTATAGCTCTGCTCCTGGACTTCTTCAGCGTGAAAGAAGCCGCGGAGGGCTTTCTCTATTTATCCAAGCATTTCAGCGCCCGCTGATCATCTCGGATCTCCCGCCTTCCCACAAATATTGGAAGGAGCAGCTACTTTTTGTGCGTGGCGGATCCTTGGGAGTATAATCCTGGCGATCGGGGAGGACACGGCGGGTGTTCCATTTGTCTGGACCATGGGAGAGATCTACGTGACTCTTCGCACACATGGGCTCCTCTTTTTGTGGTTGGTGGGTCTTCCCAGGTTGTAGGGTGTCCTTAACTTTGCATTGTTTGTGCGTTCTCCAGGTATTCGTCCTGACCTTAGTCTTGAAGACAAGGAGGTGAAGCAGAAGTTGGCCAAGTATCCTCCGCGTGCTTATTCTGAGCTCGTTAGGTCAGATATTCTAGGGTCTTCAGGTCCGAAGTCTTCCCGACCTCCCACTCTGAGGCCCTCACCCCCATCTGTCATGAAGTTTTCTTACGAGAGGCCTCCTGTTGTCAAGCCCACTAAGGGAGAGCTTCGAGCTCTGGTGGAGGCCGTTGGCCCCGAGAGACACCTTCGAAGCATGGCGCGAGTCTCGAGGTCCTTGAGATGAGCCCATTCGGTTGGTGGTAAAAAGCCCGCGGTTGGGGGCCGCCTTTGGCCCTATGCTAGTGCCCAAGTGTAGGGGCAAGCGTTGCCATCTCGGGCTGAGGTGTCGAAGGCGCCAGGTTCGCAGCCTCATCCTGCCTCTACTACAAAGGCCGGAGATTCTTCGGGGAGGGCTGCTGGGCCTCCGTTGGAGGTCATGCCTATCTCGATTTGGAGTCCTCCTACGCAGAGTACTGAGCTTCCTCCTTTGATACTTGAGGATTTGGGGGGTGGTGGTGAAGCGCTTCGGGCGATGGGGATGAAAATTCATACTTTCCCGATAGGGAAGCTTCTTCTTTGGTGCGATCCTCATCAGTCTTCCCCAGTGCGATCTCAAGAGGTTGGACGCCTTACTAGTTGAGGAGGCTTTGGCTCTTTACGGCTATGAGGGGGTTGCCTCAAAGTAAGCTCCGTATCTTTATTTGTTAGCTTTATCTGAGCTTTTTAAGTTATGCGTTGACTCTGTGTTACGTTACGGAAGGCGGTACCCATGCGAAGAGTTTGGCGAAAGGGCCGGTGCGAGCCGCGGTCGGGACAGTGCCCGAGCCTCGGCTAGAGTGGCTTCTCTCTTACCTGCGGTACAATTTGAGCTAAGCCGTATCGCGAAGTATGACAGGAGAAGCGTGAAGCTCAGTCGACTTGGGGCATGCCCGGCGGCACGGGCACGGCGGGGTAAAGAAGAAGGCAGGGTCTTGAGAATTCTTGGGCGAGCCCGGGAGGCCAAGGTGGGTGTCGAGAATGCTAGAATAAGGCTACGGAGGGTGGTCGGGGAAGAGTTTGTAGGCTGGCAGGGATGACTGGCATTAATAAGGCAAAGTTCTTTGGAGCCGGGCTCGCCGCGAAGCCGAGGTTGAGGGGCTGCAGTGAGCACTTGGCCGATGAGTGCAATGCGTTGCGAGGGACCACCGGCGGGAAGCTCACGGTCGTTCGAGAGGGGCGGGCGATTACGAAGTTTGAGGGACGAGGCTTGCACTCAGTGGGCTTCTGGATGGCTCGCTTTTCAGAGGAAGGCTGCTAACGCCTTTCCTGGCTTAGACCTTAACTTTGACATTCCAAGCAACGAGGAGGCGGAAGAGTCTTTTAGGTAAGCTGGAGAGCCGGCCACTCTTCTTGAGGCAGCTCCTTTCTTCTCCCTACGTTTTGCTTTGACGTGCGAGGTCTCGTTTGTACCTCTTTGCTTGTTTTTGTCAACCATGGGCCTTGACCCCGAGATGTATGTAATGCCGCTCTTGGCTTTGTCACTTAATGAATACTCCATTTTTTATATATTTGCTTGATCCCTGATTGTGTTTCCTGGGCTATAAAACCTTAGTTGAGCAGTTTAACTTTTTAATACTGAACTAATGTGGCTTTGTGGGCTGATTTGCCTTAGCTGAACTGGATCCTGGGCTATAAGGCCTTAGTTGAGCAGTTGAACTCTTGGCGGGCATTTGAGCTCAGGTGGGCTAACATGCACAGGTTGAGGCGGCTCACAGGCTTGAGCCTTAGGCGGAAACAATTCAACTCTTGGCTTGAGTTCTTTGAGCTTAGTGGGCTAATATGCCTGAGTTGAATACAAGGCCTTAGCTGAGCAATTCAACTCTTGAAAATTGAGCTGTTGAGGCTTCATGGGCTAATTTTCCTGAGCTGAACTGGCTCTTGGGATACAAGGCCTTAGCTGAGCAATTCAACTCTTGAAAACTGAGCTGTTGAGGCTCCATGGGCTAATTTTCCTGAGCTAAGCAGTTGAACTCTTGAAAACTGAGCTGTCGTGGCTCCGTGGGCTAATATGCCTAAGCTGAACCTTAGCTCCTATTGAGGCCTTGGTGGGCAATTCAACTCTTGAGCGGCTGGCTGGGGGCTTCAGGTGAAATTGTATGAGTTGAGCAGGCTCTGGAGCCACAGGGCTTCTTAGGCCCGACGGTCGAACTCTGGCCCGAGCTACGTAACCAGTGGGCTGTATGCACGAGTTGAGCGGCTCTTGGGCTATAAGAGGCCTTAGCCGGTCGACCCTTGGCCCGAGTTCTTCCGAGTCTCCATGGGCTAATATGCTGTTGAAGGCGGCTCTTGGGCTCAAAGTCTTAGGCGGCTTGAGTTGAACTCTTGAAAAAATGGTACTTGAGGCTCGGGTGAAATTTGTTGCGAGTTAAGCGGCTCTGGGCTACAAGGCAGCAATTGGCTTGATTGAACTCTTGAAAAGCGATTCTTTGAGAGCTTAGGTGGGGTGATTTTTGAGAGCTAAAGCTGTCTGGGCTCTGAGGCCTTAGTTGAGTAGTTAGACTCTTAGCCAGTTCTTCGAGGGCTCAGGTGGGCGATTTTCCGAGGCGGGCGGCTCCTGGGCTCTGAGGCCTTAGTTGAGCGGTTAGTTCTTGCCAGTGTTTGATGCTTTCAGGTGGGTTGATTTGCTGGCCCCAGGCAGCTCTGGGCTCTGAGGCCTTAGTTGAGCAATTGAATTAGCTCCTAGGCTACAAGGCCTTAGTTGAGCAGTTGAACTCTTGAAAACTAAGCTGTTGTGGCTCCATGGGCTATGCACGAGTTGAGCTGGCTCTGGAAGGTTTCCTGAGCCTTACGCCCCAGGAATGTGCGCGTGATTTAAAGGCTTGATTATGGAGAATCGGGGCGGGTTATGTGACTTCCCAAGGTATCCAGGCTCCTTTATAAGTATCCGCCTTCGTACATAGAGGTAACTCATAAGGCTACTTGGCCTCCCTTCCTGCTTTCGCCATCTTAAGAGCTCGGGCACGATGAGGTCTCGGATCGGCTAGCTGTGCGCGGAGTTTGTTTGAGAGTGGCGGGGTTGTCTGATTCCATGGTTAGTTTTATGGGAGTTGTGTTTTCCTAGTTCCTCCCTTGTGGGAGTTATATTTATTCCACCCCAGTCACGCCCATTGATGGGCGGCGGGGAGTGTGTTTTCGGAGGAGGCGGTGTGTGAAACCCCAGAAAATCCAAGATTTTGGATAAAGGGTAAAATAGTAATTTCGGATGAAAATCCGAAATTTTTCTAGATCTCGGATGACAAAACGGACATCTCCCGGGTTGAACTGGAGATCTCCCGCGAAATTGAGCTACCACGTCGGGCCGGTTGGATTGTTGAGAGGTGGTCGGGATTTCACATTTTCGAGGCGTGGGGTGTCGAAGATGACCACGTAGCAAGTTTGGGGATGCCACATGGCATCTAAGGAAGTGACACTTGGCGAGAGGTCATGTGATTGCAAAGCATGGCTCATGATTAGCCGTGTGGAAAAGAGTCCGTAGCTCCTGATGAGCGCTTAGTGCGTGATGTCATAATAAGGAATTAAGAAATAAGAAAAGAAGCATGGAAAAGAGATAGCCACACAAATGGGTAGAGGAAATGAGGAGGAAATTGCCTCCTTTGACTCATACGTTTAGTAATGATTCAAAAAGGGAGAGAAAATGGCAAGGGAGAAGAGAAAGAGAATGAAAGGAAAATGAGATGAGAAATGAGAAAAAGGAAAAGAAAAGCAAAAAGGAGAAAAGGAACAAGGAAAGAAAAGAATTCGTAGAGAGGAGATGCAGTGGCCAAACATGGAGAAATCCTAGAGAGAGAACGTCTGACTTCTCTCTAGATTTGTAGGCGATCCGACCGTCGGATTCTTTCAAGACAAGAAGGGAAGTTGTTCTACGGAGGGACAACGCGTGGACTCGGTTTTAGGGTTTCATCGAGCTCGAGGTGGGATATTTTCCTGCTTTTTAGCCCTAAAGGCTTTATAATGGTAGGGGGTTGCTTATGGGAGGCCTTGAGAATGCATGGAAATTAGTTAGAGCCTTGGGCCCAGGGGTATGGATTTCATGTTGGGTTTCACACCGGCTGTGAGTAGGGTTTTAATTAGAAACTGAAAGTTTCTAAGTGTTGTGGTTTGTGGTGTGATAATAATGCTTCGAACCAAATTGGTTCATGTTTGTGAAGGGACGGTGAAGTGCCCTGTTGAATGGTCCTAATTTCGAGACCTAGTTGTGTTATGAAACTGCTTGAGATAACATGCAGTGTGTGGAAAATATGATGTTGATGCATGCTATTTGATGTATTAACATGGTTTGCATGGAGGTAGATTATATGCATAAATTATAATTGTCCATGGCTTGTAAATTTCTCATGTAGTGCTCATTCATGCATGAAACATGAGGAAAATGCATTGGCATCATGCATTTCATATGCACGGTCACATCGCGTCAGGTCGGGTGTGGGTGCAGGGTAAGGTTCACTTAGGTGTTGGTGAATGGAGTGCGTGAAACTCGGGAAAAATGGGACAAAGTCCAAGGTAGAGATTCTGAGTGTGTAAAATGATCAAAATGATAAATTACATGTTTTGGGCGGAAGCGAAGTTGGTGGAATCCCCCCCGGGGTGAAAGTCCCGAATGTTATTACCAGTTAGACACGAATCCGTGATGTAGGTTGTGAAAATGTTGAAAAGGCGTGCGGCGTCCTACGGTGTAACCCGAAAATCCGTGGCCCACAAAATAAAGGAAAAAAAATTTGATAAATAAAATTGGAGGGTTGTCCAATGGTTAGTCATGGTATAGTACACAGATGACTTGTTTTAGTGCGTACTTAGCCGGAGTCAGTGTGAGGGGAGTCGGAGTGGGACTCGGGTGATGAGCATGAAATTCGCATCTCATGCATGATATGAACATTTCATATAATAGTGAATAATTGTATGGAATGTGATTGCTGTTATATGTGCCATTGCATATGCATTTCCGATTGAGGAGTAACCCTTGTAGGAAAAACTTTCTCGGGCTTTGCTCACCTCGTCGCGAGACCACTTTCAGTGCGAGGGGACTATCGGGGAGGCGATGCCTTGATAGAGATAGCTTTTGAGAAGAAAGCCGAAATGTGGCTTTAAGTAAATATTTTGTAAATATGTATAAATCTTTTGTAGAACAAGCATGAAAACTATGAGAATATAGTTGGTGTATTTATTTTGAGTATTGGTTTGTGGGCTGAGAGGCTATTTTACTGTATGCGTCTCGTGATACGAGATGTATAAAATTCCACGCCCGGGTTGAGCCCGAGGTAGTCACGGACCCCGGTTTTAAGGGGGGCGTCTACGGTGGGCTCGAAGGAGATATTTGAAGTCCGCTTTGCATTGTACCTCTCACTCCCTCTTTTCCCTTGTGTTTCTCTTTTCTTCTTTCCTCATTTTTCCCCTTTCTTGATGGAATTGTTTGTGCTATTTGCTCTGAGCGTAGGGAAGGAAGCTGGCGGTGTAAGCTTCTCGAGTCAATTGTTCTATTTGCCCCCGAGATGTAAGGGATGGCCCTGCTGATTGTAACTTCTCTGAGTTGATTGTATCTTCTTTGAAATAAAAACAATCCACACTATTTGAAGCATGAAATTTTGTATTAGGTGTTTAATTCTCTCGGCGCTTTAAGTGACGCTTGCTTTGCTTTTCTAACATGCCTTGCTTTTTATTCATAAGGATATTAAGCGAAATAATCGATGAACACACGGGCTAGTAACCCGTGAACACATAGATTTTCATTTGGCCCGGCGGTATTTTATTGAGGATTACAATTTGAAGGTATATTGATAGAATCGTTTGAGGTGCTCAGCGTTCCAAGAATGAGGTAGCATTTTTCCCTCTTTGGTCTGGAGTTTGTAGTTGCCAGGTCGGACCACGCTCGACACGATATAAGGGCCTTCCCAGTTGGGTCCTAGCTTTCCATGTGTAGGATATTTCCTCGCTGGTAGGAGCTTTTTCAAAACTAGGTCGCCAGGCTTATAACTCCTGGGTTTGACTTTTCGATCATAATACCTTGCCATTTTCCTTTAGTAATCCGTTGTGCGTTTCAAGACTTGCTCACGCTTTTCATCTAGGAGATCCAGGTTTAGGCGAAGAGCCTCTTCGTTCTGCTCTGTACTTGCTAATTCAATCCTTGGGGATTTCAAACCGACCTCGACGGGGGCTACGACCTCGGTGCCAAAGGCCAAAGCGAATGGGGTCTCTGAGGTTCTTTGACTTGGTAGTTAAATGGCGCAGCACCTCGAGTATTCTACCCATTTGCCTTCCAGGTCTTCGACTTGGTCTTGGTCTTGCACTAAATGGTGACTTATGCTTGTCCGTTGGATTGCGGGTGGCGGGGGCGGTAGTAGTTCTGATTAGAGCTCGGCGCGAAATCCACCCGGGCAGGATTGTCGGGTGTTTCCCATTATCGACACGGGGCTCTCGAGGATGCGAACACTGCGCGTACTATGGAACGCGAAGCAATTGCACACCTTTTGTTTACGTGATAGTAGCGAGGGTTCGGCCTACCTTGTTTGGTGAAATAATCCTTGCTACGATGATAAATTTTGCATTGGCCCTTCGATGGGTGAGAGGTCCCCGATAATCGGCCTATTCTTGAAAAGGCTGGGGCTGCGTAGCGGCATTCGGTGGCTCGGGCGGAGATGATGGATCTTGGTGTGTTCCTGATAGACTTTGCACTTTCTGACCAGTTCTGTTGTGTCTTCTAGCATTGTGAGCCAATAATACCCTAGCCTCAAGACTTTTCCCGCTAATGCCCGCGCTCCGATATGATTTCCACATATGCCTTCATGTACTACCCTCAGCACGTAGTTGGCGTCTTCCCTTGCAATGCATTTGAGGATGGGTGAGGAAAAACCTCGCTTGTAAAGGGCTCCTCGGTGAATAGTGAACTTGAAGACCATACGACCTAGCCTTTTGGCTGCTCTTGCAGGTGGTTTGCGGCGGCCTTCTACTAAGTAGTCCCAGTGGGGTCCCGTCGGCTCGACTCGAGACATGTTTCGAAGATTCTTCGTTGTTAAGATCTGCGGGAAGGGTTAAAGGTGTTAGTAGATGTGGTATGCAGTCTTCTTGGGAACCTGTTGCTAGTTTTTCTAGGGCATCTGCTTGCGAATTCTCTGCTCTTAGTATGTGTTTGATTTGGACTCGTACAAACTTCTTAAGTAATTCCCGTACCTTTTTGAGGTATAGGATCATTTTTTCGCCCCTGGCTTCATAGGAGTCCTCTATGCCTTTCTGAGTTGGGAGTCATTTGCATACCTCTGGTAGTCGACTTCCATGGAATGAATGAGGTTAAGCCACGCTGTAATGACCTCGTGCTCGACCACCACGTTGATAGGCTCGGAATGGAATCTTAGCGCATATTCAATATCTATTCCGATTGGAGAGGTCAAGATCAGACTTACACCACTCCCTTGAGCATTGGCGGCCCGATTCCTGGCTTGACCTCCAAATGGGAGGTCGGGACTTAGTTGGTAGCTTGTGAAGCTCTCTTGCGAGGCGAATTCCATAGCGAAGTGTGAGACCTCCTTTATTGTTGTTTTGGTTGTATCGATGTCGAACTATTTCATTTCATGGCCCACTTCATCTGGTCTTCGGAGGTCTACAGTTTGATGCGACACTTGCTTAGTGGATGATACGTTTGGGTTTCGATGGTATGAGCTTGAAAGTAAGGGCGGAGTTTTTTGTGCCAGGATTAATTTCTCCATCCTTGGATACCTTTCTTTTGCCCCTCTCAGAGCTGTTTGCAATGAGTACAGGCTCTTGCACTGTATAACTCCTGATCGGGCGACAACGGTTGCGAGAAATGCGAAGCTTGACGGTCTGCAGTGAACTACTCCCTCAGAGGGGCATACCATAATGGGGGGAGAGCTTAGGTAAGTTTTTAACGTTGTGAATGCTTCTTCGTAGTGTGCATCCCATTGGAAAGCTTTCTTTAAAACCTGGAAGAAGGGCTAACACTTATCGCTGGCCTTGGACACAAAACGGCTTAACGCCGCTATTCTTCCAGTCAAGTGTTGGATTTCTTTTATGTTTGATGGCGGCAGCATGTTGAGCACAACTTTTATCTTGTCTGGGTTTGCCTCTATTCCTCGGTTGTTGACTATAAAGCCCAAGAATTTTCCGGCTGAGACTCCGAAGGCACATTTGGCTGGATTTAGCTTCATATTGTACTTTTTCATAATCTGGAATGCTTCGGCCATATGGGCTATATGGAGCTCGGCCTTAGTTGACTTTACTAACATGTAGATCTATATATATACCTCCATGGGCGTCCACATTTGCTACTAGAATCGTTCACCAACCTCACAGGTAGGTAGCTCTAGCGTTTTTAGTCTGAAGGGCATTACCAATAGCGGTAAGTCCACTTGCCGTGTGAAAGAGGTCTTCTCTTGAGGTGAGTCGGGATCCGTATTGCTAACTCAGTTGTAGCGGGAGAAAGCATCCTGGCGGCTCATGGCTAGCTGTGGCGTCTACTATGAGATTGATCTAAGGTAGATGGAAGCTATCTTTTGGGCATGCTCAATTGACGTCAGTGAAATCGATGCAAAGTTTCCATTTTCCATTCGCTTTTTTGACGAGAACTACGTTGGCCCCTTTCGGGTATTCTACTTCCTGATTGCTCGGCTGGAGGAGCTTACCCGACCTCTTCGATGTCGCTTTTGTCTTTTTAGGCGAAGCTTCTTTTTGCTGCTTGGTTTGAAGAATGGTGGCGTTGATCGTGAGTGATTACTACGGGGTCGATCCCTCCGTGTTCTCACGCTTCCATGCGAAAACACCTGTGCACGTTTTAAGAAGCGGATAAGAGAGGCCTGGGTCTTCAAGCTAACTTGGAACCAATGTAGGCGAGGTGTTCAGGGTGGTCGTCCAGCTATATCGGCTCCAGCTCTTCTGAGGGCTCAGGTCGGGTGCTAACCTCGTCTCGCATGTCGAGTTCATACATGTGTATGTTTTCGACCGTTTTTTGCTTCATGGACGCCGTGTAACATTCCTTGGCTGCATTTGGTCTCCTTTCTCTAACCATTTCGCTATGTTCGCGATGAGGAACTTGATCGCGTGTGATGCGGAAGGGCGGCTTTTATGAAGGCGTTTAGAAGACCTGCCCGATAACATGTTATAAGGCGAGGGGCATGCACTATGAGAAATCTTACTGTTGTTGTTGCCTGGCATGGGGGGTCTCCCAAAGTGAACACTAACTATATTGACCACAATGGTAGCACTTTTTCTCGAGAAGGAATCTCGCGGGTGAGTCTTCGACTTGTTCAACCTCGTAGATGCCCGTCTTATCGAGCGTCTGAGATGATGTCGGTGACTCAGTTGTCGACAAGGACCTAGTGGATTGTTTTGTTAGTCACTACTGCCCTTATCACCAATGGGTCGTCATGGGGGTGTTGACATCCTTCCAGGTCTGAGTCTGAGAAGGTTATGGCGGTGTCCTGTCGAGGGAGTTTGGATACTGCTTGCACCTCTAACACTTTTGTTGACCCGATATTACGCAAATGGGCCTTCCTGGCTGAGCTGGTCTCCCCACCTCCTGCAAATCCCCCTGAGATCACATGGATTTCCCCTAAGGGCTGTTGGTGTTGCGTTGGGGTTGGCTACCGAGGTGGTGGTGGCTGTGCTTGATCTTGACCTTCGGAGGCTATGTAACGGCGAAGATATCCCCGTCGGATAAGATATTCTATTTCCTTCCTTAGTTGTATGCAATCATCTGTTCGATGTCCATGGTCCCTATGGAACTCACAGTATCTGGTATTGTCTCTTTTTGTTGGGTCTGACCTCATCTGGGATGGCCATCTTAGAAATTTCTCATGTTGTACTCCTTGTGAGACACAGTGAGATTGAGGCTGTCGGGGGTGGTTGCCCGAAGTAAATGCAGTCTTGTGGCTCGGTGAGGTGGTCCCAGGCGGTCTCGGCCTTCTCGCCTTTTGGGGATGGGATCTCGTCCTTTTATGGGATATCTTCCTCGATCTTCCTGTCTCCTAGGGCTTCGCTCCCGTTTCTTATCAGTTATGCTTTTCTCCTTTTGGGTTGAAGAGCTTCCTTTCTTGGATATGAGGGCTTCTTCGCCATTAATGTACTTCTTTGCTTTGGCGAGCACCTCAGCCATACCTGCCTGAGGATTCTTTGAGATGGAAAACATTAAGTCTTTTAACTGTACTCCTAGCCCAGCGATGAAGGCGGTAATGTCGAACTTCTCGTCTGGAACATCTACCCTTAACGACTCGGCGTTGAACCTCTGGACATAGGACCTCAGGCTTTCTTGTGGGCTCTACTTTATGGACAGCAAGTGATAACTCGGCTTCCTGTACGTCCTTGCTCCAATAGTAGGAAGGCAGCGATGGAGGATTCTCACGAATGAAGGGTGGCTGATGGTAGGAACTGTTGAACCATGCGGTGTTGGAGCGCTTTTAGCGTGATAGCGAGGCTGCACGCCGTACGGGAATGCTTGAGTATCATGCGGCTCATCCCGGACAACGCAGTATTAAGATGGTCCACGAAGTCCTTACCGTTCCATCGAGCATTTCTATTTGCGGCATCACGAACTTTCTTTGGAAGAAATGTAGCACCTCGGCAGTGACGGGGACTCGATTTGCTGTACGGGACGTCCATAAGTGCGAATACCCTGACTTAGTTTATATGGTGGGCTCTCGTTGGATGCCCTTGAACCTCTGCTCGTGGCGCCCCCATTCGCTAGCGAAGAGAGAGTGGGCTCAGCGTTCCCGACGTTTCCCCCGAGCATTGCTTTGTTGCGCTCCTCTCTGGGGGGTAAATAAGGCTCATGCCCCCTGGCTTGGCTGGATTCCACTTCCATGCCCGCTTCTCGGGGAGGTCCGAGGTGTGGCTGCTCTTCCTGAGGGGTGGTATTGTGGCCTTCTTGGGCCTGTCGCCCTTCCTGCGGGCGCTGTATCTGCCTGGTGAGTTGCTCCAATTCCCTTACCAAGCATTGGTTGGTGAGACGGAGCGCTTCCATCTCGTCGGTGTTGGCATGTAGAGCTTCTTGTGTGCCTCCGGGAGGTCGGCTATCTACGTTGCCTTGCTGGTCTTTCATCCTTGGGGGGTTGGTGTTGCTCCTACTTGTGTTCCGAGTGGATACCATCAGTCACTGAGAGATCAGCTTTATTTGTAAAGGAAACCGTCATTCCACGGGCAGCATGGCTGATGATGCTTTCCAGCAGGAATGGGCTGGAGGGGTGTTGGAATCGAGGCGGGTCCGTGTCCACAGGTGATGGGCTCCTGCAAAAGCAGCTCAAAGGGATCGGAGGTCCTTGGGTTGATCTTCAATGCACAGAATCATATCTTTCTGTGAGAATATTAGCGCAGGGGTGAATTTTGTGTGTACCTTTCACCGACGGGGTGGCCTGGTATTTATAATGGATGATTTTCCTAATTAAAGGGTGAAACAGACTCTCCCTTATTGGATGGGGGATTTTCTTTCCTTATCGTTGTCAGATTAAAGGGATAATTAGAAAGCTGTTATTGAGAATTATTCCACTTCCCTTATTGGAGGAGATTCTATTTATAGGATATGGGCTCTTTAGGCTTTTCGTATACTCGGCCTTTGTGAGGGCTGGACTGGGCTCCCATTTTGAACAACGTCAGGGAGCTGAGCCGTTTCTTGGGCTTTGCTGCCGACCTCCTTTTAATCACGCTTCTTGGACTTGAGTGGTAGAATTTGCTTGTGCTATTTTTAAACCCCATCATATATATATATATATATATATATATATATATATATATATATATATATATATATATATATATATATATATATATATTATCACCTGCTTTTTAATTCACATTAATTTAGAAAATATGGTTTTGTTTAAAAACTTACTCTAAATACGTTTTGGGCTTTTTTTGTTGTGATATTTGTTGGTTTTATGTGTATCAAAGCCAATATAAGTCTAAGAATTACAATTTATATTTATTGCCAGTTGATTAGGAACCTAAAGGGTCACACATAAAGAATAATTCTTGGGTTAAACAAAATAGTATTTGATAATTATAATATTTATGATATTAATTATGAATTAATTTATCATAAATATTAAATAAATATTAAAATTAGTATGAATTAATTTCTAATATTTATGGAAATTAATTATGAATTAATTCTCAATTAATTTCCTATATTTATGATAATTAATTATGAATTAATTCTCCTATTTATGGAAATTAAAAATAATCTGACTACGAGGATTATTTATGGTAATAAATCGATACATAAATAGATCGTAAAACTTAGTGATGATCGTGAATGATTTGAGGAGCCCAGCGTATTAAGAGCAGAGTTAAAATTCTGTGAGGATCAGGGAGTTATTCGTGTGGATACCTTGGAGGCCAAACGTGTGTGCGGCTAGTGATCGGCTTTGCGATTCAGAATCGAAGCTGCGTTGTTTCTCGAATAACGATATGTATGTACAGATTTATTTAAATTACATTTCCGTTGCGTATAGGAATGTTTGATTCCTTACAGTGGTATCAGAGCCCAGGTTATTCTGTACATACGTAGATATAGCATGCATCATATGTGATATGATTTAAAATTTTTTAAAAAAAATTATTATTCTTTTAATGTGATTATTTGAATAAAATATTATTCTTTTAATGTGATTATTTGAATAATATATTTATTTATAACTTTATTCGGGATTACACATATTGTATGTTAATTGTTTAAAAGTTATTAATATTCAATTTATCCCTCAATCAAATATTAAATCATTGTTGTCTTCTATTATTATAGTTTAAATAAATTTTATTAGAATAATTTGTTGAGTTAACTTCGAATTGTTCTACTAAAATTTAATACACTATGAATTAGATCTCGAATAATGGGTTTGATTTACCAAAAATACATGGCTTGTTGAGCTAACTCAAGGTCAGTGTTTTGAGACAAGGAATAGGAGACATATGTGATATGTGTATCAAGTTGATAACTAATTATCTAGGAATTACAAAAGTTGTAAATTAGCAATTGTTGTTTACTTATTGAGATTATTTTAATTTGTTGAGTTAACTCAAGATTAAAATAATTAAAATAAAATCTAAGCCGCTAAGAATTTTATAAAAATTTTAAATCAATTTAAGGGATATTGATTTGAGATAATTAGTGGGGCTTGAAAATATTTTGATTTTGGATATTGCATAAATACTTACTCTATCTTTACTTTACGTTGTTGTAGAAAATGAGCGATAACATGAATGTAATATTACGTTTTGACAATAAGCTATTTGGATCAATTTTATGGACTGGGTCCAAAATCTAGAAATTATTCTTGGAAACGAGAGAAGTTATATGTTCTTGAAAACCCGATTCCTTGAACTGCTCGAATGATGATGCTTGAGTCAGGATGCGATATCGAAAACATTGGATGATTACGAGAAAGTGCACGGTAATACGTGTTGGCATCCATGAGTCCTGATTTGCAAAAAGCAACATGAGGATATGAATGCTTTTACAATGCTTAATCAACTTTAAAGGCATTGTATGATAAAGGAGCTAGGAATGAAAGATATGATATCTCTCGAGAGCTTTTCCTTTAAGATGGAAGTGGGATCTTCAGTTCGCGACCCATGTCTTGAGAGATGATTGGACTCATTGAAAAATTAAGAGAAATTAGGTTTATGTTGCATCATCGGTTAAGTGTTGATTTGATTTGCAATCCCTACACTCGAGTTTTCAAACTTTGTGATGAATTTTAATCGACCCCAGTTGAGACCTCTGCACACGAGGATTGCTAAATATGTAAAACGGAGTAGAAGACTCAATCAAGAAGGAAAAGGGCTATGTGCGATGGCAGAGCCTTCCTGAAAAGAAAAATTCAGAATCGGGGTCTAAAAAAGACCATTAAGAAGGCCTATTGACGAAGACGAAAATCAAGAAAGAAAAGAAACCAAGGTACTTTAGCTTCCGCACATATGGAAAGGATGGACATTGGAAGAGGCATTGCAAGGCTTATCTAGAAAGCTTGAAGCATAAGCTTCATTAAGCTTCTACTTCAGGTATGTTTATGATTGAAATAAATCTTTCTACTTCTAAATCTGACTCTTGGGTATTGAATCTTGGGATCTGGATCTACATGTTGTATAAATATCACGGGGTCTAAAAGAAAAGTAGAAAGGGTGGCTAAGGGGAGATGGACCTGCGTGACTCCCCCAAAACTTGGGGAATTAAGTTGACTGCAGTCGACTATGAGAAAAATCTATACATCTCGTATCACGAGGCATACACAGTAAAGTGGCCTCTTAGGCTCCTGAGCCAAATACTCGAAATAAATATCCCATTATATTCTCATAGTTTCCATGCATTACACCAAACAAATGTATACATATTTCAAAATATTTACTTAAGCCACATTTCGGCTTTCTTCTCAAAAGCTACACTCTGCGCATCTTAGTCTCCTGGATAGTCCACGTACTGAAAGGGGGTCCCACGGCCGGGAGTGAAGCGAAGCCCGTGAAAGTTTTCCCTCTGAGGTTACTCCCGCTAAAATGCATATGCAATGGCATATATAAACAATCAATCACATTCCATACAATTATTTACTATTATGAAATGTCTATATCATGCATGAGATGCAACCCCTCATGCGGGCACACAGTCCCAAGCAGGCTCCCTCACACGGAATGCCAGTGTGAGATAAAACGATCACACACCCGTGACTAAACCATTGGAGACCCTCCAATTTTATTTATCAAATTCTTTTCCTTTCTTTTTGTGGGCCCGCAGTTTCAGGTTTACAGCGGGGCGCCGCACGCCTTTTCAACATTTTCACGAACTTACATTCAGGAGTTCATATCTAGCAGTGAATAACATTTGGGACTTTCACCCAGGGGGATACGCGCGACTTGCTCCGTAAAACATGTAATTTATCATTTTTGATCGTTCTGTATTTCGTGAAGATCTCTACCTTGGACTTTGTCCCATTCGGTTGACCCATTCGCAATCTTAGATGAATAAACCTTACCACACCCACCCAGGCGTATGATGTGGCCAGTGCATATGTAATGTATTAATAGCCAATGCATTTTTCCTCATGTTACATGCATGAATGAACTTCCACGTGAAACATTTACAAACCATGGAAAATTATAATTTATACATATAATCTACACTCCATGCAAGCCATGTTAATACATTAAATAGCATGCATCGACTTCACATTTCCACACCTTCGCGTGTTATTAAGCGAAGCCATAACCTGTAGTAGATGCCGAAGTGGGACCATTCAACGGGGCGCCGCGTCCGCCCTTGGCGTGAGCCGTCAGGGTTCGGCGTATTATCCGCAACTGACAAACCACCACACACAGAAACTTTCCGGTTTCTAATGAAACCCCTAACTCTCACGGTGATCCGGGTGAAACGGTCATGAAATTCCTTACCACGCGGGTCCCCGAGACCAGGAACTAATTTACGTGGCCTGCAAGTGGCTCATGGCAGCCTGCCAATTTATCAGCTTTGTTTGAAATGCTTCAAAGTAGGAAAATATCCACCTCTTGGAGTTTGAAAAACTCCCAGAAGCCGAGTCAACAGGTTGTCCTCTCAGTGTAGAACAACTTCCCTTGTTTCTCTCGAAGAATCGGCGGTCGGATCTCCTACAAATCTAGAGAGAAGGAAGACTCTCTCTCACTAAAAATGGGAGAACAAACCTTCTGCATCTCCTTTTCCTTTCTTCCTCTCCACGTTTTCTTTTCCTTTATTCCTTCCTTTTTGCTTTTCTTTCTTTTTCTCTTTTCTCTTCTCACCTCTCTTTCACTTTCTCTTCATTTTCTCTTCTCCTTTGCCATTTTCTCTCCCTTTTTGAATCATTATTGACCGTATTAGTCAAAGGAGGCAATTTCCTCCTCATTTCCTCAGTCTCATATTGTGGCCATCAATTTTTTCATATTTATTCCTTATTTCTTTATTCCTTTTTATGACATCATCAGCAGCATGACCGTGTGATATGGATTCATTCCCACATGCTAATTGTGACCTTTCCTTTTTTGTGCCAAGTGTCACTCTTTTATGGTGCCATGTGGCATCCCCATTTTCTTGCCATGTGTGTCATCGGGTACCGGGTTCTCGAGAAAAACATGAAATCCCAACCACCTCGGAATTCAGATCGACGTGGTAGCTAAGAAATCGAGCGATTTCAACGGGGAAGTCAGTTTCGTCTTCCGAGATCTAGAGAAATTCCGGATTTTTAGCTGAAATTACTATTTTACCCTTTTTGAGAAAATTGGAATTTTCTCGGGTCTTACACCTACGTGTGGGAAATGGAGCAAGAGTTGCTGCATTAGCCGTAGGAATATACACTCTTTCTTTACCCAGTGGATTAATTCTAGATCTAAAAGATTGTTATTTTGTTCCAGCATTAACGAAAAATATAATATCTATTTCTTGTTTGGATTTAGACGGTTTTACGATTATTACAAAGAATAAAAGTTGTTCTTTATATCGTGCTAATGTTTTTTATGGTGCTGGTCATTTAACTAATGGTTTATATATACTTGATCTAGAAAATCCTATTTTCAATATAAACACAAAAAAAAACCAAAAATAGATGATCTTAGAAATTCTTATCTATGGCATTGTAGACTTGGTCATATAAATGGCTTGCATAAACAAATTATATAAAAATGGCTGTTGGGATCATTTGATTATGAATCATTTGATACATACAGTCTTGTTTATTAGGTAAGATGACAACGCCCTTCTTGGAAAGGGTGAAAGATCTGCTGAGTTATTGAGTCTCATACATACTGATGTATGTGGACCTATGTCGACTCAAGCAAGAAATGGTTTTTCATACTTCCTCACGTTTATTGATGACCATTCAAGATATGGTCATGTATACTTATTGAAGTATAAATCAGAGGTCTTTGAAAAGTTCAAGGAATATAAAAGTAAAGTTGAAAACCAACTTGGAAAAAGTATTAAAGTCCTTCGATCAGATCGAGGTGTGAATACTTGAGCCAAGAATTTCAAGATTATCTGACAGAAAATGAAATTCTTTCACAATGGACTCCACCTTATACGCCACAATTAAATGGAATTAATACGGGAAAGAAGAAATAGAACTCTTATTAGATATGGTTCGTTCTATGATGAGCCATGCAAATCTTCCTAAATCATTTTAGGGATATGCCCTAAATACTGCCTCATATCTATTAAACCATGCTTCTTCTAAAGCTGTAGATTCTACTCCATATGAGATATGGTATAAGAGGAAACCAAATCTTAAACATTTAAAGGTTTGGGGATGTCCTGCTTTTGTAAAGGGTGGGAGTCGAGACAAGCTTGATTAATCCGGATAAATGCTACTTTGTGGGAGTATCGAAAAGGGTTTGGATACTGTACTATCCTAATGAAAAAAGTGTTTGTTTCAAGACATGCTACATTTCTAGAAGAGAATTTATTCTAGAAATGGCTAGTGGGGAGATCAAATAGAACTTGATGAAGTTCGGTGAACCTAAGCGAAAAAGAAAAGGAGGTGGAGCAAGAGTTGATACCTCATGATGATGCAGTTAGTTAACAACTCAAGATACACACTTGTAGGTCTGGTAGGATCTACGTGGAGCCTCCTCAAGGTATGATGACGTGTTTATCATTAGTAATGATGAACCTACTACCTATAATGAAGTCTTATTAGATAAGGACTGCGAAAAATGACCCCGAAGCCATGAACTCTAGAAATGAGATTCCATATGAAAATGAGGTTTGGACACCTTAGTTGATCACCTATAAGGGACAAAAAACCTATAGGATGCAAATGGGTCTTCAAAGAAAAGCAGGACATGGATCAATCAAAGAAAGGTTATCTTCCCATGTCTGGGATCTACCTTTCTAAAGGACATGTGCTTGAAGCCGAGATGTCGAAGTGCATGTATGCCAAAATGTCCCTTATGCTTTAGGCTGTGGGGTCGATTATGTATGCTATGATGTGTGTACAAAGGCGGATGTCTCCTATACTCTAAGTGTTACAAGCAAATTCGGCTAATCTGGTGAAATCCTTTGGAAGCGGAGTCAAAAATATTCTTAAGTACTTGAGAAGAACTAGGATTTATTTTGATTTATGGAAGGCAGGCTAAGTACGATGAGATTTGCGATGCTAGCTTTTCAATCTGATAAAGATGATTGCAAGTCTCGATGCGGTTACATATTCACCTTAAATGGTGGTCTTTGTCGGTTGGAAGAGTTCCAAACGAGGACACACTACAGCAATTCTACAGCAGTAGAGTATATTCTTGACACACGCTAAAGAGGTTGTTTGGATCAAAAAGTTCATTACTGAACTAGAAGTGGTTCCTTCCATAGCTGATCCATTGACTAAACCTTTGTCTCAGAAAAAACATGATAGTCATGTATTTTCATATGGTTTGAAGAATAAACAAAATTGGATGTAGTCATATGGATGAAAGCTTATATACTTACTTAACTCATTGTGTTTTGATTTATGCAATAATAATATGACAGTTTATCATTTTTTATATAATCTTATGTTTGATGATAAAGTCCTTATAATAATATATTTATTATTAACGTATTCTCTAATCGTAGTATTAGCAATAAAGAGGACATTGTTATGCGGATAGATTAACATATGATGTGCTCCATGAGTAATGTGTTGGAGAACATATTTACTAGAATGACCCACGAGATATTTTAATAGGTTAGGTATTATTTGAGTGTCAATGGTATAATCTGCATATGATAGTATAATTGATCCTTGGACTTAAGATCATAAAATTATCTTTAGTGTTGAAATTATGCTTTATTTCAAATTAGTTCATACTTGTTACGCTATGTATGAATAATGAAAGTTGGGTATAGTGAAAAACATGAATTGATAGTTTTATGATCGATATAGGATTCATCGCTCCCCATTAGTGGGAGAGTATATCTCAAAGGTAACCACTTGTTGAAATGTCAACTCATAATGTGTTTACAAACAATCTTGTAGATTTAGAAAGTTCTAAATTTATTTAAGGAGTTGATTTTCGAAGCAAAAATGATAAAAAGTGAATGCAGTCGAGTTGACCGCTTGCCTTACTCGTGTACTAATAAGAATGTAGTGGTGAAAGGATAATAATTATACGGAATCTGGTTGTCTGCTTGGTCAGTCGATCCTTGACTTTTTCCTAACATTTGGTGGTCATGATGTGCGGCTAGGAGCGATCTTGACCTATAAATATAAATTGATTAATTGTTGAATTAATGATAAATTAAAGTTGTTTAATTTATCTAATCTTAGGTTTTCTCACGACTAAATTGACTTTAGTCCAAGTGGGAGTTTGTTGGTTTTATGTGTATTAAAGCCAATATAAGTCTAAATTAAAATTTATATTTGTGCCGGTTGATTAGGAACCTAAAGGGTCACACACAAAAGAATAATTCTTGGATTAAAAAAATTAATTATTTGATGATTATAATATTTATGATAATTAATTATGAATTAATTTCTAATATTTATGGAAGTGATGCAATTAATTCTCAATTAATTTCTCATATTTATGATATTAATTATGATTAATTCTCAATTAATTTCTCATATTTATGATAATTAATTATATTAAATCTCTTATTTATGGAAATTAAATAATCCTATTTATGAGGATTATTTATGACTATAAAATCGATCTATAAATAGATCGTAAAACTTGAAGTGATGATCATGAGATGATTCGAGGAACTAGCATATTAAGCTTCGAGTTAAAATTCTTGTGAAGATATCAGGGTTATTCGTGTGTGGATACGGAGCTAGGACGTGTGCGTGTGATCGGCTTTGCGATTCAGAATCGAAGCTGCGTTGTTTCTCGAAGAACGGTATGTATGTACAGATTTATTTAAATTACATTTCCGTTGCGTATATAGGAATGTTTGATTCCTTACAATATTATATACTTAGAATAATTGCTTCAAAATGATCTGTCAAATCAAAAACAAGATAAAAGACTAAAAAGTACCTTAAATTTGTTCTGAAAAACTGATTTTTATGTTATTTAAAAAAGCAACCTATTTATAAAATAAATTATTAAAGATAAGTTCGTTTTCAAGAAGATATCTCTTCAACCATTTTATAAAATTATTTTATTTTTTTGAAAAATAAATATATGTCTTAAAATAAATCCTCCTTTCTTTCCTTAATTTATTTTGTCATTTAAAAAAATAATCTATTTTCATAATAAATTCTTATGTTTAGATGTAATAATAATAATATTAGTATGTCCATTCATTATGCTATAACTTGAATGATGTTTCATCCTTTATAACGAGATTTTGTTTCTATCCATGTATTATTAGTTTAAATAAATAAAAGGTATTCTTTTAAATAATAATAATAATAAATCTTTAAAATTTGTTTACTTTAAAGGCTGTCAAATATTATTTTACTTAGATATAGGCTTTTGATAACAATAAGCAATACATCCTTAACTTTTCAACTTTTTCTTGGACCATTATGGGTTTTTAATATTAGGGGCAGGAATTGACTAGAGCCTGCATAAAGATTCCCTTTTAAGCATTAAACTTGATCGTGCAGAGACATGTAACATTACCAAAGCTTATCTCCTATTATAATATTATTTTATAATTGTTAAGTAGCATAGCTTTCCTTATCACTTCTTATTTTTATAGAAAAAAATTAAATACGAATCATTTATGGATGAATTAATTATGTCAAACATCCAAAAAATTGGATCATGGATGATTTGATCATGTTAAGGCGCCAAATGATAAATTCCTTTTAAGCGATAAACTTGGTCGGTGCGGGAGCATGTCCTGATATCAAAGCTTATCTCCTATTAAGATATTATTTTATAATTGTTTAAGTAGCATAACTTTCCATATCACATTTTAATTAAGTATGAATTAAGATAAATTTATTGATTCGGATTAGTAATATAATTGATAGAAACCCAAAATCAATAGTAGTAAAAACTTTAAAGAATGACACAACATCCATGTTAATAACAAAAAGAATCGGTTCAAGGTTTACACATTTGATAATCCAACAATGTGAAATCTGCAGATTAAGCATCTTGTGAACATAATTTGATTTGATAATTCCTATTTGATCGAACTTTGACATCGAACTACCAGAAAACTACAAAGAAGCAGCGTCGACAACACAACTACCTTTATAACAACTTCGGCGGTAAAAACACGTTGCAACGGTCAGCAACAAAACACGCTGACATATCAATATTAAGCAAGTCGTAGAGAAAAATAAAAGCGAACCGGATGGATGTGAAAGAAAACCACTTTATTAAAAAAAAAAAAAAACTCATACATGAGAAGAAAACAAAAGAATGTGTGTGATTTTTGCGAAATAAGTAGAAAAATACTTTTCCTCTTTAGCAAACAAGGGTTTGAGCAATGAGAAGAGAATGAAACGAGAAGGATGGCTAGGATTTCGAAAGAGAGGGACCCACTTGAGCAAAGTCTTATTAGTATGTCAACCATTCTTAAAATTGGATTATGGATGATTTGATCATGTTACATTAAATTCCCCTTTAACCATTAGACTTGATCGTGCAGAGACATGTGACACTATCAAAGCTTACCTCCTATTAAAATATTGTTTTATAATTTTTTATGTAGCCTAACTTTCCTTTCACGATTCATTTTCAGAGAAAATAAATTAAGGGGATGCTTTGTTGAGCTTATGGGGGGAGCTGATGGATAATTTATGTGACGCCCCAAATTTCAAGGATCATTTTTTTTATTTTTTTTCATCCAAGAGCTTAATGTACAACTCTTTTACATACCAAAATATATGAAACTACATTGTTCTAATATATTTTACAAAATGTTTCTCAAGGCATGACTTTGGCGCTTCTTTCATACTTTCACGGCCTCGAGGCGCCGTCTTCTTGTATTGCACGAAAGGGGGTCCCACGGCGAGTCAGGCAAATCCCGGTGGTAATAATCTCCTCTGAGATTACTCCCCCACCTAAGTGCACATGTAATGATCGTAAAAAAAAAACACACATTCAAGTAAGATACCTACATGAATGTCAATGCATGAAATGTCCTCATGCCCATATCCCGAGTCACTCACCGACTCCCTCACACCTACCTATGCCAAGTGTGAAAAACCAACCGTCATTTTGTTCAATAATGACCATTTTCCAAAACAGGTTTTTTTAAAGTTTGTAACCCATTGGGGAAAACCTCCAATGTTCATTTGATTCGATCAAATTTCTTTTTGTGTTCACATATATTTGTGGGCCACGGATTTTTCGGGTTTTCACGCACGCCACACGCCGTTCCAACATTTCCACGAACTTACATCGTAGGAGTTCGTAATACATGAGTGAATAACATTTGGGTTTTTTCACCACGGGGGGATCCTACCCCATCTTGCTACATGAAACACGTATGTTATTTTCATTTCTTTCAAAACCGTGTGACTCTTTTGAACTTTGTCCCATTACCCAAGTCCACCAATCAACACCATACACTATTGACTCACAACCATGTATCCATGACACTCCATCAAACAACTAATATAGTGTCGATCCCAACCATACACTCACACCCATGTCATGAAATGTTTTCATGCACGTGCAATGCTATTATGCCAATTGTATATATTATGTGTGCACACATACTCATGCATATTCATCCATGCATTATTTGGACATTTATATTAAAGTGCATACAAATTCCAACCCATATTATCCAACATTCCACATATCAAGTTCAAGCATGCACTTCATATTAACGAAATTCCTCAACATATCATGGATAATTATAATTAATACATATAATTCTCCTTCATGCACAACCCATGTTAACATCATACGACATACATTAACATGTCATATTCTGTACATGTTGATACATAAGCCATAACACACAACCTAACTTGCCAGCACTAACCTGCCTGATTGGCCAATGTCCACCACAGGAACATGGCTGAAATCTTGACTCAATGAGCTTTCTATAGAGTCTAAGAACACCCGAATCGGAATTCGGACGACAATGTTATGACCTTCCGAAGTTGGAGGTCACACATGACTAAGCAGTCTTACCCGGGCAGCCTACCTTACCTGCCCGAACGCCCCTTTCCGGCCAACTCCAGAACCCACTTCTCTCTAAAGATGTCTGGCTGGAAATTTGACTCAATGGGCTTTCCATAGAGTCTAAGAACACCCGAATCGGAGTTCGGACGAGAAAGTCATGACCTTCCGAAGTTGGAGGTCACACATGACTAAACTGTCTCACCCGAGCAGCCTACTTACTTTCCCGGACGGCCATTTCTGGCCGTCTCAAGAACCCACTGCCCTCAAAGGCATCCGGATGGAAAGTTGACTCAATGGGCTTTCCATAGAGTCCAAGAACACCCGAATCGGAGTTCGGACGAGAAAGTTATGACCTTCCGAAGTTGGAGGTCACACTTGACTAAACTGTCTCACCTGGGCAGCCTACCTTACTTGCCCGGACGGCCATTTCCGGACGACTCCAGCACCCACTACTCTCCAAAGATGTCCAGATAGAAAGTTGACTCAATGGGCTTTCCATAGAGTCCAAGAACACCCGAATCAGAGTTCGGACGATAAAGTTATGACCTTCCGAAGTTGGAGGTCACACATGACTAAACTGTCTCACGGGTAGCCTGCACTATGGGACGGCCGTCTTTTTCGGCGATTCCCGAGAAATCCTTGCCCTCCAAGGCATCCGGCTGAAGAAGTTGACTCAGCCCAGGCACCATGAGTCTCAGAACATCTGAATCGAAGTTCGGACCCGAGAAAGGAAGTTATGAGCCACCCCAGAAGATGAGTCATGACTAAGCGTCTCACCGGTGACCTACTTGCCGACGGCCGACCTACGGCGGGCTCGAAACGCGCCCACCAAAGGCATCGTTTGGAAAGTTGACTCAATGGGCTTTCCATAGAGTTCAAGAACACCCGATCGGAGTTCGGACGAGAAATTTATGACCTTAGGATTGGAGGTCTGAGGATCCTACATGTGCGGAACCCGTTCGGGGTGAACTTGGTAGGCGAGCAATGAAACGACCCCTTCCACCAGACTGTTCAGACTAAACTAACCATAACTTGGGCTACAGAGGTCCGATTTGAGAATTAAAAGCCTAACATCAAGTTCACTGATGTTGGCTACAATTACACAGGACTCACTATAAATTCCCTTTCTTTCCTTCCCAAAAATCACTTCTAAAGTCCGGCTAATGTGTGCTACCCCAATGTGGCAGCTTCTCATGGTTCAAATTACAACCAAACCTTCCCCTTAGGGCAACAACCACCACACAACCCTTATGGTAGAAAGTAATCAAAGTAGGAGAAAACCTACCTCTTGGAGTTTGTCGAAACTCCTCGATTCCGGTCTCTATGCGAAGCCTTTGTCGTGAGGATGAACTCTTCCTCTTACTCTGCTTGAAATTACCGGTCCGATCGTCAGGAAATTTAGAGAGAAGGTGGAGTCTCTCTCCCTAAAACTCTCTCTTTCAAATATGGTTTGCCTTTTCTCCCCCTCCCTCCCTCCCCAACTTGGGTTGGGGAGAAGATCATCAAGTGGGAGTGCTCTCTTGCCGCTAATCGATTAAATGGCTCCTTGGATTACCTTTATCACCTTATCCATCTACCATGATTTCCCTCTAATGACATGATGCCACATGTCACCTATAGCCCATACTTGAGCTCATTGTTTGACTTGCTCATAGCTTGACATGTGTCTCGTATTGAGCCACTCTAATGCGCCAAGTGTCCCACACTACTCTCGGTGCCTTGAAAAACGTAAAATTCCGACTGTCTCGGAATTCACCGAAATTCGACGTGGTAGCTAGATTTCGCGAGACGATTCCAACGGTGAAGTCTGTTTCATCATCCGAGATCTAGAAAAATTCTGGATTTTGATCGAAATTATCATTTTATCCTTCTTTCAAAAATTCGGATTTTCCGGGGTTCCACAATTTACCCCTAATCGGTTCTTGTAGGTTGCATAATAAAGAAATCTTATCACTAATAACCGATTAGGACTAAACAACTCTTGATCCGAAAAAGCTACAAATTACATGGGATTAAACAACTTAATAGGCTCATCATGCCTAACTCATGTGATAGAGTGTTCAAAGTTTAAGAAATGAAAGGGGGGGTCACGGGTTTGAGTCCCAATCAGAATAATTTACTACATCGTAACTAAAGTGTTAGTTGTGGAGTTTGATAAAAAAAAAAAAAAAAGTTATAGGTCTATGTTTAAATCACTCTATTAAAACTCATCAAATTTTTATTTTTATCCTTCTCTACTTATTTATTTAAATCTTTTACAACAAATTGGTTATATGATGAAATATTTGATGAAAAAACAAACATATTTTGAAGAAATTATTTTTTGAGATATTAATATGAAATATAATTTTCTTTTATACATTTATTTTAATAATCTATGGCTTTTAATTTTGAGATGATACATGATTGATGTTGATATAAAATAAATATTTTATTCAATAATTTTATCTTTAATTGAAATTTTTATTCTTAATTATTTTATATATAGAAAAATATTTTAATAATATTTTTTTAATTTGTGATAACTATAAGTCAACATTCATTTTAATTTGATACAAATATTTAAATATTATTTTTAGTTATTTTATATCATAAAATTATAAATAAGAAACCTAAATTCTAGCCTCATTTTTTTAACTTTTTTTTCTACTAGTCTCTTTTCTTTTTAAGTAAAAATGAGTGATTTTTTTGTCATTCTTGAATTGAAACGACCTCTCTACAAGTCTTTTCATCATTTTCTTCTTCAATAAAATGATTATTTTACAATATATAGGTTTCCATTTGTTTTTTTGTGTTTTAGTTGTTGTCTTAGTGCGACGTGTGGTTGTCGTTGTTTTGGTACGGCGTTTGATTGTCATCGTGATGCAATATTTATTTATGTTAGAGCGATTCAAATGAGCAAAATATATCTAATTAGTAGCAATCAATCGATAATTAAATTGATATGCTATAGAACTTGAATCAAAAGGTATTCCTAGTCACAATAATAAATATCAAATATGGCTCAATTATCAATGTATAGGTTTTGAGTCGGTCATTATATTATTAATGCGATGTTGTTTAAATCTCTGTAATTTTAACGATTTTGATTCAATGTTTCCATCGATAGACATCTAGTTTGAATCAATAAATTTGTTTTTCTCTTCAAAAAATATAATAAAATTATAACTCAAAATAAACTCTACTTCATGCTTAATAAACTCTATTTTTATTTTTAAATGTTATTTTTAGTTATTTCATGGTTGTATTGCTACGGTTCTAATGATTTATATTTGTATTGATATTTTCCAAAAAAAAAATTGCAACCAAGTATTATTTAGTGGATTTTGAATATCCACAACGTGAAGGATTTCTCAAACCTTTAGAGGAATAAATACCATTTATCAGGTACAGACCTCGCATGACCAAAGGATACAAAAAAGTGTTCAATGACCATACACTTATCTTTTAAGTTGCATTGAGCAGATCTTTGGAATTTAGAAAGCTTACAATGAAGATTTGCAGGATAATGTCTTCATTCAGTGATGCGCAAAGTGTGGGCAGAAAATTTCAATTTACGAAAGAACAAAATGTTAATTTCGATTCACAAAAATTGTTAATTAGGTTAAAAAAATCATTAATTTGTTCTCTAGATGTCGGGATATTGAAAGCGGTTCACCGTTAGATAATCATAGTAATCTAGCTAGCACATAAGAATTTTTGTCGAATTAGAGCCGTGAAATTTACACGTTTTTCGAGCATCGCGTTTCGGTGTAGTGCGATTTCGATATTGACGAAAATCACATACAACAAGTACTCATGTGCCATAAGTGGTATGAGTAGAGAAATAATGAAAATGGACGGCCGAGATAGTGCCGAATGTCAAAACTGGGAAATGGAGGGACATAATGATCATTTTTAAGTTTGATTAAATGGCACAAAAAGACAAGATAGTGAATAGTTTTCATTTCCACAAATTCAAAAGCAAAAAAACGTGATTTGGGAAACCAGTAGAGCAGTAGCCGAAAATGGAGAAATTTTAGTGAGAGAGAGTCTTCATTCTCTCTGAAATCACCCGATCGATAGTCGGAGTCTTCGGAATGAAGGAGAAGCGCCATGCGAGAGGGACGGTGGTCTGGGATTTAGGGAGTTTCCTCAAGAGGTAAAGGGGTTTCTCCCTACTTGAGTTTTATTCCTATTTTAAGTGTTTTATGAATGTTTTGAGATTAGAATGAGGCCGTTAGGGGCCGTTTGATCGATCCCCCAGACGGGACCGGTGATGCAGATTTTGAAAATCGAATGGAGCGGTAGGTGGGCGCTCCACGGCTTATTTTGGTGTAGAAATTTATGCATTTTTGTGTTGATGCGTGTATTGATTGGATTGGCCGAGAAAATGGCGTAGTGGCTCCCGGAGTTCACTAAGTGAATCGATGGTTGTGATTTTTCGAGGAATAGTAGCGGGGTTTCACTATTCAGCTTAGTGTTCTCAAAAATATAATTTTGAAAATATATGTTGGTCGAGTAATTCAAGTAGAATTGCTAGTGTTTGATCATTAGCTGATGACTATTTGGATGTATAGTCGTATTTATGACATGATTGTGTGAATTAAATTTTTGTAAATATATTCATGTTTATATATTTACACAATGAATTAAGTATTGGAATTAGCATACATGCATTCGTTTGTGGAACACCACAGGACTATAGGGTGAGTGCTTGAGATGATCCCAGAAAATGGTTCGAGAGGGTTGTCTAAAAATATTAATTATCGGAGGTAGTCAATTAAAAATATCAATTGTCGGATGACCCAATTGATATTCATCGGAGTAGTCCACAAACAAATAATATATCCCAATCATCGGAGCGACCCAAATTGATATATATACACATCGGAGGGTTGTCCACAGAAACAAACAAAATAATAATTTTCTATCGAGGCTTGGCGGGGGTGTGATGGAAGTGCGGTGAGGACTTCGAGATCCCGAGTTGGTCATGTAGACATTCAAGTAGGATCATGCATTTCTTGAATGTGTGTTTTCATGAAACATTACTGCTTGCACTTAGGTGGTGGTAGCCCGGCAGAGCGATTCCGCTGCGAGCGTGCTTCATACGTCAGAGGATATTATTTTTGCAGTGCGGGAGCGTGCGAGGGCGACTAGATCTGAGAGCCCAGGATTAGAAGCCGGGTTGTGGCTTTTGATGTATACATGTACTAGGAGCTTTTAGAAGTTTAATGTATGTGTGATGTATAAGAGTAAAAACATATTAACTCTTGTATGGCTTGTGGGTATATAGTTAGATTCATAGTTGGCATGTATATTGAGTATTGTTTATGGGCCCAGTGGTCGTTTTAAATCATAAAGCGTTATATTGGGCTGTTTGGGACGAGGTTATGCGAGTTTTGTATTTGGGTGGGCTCCTGATGCAAAGGAGACTTCTGCCGATTTTTCGTGAAATGTCGGGTCACGAACGCATTCCACGAGGTATTCAGGTGGAGTTGACGGGTGGTCAACGGACACCCGAGGTTTGGGCGTCACGGCTTGGTATCAGAGCTTAGAGTATACGAATACCTAGGGAGCTCGGGTTGGGTATCCATCACCACTTGGGTGGTTTGATGTAAGTTAGGTATGAGATTACCTAGGAAATCACGGGACAAAACTAGGACACTGCATGCATGTGTTTGGCGTGTTTTGTGTGATTTGATGAAATGTTGTGTGAATGTTTGATGAATGGTATGCTTACCATGTTATGTGTTGAGATTGTTTATGTGCTTAGTGATTAGCACATAGGAAAACAAATGAAGTGTTAGAAAAATTTGGAGTTTACAGTGTGTAAACTGGAATAAAGGAAATAAAAGAAATAAATTTTACAAAATTTATTTGGTTTAAGGACAATGAAATAAAATTTTAAATGAATTTTAAAGTGAACTCATAAAATTATTGAGTGTAGGAATTGCAGTGTTCAAGCCACTGCATGTATGGAGTAGCAAGGAGGCTAGTGGAAATGAAAAAAAAAATATGAGGAGAAATAAAATAAATTTGAATAAATTTATTTGAGTGTTGGATAATGAAATCAAATTTTAATAAATTTGAGGTTGAACACTAGGGTTAGTGTTATGTAAGGAGGCTTTGAGGAAATTATGGACCATTTTCCAGAATTAAATGAAAAAAATAAAAACAAAATAAATTTTAAGCAATTTATTTGGTTTATTGAAAAATATTTCATATATATATATATATATATATATATATATATATATATATATATATATATATATATATATATATATATATATATATATATATATATATACTCTTCTCTATATATATATACTAGTATATATGTATGTAAGGTGGAGAAAATTTTTTTTACAAGCAAACCGAAAGAGTGAAGAAAATAAATTTCATAAATTTATTCTACATGCAGGTGAAGAAAATAATTTTCTAAGGTTTTACAAGTTGTAAATCAAGAAAATGGGAGTAAAATAAGTATTTTTGAAAAATATCAAATCAAATAAAATTAGACAAAATAAAATTTTCAAAATGAAATTTTCTAAAAATAAAATGTTTGTTGAAAACAATGTTTTAAATGCAAATTGATTGTCTCAGACACTGTGAATGCAAGGATAATGTGTGATGGTTAATCGATTTATGTGTATGATTGCGTCTCTGGTCAGGTTTATGCCTTAGAGATAATTGTAGATTGAGATTTAACCGCCACGAACCGTATAGATGGTTAGTCAAGGACGGGCACTAGAGGGCGCTCCACTGTGTAATCGGGGTCGCACCACTAGTGTTCGACAAGGTGCTACACGAGGTCGGTAGGTATTACAACAAACAAGTATCACAAAGGCGTATAAAGGTAGACAGAAGATCCTAGTAACCTCCGTATAGTGTGTATCATCCTCCGACATTCACAGGGGAGGAGATCCGATGGTGCACTACTGGTTCACGCAGACGAGAAGGTGTTAGAGGGCTATGGAGATTACTCGACGCAACCCTGACATCAGCCTGTTCTAGCTAAAGGGTGAGGCCCATGAGGGAAATGGGCAAGAACCCCAGAGACCTGCAGGCGATGATAATGGGCGCAGTTTCGTGGAGCTATTCACGGGTAAGTACTCTGTGATATTGCGAAGGCTCAGGAGTTCCTAGAAATGGCAGGGGGCGATGATCTGTGGATGGATTGGGCGTGACTAGGTTCACAGAGCTAGCCCGATTTGTTGATGATTACGTGGCCACAAACTGGGCCAAGGTTAGGAGATTCGAGAATGGGCTGAAGTTGTCCATTCGGGGCAGGATCGTAGGATTTCGCCTACGGGACATGGACTACATGGTCGGACTCACTCGAATTACGTAGAGACATTTGGGCCAGAGGTCGAGACCTGTGAGGAACCTCAGATACGAAGTTCCCCCCTACTTGACAGGGCGAATAGTGGATGATATGTCGAGGTTATGAAGTTGGAGATCTCAGGACTCTATTCACAAGTGGACCGAGGATCATGGACATGTCGAGTTCGATGTCATCCCTGTGGATGGATCGGGTCGACAGCCTACAAGGTTGTTATCGATCAGGAGCGCAGGAGAGTTACCGCGATACACGCAGATCGTGATCAGGTGGTATTTCGTGGGGACAAGCATGATGTTTTGCCCTAGATGATAATACGAGTCCAGGTGTCGTGATTGGCCATGTGTTGGCTAGCAAGCCTTACTCCTAGAGGATGAGGGGCGAGACCTGACTTGGGACTCACTCTAAGAGGTTTGCGAGTATGTGATGTTTTTCCGATGAGCTACCTGGATTGCCTTCATAGGATGTAGACTTGGGTGATCGAAGTTACACCCCGGTACTTCGCCTATCTCATGACTCAAGATAGGATGGCACCGGCTGAGATGCAGGAACCTCGAGTCCAAATTTGGCTGTGGAGTTACAGACAATGTGGTTCATAAGACCGAGCACTCACCACGGGGCCCTCTCGGGTTCTTTGGAAAGAAGTTAGGACAAGACCTTCGACTGTGTATCGACCATGAGACAGCTGGAATGTGGTTACGATCACACCGGTACCCATTACCAGGATGGACGATTTGCTTGATCACTGGATGTGAGCACGAGTCTACCTAAGATAGACCTTCGGCAGACCGGTTACCATCACCGAGGGTTGCGGGATACGATATCCCTAAGACAGCTGCCAGACGCCAAGCATGGCACTTCTGGAAGTTTACTTGCGGATGCCTCGATCGACGCATCGCGCCAAAGATTCATGGATCTCATGCATAGGATATTCCAACCCTATTTAGATCAGTTTGTAGTAGTCTTCGTGGGAGCATGAGTATCACTTGAGGATCGCTTTTACGCTCGCTGAGACTAATGGGCCAGACGCCAAGTTCGCAAGTACGTTCCGCTTAATGAGGTGATTTTCGACACGCGGTGTCAGCATCAGAGTGTCACGCCGACCAGAAGGTCGAGGCAGCTGATGAGTTGGGAGAGGTCAAGTCGGGCCGAGATACGCAGCCATTGATCAAGCCTGGTATTATAAGAGATTCATTGAGGATTCTCTAGATACTAGTCACTTACGACTAGTCGACCCTAAGGAGGTCAAGTTTGAGCGGAGCTGACTGACAAGTAGGAGGCATTCCAGAGTTGAAGAGGAGACTTACTGGGCCTCCCATCTTGATAGTCCCGGGTCAGGGACTGTGGGTACACAAGCAGGTCAGGATGCCTCGAGGGCCTGACGGGACGTGTTTCTCATGCGTACCGGAGGGCAGGAGCTTATGGTTCTCACAATAAGAATTACAAGGCACTACCACACACGACATGGAGTTGGCGGCCGTAGTCTTCGCTTTGAAGATTTGGCGCCACTACTTATACGGCGAGGAGTTCGAGGTGTACTCACCATGTGTCTAAAGTATATTTTCACGCACAGCTGAGACCTCAACATGAGGCAACGCAGATGGATGAGTTCCTGTGAGATTATGACTTCACTTTTTGCATTACCATCCTGGTAAGGCAAATGTTGTGGCCGATGCACTCAGGCTGAAGTCACAAGGAGTGTTGGCTAGTATAGCTTCTGAGGGCGATGCTCGAGACTTTGGGACGCTCACACGAGAGTGAGCAAACCTGTGGTACCTAGGGAGCTTGGCATACACCGCCTCTCGTTTGAGCGTAGTGATTTGAGTCCTAAAGGCAGGACGTGAGATAGTGTCCATCGTGTGGACCGAGTACGCCGTGCACGAGTGACGGTGGGCCGACCGCTCACGTAGATGGTAGTCTTCGATATAGGGGATGGGTAATGGTTCCCCAGCTGACCGATTTGAGAGAGGAAATTCCTCAGGAGTTTCACTGCTTCTCGATTTTCTCAGGAGCATCCGTGTGGCAATCTAAGATGTACCAGAATCTTCGCCGCTAATTACTACTGGGAGGGGATGAAGAGACACGGGACTTTGTTCGACGATGTCTCATGTCAACAAAGTTAAGGCCGAGCACCGTACAAAGCGTGGCTACTTCACCATCGGAGGTGGTCGAGTGGAGCTGGAGCACCGCCACTCGATGGACTTTGTGACCCACTTACCACTGACGCAGCGTGGCTAATGACGTGGTACGTGGTGATAAAGGACCAGCTCACGGCCTGGGCATATTTTCAGCCGCGGCGATGACCTTCGCCTTGGAGAAATTCTGCCGGTTATACATTAGAGAGATAGTCCCACATACCTATGATCCATAGTAATTCCTGACAGGACCCGTGAGCGATGGGCGCACTTCGAAGAGTTTCCAAAAGGCTAGCGGGCACACGACCGACGCCGAGTACAAATTGCTCCACCCTCGTACATGGTCAACTGTGAGGACTATACAGATTAGAGGACATGCAATGAGCATGCTGCCCCGGATCATAAGGGCAACTCGGGAGGAGACGGTTCTTAGTGGAATTCGCCTTACAACAACAGCTTATCAGCGAGTATACGCATGGCACCGTATGAAGCACTCTAACATGGAGGCCATGTGTCACCATTATGTCAGACCGATAAGGGGAGAGAGCTCCACCGTCCTAATTCGACAGAGACACCTCCGAGAAGGTGAGTTTGAGACGATAGCGTTTTCCTCACCGCCGTAGCCGGCGTAAGAGCTATGCTGATGTACGACGTCAACCCTTAGAGTTCGAGATTGGGGATCACCGTTTTCTTGAAGGTGATGCCTAAGAGAGGAGTGGTCAGATTCAGCAAGCGTGGGAAGCTATCGCCGAGGTTTAATTGGCCTTTCGAGACACTCGAGAGGATAGGCATTGTAATTGCATCGCACAGCTTTGCCGCCAAAGATAGTCGTGTCCACGAGGTGTGTTTCACGTCCATGTTCGAAATATACTCCGTGATCCAAATTTACGCGGTGGATCGGGGACGATAGAGGTCACTAATGGGACTCGAGGAGGACCGTTGTGCATTGTTGATAGCCATGATCAGGTTTTGCGACGCAAGACCGTGAGGCCAGTGAGGGTACTATGGAGGCACTATGGAGTGGAGGAGTCTCAAGGGGGAGCACGAGACACTAAGTATGGCCACCTATCCCTCTCATTTAGGGATGAAGGTACGTGGTTTGGGCCGCTTAAGATTTAAATGACTGTTTACATGCATGGTAGAATGTATGTTGCATATGCATGTGAGTGATTGTAATGGTCCTTAATTTGGGGACGAAATTCCTTTTAAGGAGGGGAGAATGTAAGACCCAAGAAATTCCAATTTCTGGAAAAATGGCAAAATCGTAATTTCGATTACAAAATTGTTAATTTCGGTTAAAAAAAATCCGTATTTTATTCTCTAGAACTCGGATGATGAAACGGATTTTACCGTTGGAATCGTCTCGTGAAATCTAGCTAGCACGTAAAATTTTGTCAAATTCTGAGACCGTCGAAATTTACACGCTTCGAGGCATCAAGGCTTGCAAGTCAGAAACGATTTTCGATGAGACGAAAATCACATACAACAAGTACTCATGTGCCATAAGTGGTATGAGTAGAGAAATAATGAAAATGGACGGCCGAGATAGTGCCGAATGTCAAAACTGAGAAATGGAGGGACATAATGGTCATTTTTAAGTTTGATTAAATGGCACAAAAAGACAAGATAGTGAATAGTTTTCATCTCCACAAATTCAAAAGCAAAAAACGTGATTTGGGAAACCAGGAGAGCAGTAGCCGAAAATGGAGAAATTTTAGTGAGAGAGAGTCTTCATTCTCTCTAAAAATACGGGCGATCCGACCGTCTAAGCAAGCCTCGACAAGAAGGAGAACTCGCCACAGAGGGCTTCGCGTGGGTACCGGATTTAGGGAGTTTCCTCAAACTCCGAGAGGTAGGGGTTTATCCCTACTTGAGTTTTATTCCTATTTTAAGTGTTTTATGAATGTTTGAGTCGAATGAGGCTGTTAGGGGCCGTTTGATCGGTCCCAAACCTTGGGACCGAATTGATACAAATTTTTGAAAATCAATGGAGCAGCCGTGGCTACTCCACGGCTGATTTTGGTGTAAAACTATGCATTTGTGTGTTGATGCGTGTATTGATTGGATTGAGGTCGAAATGGTCAGTGGAAACCCTGTAGTTCACTAAGTGAATCGATGATTTAGATTTTTCGAGGAATATAACCTAAGGTTTTACTATTCTAAACAAAGGTTCTCAAAAATAATTTTGAAAATATATGTTGGTCGAGCAATTCAAGTAGAATTGCTCGTTCGATCATTAGCCCAAGTGAATCCACTTGATGCGAATTAATTAATTTACATGACATGATTGTGTGAATTAAATTTTGTAAAATATATGCATGTTTATATATTTTCCCGTGAATTAGATTGTACTGAATTGGCATACATGCATTCCATTTACTGGGAACACCCTAGACTATGTGAGTGAGTTTGAGAGAGTCTGTAGAAAATGGTTCGGGAGGGCGTCTAAAAATATTAATTATCTGAGGGTAGTCCAAATTAAAAATATCAATCGTCTGAGCGCCCAATTGATATTCATCTGAGGGTATCCACAAACAAATAACAATATATCAATCGTCTGGGAGTGGCCCAATTGATATATATACACATCGGAGGGTTGTCCACAAACAAACAAAATAATAATTTTTATACAAGGCTTAGCGAGTGTGTGATGGAGCTTCAAGGAGGACTCCTGGATCCGGAAGTTGGTCATGCAGACATTCAAGCAGGATCATGCATTTGCTTGAATGTGTGTTTTCATTGAACAAGATCGCACTTAGGTGGTGAGTAGCCCACTTAAGGCTTATCTCCACTATCGAGCATTAGCTCACCCCGGCTGAGGGATATTATTTCATGTGCATGTGGAGCGTGTTAGGACGACTCATTCTAGAGACCGGAGGATTGTAGCAGTTTCAAGTCAGGCTTTGATGTATACATGTACTAGAACTTTTTAAGTTTAATTGTATGTATCAGATAAGAGTAAAAACATATTAACTCTTGTAACTATTGGGTATATAGTTGATTCATAGTCGGGTATGTATATCGAGGTTTATGGGCCCAAGTGGCCGCGAAATCATAAACTGCTATATTGAACTGCTTGGGACAGGTTTATGCAGGTTTTGTATTCGGGGTAGAGCTCCCGCACATGCGAGACTCATCGATGCCATGGAGAAATGCTCTGCCACTCCACATTCACGAGTATTCCGCAGGTTGACGGGTAGTCAACGGACACCTCGGGTTTGGGGCGTCACACAAAGAAATATAGCAATTACTATCATAGCATTCCACAATTACAATTGAAGAAGTGCATTTATAGATCCAACGTTTTAGAAGTATAATTCAAGTTCAGAATTTGTACCAAGAATTTGTGCTAGAAGATGAGTATGATAATGAAGATTTTCAAGATTCTAAAATTCAGAATGTCATGCTTCGATTTCTTTTTGAAAAATTCTTTGAAAACAAACAGATTCTAGGGGCATGTTTGGTTCTTGTTTTTGGAAATAATTTTATTTTCTCAAAAACAAGGAAAATAAGGAAAATTGAGAAAATATGTTTGTTTAGTTTTTTTTTTTTTTTTTGTTCGAGAAACACAAAAAAAAAAAAAATACTAAATTTATATAATAAGAAGAGTTTTGAGAAAACACCAAAATTTGTGCTTTCAAAGCCAAAACGCTTTTAAAAACATGACCCAAATAGGTCTCTGTGCTTCTACAAGTCCAACCAATGAAAGAAATTTTGAGGAAATGAAAATCAAAAGAAATCTAATGAATATGGGCATGGAACTACACTTCACTTTTCTAATTTTGCATCACAAGAAATTTTAAAATAATATCATAAAATTTAAAATAATAAAATACATTAATGATTCAATGAACTTTTTTTTTGAAAGGAGAATAATTTTATAGATTCAAACTAACAATAAATTCAATAACATACCAAATTCACTAAAAACTTTAGAGGGTGAAGCAACATCTAGGTTAAGAGCATAATGAATCGGATTAAAGCCTACACATTTTATAATTATGTGATGACTATAATACATATGTAACGCCCCGTCCCGATAGGGTGTACGGTACGTGTAACTGTAGGGGCGCATATGTGCACCAAAAAAAATTCTTAATTATTTAAGTGTCATTATAGTATTTTTGGAAGTTGTTTTTTAGGATGAAATTGTGAGATGATAAATTGATGTAACCCGGAATTTTGTAGTAAAACAAGGGTAAATTTGTAATTTTTCAAATGGGACATAAAGGACATAAGATGAGAAGATGATGGGCTAAAGTAGAAATAACATAAGTTGATTTCAAATACTCGAGTGATTGAGGACCAAATTGTAATTAAGGCAAAAAGGAGAATAGAGAAAAGAGGGTGAGACAAACAACCTCTTTTTTTGGTCTCACACTTAAAATCTAAGTATTGGAGAAGAAAAGGAGAAGAAGAGAAGAAAGAGAAGGAGAAGAGGAAGAAGAGGAAGGAGAAGAATTTGCATCTTTTCCATGAATCTTGTATTTCGATTTTGCATGGATTGTATGATTTCTAGGGAATTCCATGGAGATTAGTTTCTCCTTTTCTAGGGTTTAGTTAGGAAACCATCCAAACCCTAGATTTGTTGAAGTTGTTTTGTATTGTCTTGATTTGTTGGATTGGTTTTGAGGAATGGTTGTAAAAAAGAGAATGTTGGGTTTTCAAAGGAAATGTCATTACCAGAAAAACCTATGTTCTTGTTTTGGCTATAAAATAAGTTATAATCATCCAAATGAAGTGATTATAATTGGTAAAGAACCATAAGAGATAGGGCTACAAATGTATAGAAGGGACCAGACCAAATTGTAGCTCTAAGGCTCCCAAATAGGGACTTAAAGGTGAGCTCATATAGCTCACTGGTTATGCTCTGTTTTGGGTATTGTTATAGTATTTTGGCCATAAGGTTGAGTTTCACTCATCCAAATTGAGTGATTAAAAATTCTGGGTAAAATAGACTTCTAGGAGAATAATTTATGGGGAGAAAGTGTAGGCAAAATGTAACCCCAAAGTGCCCAGAAATCTATCAAAGTGGAGCTATGTGTAGATTCTGTTCTGCCAATTGAGTAATCTAGATGTAAAATACAATAACTTGAGTTTTGGTGATCCAAATTGGGTGATTCCAATTGGAGAAGAAACCTTAGAACCATAGCTTCAAATGAGTGAAGAAACCGTTTCCAATTTATGGAGTTATGACCCCATAAATCAAGAATAACAGTAGGTGATATAGTGAGCTAACCAATTTGGCATTAAAAAATGCTATAATCAGGTTATATTTCTTCCTTTCAGTCAACAGAGAAGGAATTTGAATTGAAATTCTTAAAGAGATGTCATTGATATATAAAGGACTGATTTGGAGAGTTTCATAATTTTTGAAGACCTTTGAATAATTTTGCACAAAGTCTAGAGAGTATTGTTTGAAAAGGTTTGCCAAAATGAGTGGTTTTTTTTTTTTTTGCTAGGGGGCTTTGGTGCTCAAGGGTAATTTGTTCATTTGGCTTTATATGAATGTTGTGTGACCCTAAAGATTCATGGTGAAGTATCGTTAAGTTTACGCTATACGCAGACGACACGTTCCGTCAGACTTTATGCAGCTAAGCAAATGCGGTTGTGAGTTTGTCAAGTTTTGCAAACAAAAGAGTAAATTGAATCATGACCTTAAATATCAGTGTATTTATTATAAACTGTTACTTGTATTTATTAATGATTGAAACCCATATTTCTTAAAGCAGCAATAGTTTATATACAATATTGAATTTACTGTCCATATTTCAAGCAAACAATGGTTTTGAATTTGAGCAGTCCATGCTTTAAGTACATAAAGATAGCTTTTATAATAGGTCAATCAAATCCTAGTTTACGTTACAACTATTTAGAGGTATTCCAGACTGTAATATATGAGATGAACACTTCTATGATTTTAGATTTTGTGTCTCCATCGCAAACTGAATACATCACATGTTATATGAAGATCTGTGGTATGACTGAAAGAGAGATATGTTTGATACTGAAGATAGATTTGATATGGTGATATAGATTCAGTCTTCCACTGATATTTATCTAGTATATGATGGACATGTCCTCCACTGGGGTGATGAAAACCAGCCTTCCACCACACTTTTTACAGCCTGTGCTCTGTTGTCATACAACAGTTAGGGAATAGGTTACTCCAAGGAATGATCCTGATTATGTTGTTTTTTACACATATTTAAAAATCAACCACCAAAGTAAGATATAAAAGTTTTAGAATTTTAAAGTGTTGTCAAGCTCAAGTCTCTATGGTTTAAACTTTAAAGCAGCATAAAGGGCTTTTAAAAAGCTTTGAATCTTAAGCGCGTATGGCTTTTTGAAAGTTAGAACTTTATAGCAAAGTGTAATGGTGTAGAACCTCAAAAATAGTAAGTCTTCTATACGATATTTTGAAGAAGTTATCTATATGCAAAGGACATATCTATGTTCCAGTCGTTAGCCCATTATTTCTCTCCTATTAAAAATATTTGAAGCAAACACTTCACGCTGTGATATTATTAGATTCTCTCCCAATTTTAGTTTGAAAACAATATTTGTTTCAAAGAAGATTTAATTATATTAGGAACATATAAAATGTACAAATCTTTGTTTGCTAATGTGATTGTTCTATACCTTTGAATGAAGGTTATTATCATTATTGTTGAAAGTGCAATTGTATGATACGCCTAGATATCCCATATAATGTAAATTTATAAACAAGTTTAGGAAATATAATTTGAGACTGTTTCGTTGAAGCAACACTCCGCTGGCTTCATTGTGATTCTAATGCTTCAAGTAATCTAAATGAGGGCTCTGGTATTTCCAAGACACCCTCATCGCTATAGGGTGGGGTGACAACATATAACTCAAGTTCTTGAGCATATTGACGACCATGATTTAATTTGATGTCTCTGCCTTATCAAATCCGTTTTACCGTTCGAATCACCCACACAAGAAAAAGCTGCAAGTTTTATGCAACAAGACAAAGAAAAACCAAACCATCATACTATTTAAATATTTAACTTTTGACTTAATGATAATGAACTTAAATATCATAAACTTTTTCCTAAAAATTGAGTATTTAAATTTGAAATCATTTTTGAAAACTATTACACGTATTAATAATCAATCATTTGAAATTCCGTTTGATTTGAATTTCATTTGTTTAATAAAATAACTATAAAAATATAGTTATGTTCAAAGAAAAAATTAGCAAATTCATTAGTTTTGGTCTGTGAATTATTTAATTTGTTTTTTGAATGCTGTTCTAGGTAAAAATTGGAACTACATCTATCATTTTCTTCACAATCTATCAACAAAGGACTTCTTCTTTCTCGGATGCAATTGGTTTCTCAACATATATAAATTAATTAATTCATTTAATTTGGAAATTGCTTAGGTGGAATTTATATAATTTTCTTCATCATTTTTTATAGCCTCTTCTTCTACCATTTTGATGAAATTCATGCATGATATATATTTCTCTTATTTTACCGTTTGATTAGGTTCGCTTACAAAATAATGAAAATTTATATAATGATATCCCTGCACAATCTGTACAAATTAATCAATAAAAACAAGAAGTGGAGACCCAATATCAATAAATCATCTCATTTCAATACAAACTGATCATCATGAAATGAAATCACTTCAAAATTTAATAAATACATTAAATAAGAAAAATATACAAATTTGAAAACAACAAACAAACAAAGATGAAAAAATACAATTAAGAAGAAAAGAAGAATTAAAAAAAACAAACATAGTTCAGAGGAGGGAAACTATAAATAAATGCAAATTTGTTTCTGCATGAAAATGAACAAATTCCAGAAGTTACTGAACAATCAAAGGAAGGGAAGACCTTCTTTTAGACACAAAGAAAGTGTTATTAGTATTACGATTTTAAGCAGCTTTTATCCCAATCTTCTCTCGTCGTCTCTTCAATCTCTTTAATTGGATTCAGAACATGATGACCCTTCTAAAGGGAAAGTTTCTCAAGATTTGTCACGTAATCCATGAGGAAGCTTTTTTATTTCTCCACACAACGCGATTTTCAAGGTTTTGAGACTACTCACTGTCTTTCACCATCACTCTCTAATCCAGAAGCATACAATTCAATCTTTCAAGTTGAAGGAACCCTTCTGAAGAGCATGCCATCTTTTTCCCGACATATGCACAGTAGCATAATCTAAGAATTTGTAGTGATGGAAACTTCTTTAGGATCATCATTGGATCATCTCTTAACTCACATTTCCACAACTCGAGTTTGAGGAGGTTTGGAGGGTAGAATTCAATTTGCTTTGGCAACTTCTCAAACTTCCTGAACATGGCTAATTCATAAAGGTAGGCATGGTGCGAGAAAGGCATGAGTCCAGGAACTAATGTTTTGTTTTGATTATGAGTAACATTCTTTTTCTCCCGCACTAACCCAATTCCAAGGTGAAGGTGATTTAACAATGTTTTCTTTGAATGCTTTGTAAATGACAAATCCAAGACTCAAAGAGAAGTCAATTTAGCAATAGACTCAAAAAAATCCTTCTTCAAATATGAAGTGGATCATCGAAGTGACATCAAGCTTCTAAGCTGGGTCAATTTTCCTATCTTTAACCAATCTACCATTGATCGATGGAAGCGTTACAGTATTATAAAATCCCTTTATGTACAAGAATTTTAGGTGGATGAGTTCTCCTATTGCTCGTGGGAGCATATGCTTACGTCTTGTCTCTCCTAGGTTCAAAACCGTAAGTAATTTAATATGCTCTTGCAAATATGCCCAACTTTTTCCCCTATAATTCTATTAAATGAGTAATCAAAGATCAAGTTGCAATTATGTTACTGAGAATCGCTATCATTGATAGATTTTCGATGCATCAACAAGCCGACGAATACTAATGGGGAGATGTGAAATCCATGTTTTCATACACCTCAAAAGCTTTAAGGCCCCTAGCCCCTTCGAAACAAAGAAGGTCCGGAAGGAGACTGCGCATGCGACAAGACAAAACTCCTCCATCTATCCTTCTTTCAGCCACTTGAATCAAACTTCTATGGACCAACTCGTGTATGTAGTCCTCGGTAAGTCATTGTAACTTAAAGCAAGAATTCCCATGCATGATTCAGGGCCTTGATTCAGATGCCACTCCATACTTGCAAGCACTTTCTCCCAAGATGGTTTTGTCTTATCTTTTGTGTATAGTAAGCCTCCTAACACCAGGATAGCAAGCGGCAAACCTTTGCATTTTCTCACAATTTTCTTTCCCAGTTCCTCTAACTCGCTAGTGAGAGTCGTATGAGTTGTAGTACTAGTCGTCCCTTGAAAAGTTTTTTTGAGAAAGAGATGCCAACTCTCATCCTCATTCATAAGACGAAGTTGATAGATATATTCTTGGGAAGTGGCATGCAGAGCAATTTCTTTATTGCGACTGGTGATCAATATTTTGCTCCCATCCTTAGCCTTTGGAAAATGTGATCGCAGAACTTCATTACTCCATACATCATCCATGACTACCAAGTACTTCTCCTTAATTAAGGTATTCACAAAGCTTCTTGCCAAGCTCATTTCTCTCCCATGTCTCTTTTTTTTGTATCGCGGAGAGACATAATACTATTGGCAATACTACAAAATGTCTCTCGCTGAAACCCTCATGGACACATAAACCCAAACCCAAGTTGTAGGTAGAGCCAGGTGCTTAATGCTTAATAATCCTCCATTTCTCTCCTTCCATCAACTGAAAGACGACTTAATAAAATAAAATAAACATAAAAATAAAAAATAAAATTATTTATATATTTAACCCAACGGAGATCCTTAAATTCTGAAATATGTTTCTTAAATTAAAAATAATAAATAAATAGTGAAGTTAGAATCGTGTTTCCTTGTGAATTTAATAATAAATTTACAGTTGTCAATTTTCTCTCATTTTTTTTGAAATCCTAGTGCTTGCTTTTTCTTTTCATTCCCGTTAGTTTTTTTATCTTTCTTGACCTGAAATCATATTTTCCATTGTTCGTCCATTCAAATCTGAGTTTTCTCTCAATAAAGTGTTTTCTTCAATTCGATCTAAGTTTTCATTCGATTTTACTTTTGTTTTTCATGTTTTTTTCGTCGATTTGTTGCGACGTGTGGTTGGTCATTGGTTTTTGTATGAATGATTCGAACAACAACACTGCTTCGATCAGATAGAGAAGTCATAACAAATCCATATTCGTTAGTATGTTTCATTAGATTTGAAATTTCAAGTATTCTAGGTATCTTAGGACTACCAATTGTGTAGGTTTTAAGCCGCTTCTTCTTACTATTAACTCTGATATTGTGTCATCTATGCTATTTTTAGTATTTTGATTTCTGTGTTGGAATGAATGAAATTTCTCTTCTTTTTTTTTTTTTTTTTTTTTTTTTTGTCAAAAAAAGAATTTGTAGTGATGCTTAAGTAATGAAGTCGATGGTAAGGATCTTTAATTAAACTAATCACATAATTAACTCCATTCTAAGTTAATTATCTATTTTTGAAACATATTCTTGATATTTTAGAATATTACGACAGTCAAATTATTTTCAAATGAAAATAAAAATTAAGCAATAATTAATTTTTGTAATATTTGTACCTCAACCTTGTATGTTGAGGTGCTCCAAAAGACAAGTTTTAATTTTTCTTAGTAAATGTAATATGATTATTGTAATGGAGTTGCCATGTGCCAAGCATATTATTTAAATGCCAAGTGCCAACTAGTACTGTAGCATTAAAAAGTTATTATTATTATTATTATTATTTTGACATTTAATAATGCACATCACGTGAATGCGGAAAAAAAAATTCAATTTTTCTGAAAAAAAGAAAACGGTAATTGCCGTAATAGTACAGGTTGAAAACCTTGAATTTTTCTAGATCTCATATAACAAAACGGACTTCACCATTGGAATCGTCTCGCAAAACCTAGTTACCCAGTCGAATTTCGTCAAATTCTGAAACTATCGAAATTTCACGTTTTTCGAAGTATCGGGTGTAGGGTGACACAAGGAGTGGTGCCACATAGCATGACCATGTAGCTGCCACATGGAAATTTGTGAGGGGTGCACATGGCATGAGAGCCATGTGGTGTGGCAATTGCCACTTAATGCATGTGTCCATGTGACACATGGCACATGAATACTAAAAAGGAAAAAATTCATGGCTCACATTAAAACATGTGTTATGTGGAGATAAGTCAAAACAAAAATGGAAAGTCTAAGGGGTGACTCATGGAGGCCATGTGTCATACCCCTAGAGAAAGGAAATCCATTTTTTTAGATAAGGGGTGTTCGGTGGAGAGAGAAATGGAAAGAAAGAAAAGAAAAGAAAAGAAAGAAAAGGAAAGAAAGGGCAAAAAGGGAAGAGGGGAAGTCATTTTCCTGGTTTTTGGGTCTTGTCTACAGGAAGAGAGCAAAAGAGGGAAAGAGGAGTGAGAAACCCTACATTCTCTCTAAGATTTACATAGATCGGGCCGTCGGTTTTCGTTAGAGCAAGAGGCAAAGTTCATCTACGCGACAAGAGCTTCGTGTAGGTACAAGAATCTGGGGTTTTCGCCAAACTCCAAGAGGTAAGGGCTTTCCCACTTTGGTTGGCTCTTGGTTTAAGAGTCATTTAATGGCATAGTCTTTAGGCCGTGAGTGGCTTATAAAAGGCAGTCCCGTACCTCGGGGACTGAAATGTCGGGAAGGTTTAGATTGTTTCGCAATCCAAAACCGTGAGCCTGAGGATTGGTTTTGATTTCGGGACTGATGTCTTCAGGCTTTGTGGTGTGTTTTGGTGGTTGGGGTTGTTTTTGGTCCAATCCGGAAGTGATAAAGTGAACTAAACCGGGACTGGTTCAGGGAGTGTTGAGGCCATATGATGCCTTGTTGAATTAAGGAACTAAATCAAGGATTTTTGTGTGTTATTGCTCGGTGGTTAAATGACATGCAAGTGTGTGAAAATTATGTTGATATATGTTTACTTGATGTATCAACATGGATTACATGATGGATGTAAATTATATGTAGAAAATATAATTATCCGTGATTTATAAATGTTGCATATAGCTTTCATCAAGCATGTAACATGAATTGGCATGAAATGGAATTCCGCATTTCATATGCACGGGGACACCGCATAGTATTAGGTGTGAGTGCATAACATGGCTTTTTGAACAAAGCGGATTTATCGGAGGATTGTCCAATAAATTTTATCAGAGGGTTGTCCAACAAATCTTATTGGAGGGTTGTCCAACAAATTATATTGGAGGGTTGTCCAACAAATCTTATCGGAGGCTTGTCCAACGGATTTATTTTCGGAGGGTTGTCCAATGGATTTTGATATCGAAGATTGTCCAATGAGTTTTCAAAAACAAAAATATTTTGTTTTGAAAACAGTTTTTCATACATGGCAAATGCATGTGTGAGGGAGTCGGCGAAGACTCGAGACATGGGGCATGACATGTAGACATTCGAGTAGGAATGTGCATATTTTCACTTGAATGTGTGTGTGTTTGCCATTGCATGTGCTGTAACGCCCATTTCCTCAAAATTCGCTGACCACCCGTCAACTCATGGAATATTAGCGATGCTCGTTACCCGACGCCACTCGTAAAATCTGCAGTCTCCACGGAGCTTCTACCCAAATACGCACTGTGATATACCTCGTCCCCAAGCAAAATTCCAATATAATCACAATGATCCAATACTCGCCACTTAGCCCATAAATAATTCTCATCACAATATATCCAAACTATATCCAATAGTTTCAAGAGTTAATAAACTACTTATACAAATATATATTAAAATGAAAAGCATTCTAATACATATATAATGACACCAAAGCCACATCCTCGATTCTCTTCTAAACAAATTTCAAGGATCGAACCGCTCTCGCGCGACGCTCCCCGCACTGCAAAGGGATTCCACGACGGGTGAGTTTCCACGCTCGCAGAGAATCGCCCAAGGCTACTCACCACCTAAGCAGCTGCAGAATGTCCTAAATTAAACACACATTCAAGCAAATGCATGATCCTACTTGAATGTCTACGACTAATTCAAATCTCGAGTCCTCAATCACCTCTCACGCTTAAGCCTTTGTGATGAGAATTATTATATTTATTTATTTGTTTGTGGACAACCCTCCGATGTGTATATATCAATTGGGCCGCTCCGACGATTGATATATTATTTGTTTATGGACTACTCTCCAATGAATATCAATTGGGCCGCTCCGACGATTGATATATTTAATTGTTTGTGGACTACCCTCCAATGAATATCAATTGGGCCACTCCGACGATTGATATTTTTTAATTTGGACTACCCTCCAATAATTAATATTTTTAGACAACCCGAACCATTTTCTGGGATTGCCTCATGCACTTACTCCTATAGTCCTAGGATGTTCCCGTGCATATGGAATGCATGTATGCCATTTCCAATACAGTCTAACTCACATGTAACTATATAAACATGCATATATTTACAAAACATTCAATTCACACAATCATGTCATGTAAATTCAACATTTCACATCAAAAAATTAGCTCTCACTGGGCTAATGATCAAACACGAGCAATTTAATTTAAATCACTCGACCAAACACATATTTTCACAAAAATATATTTTCATGTCACTATCCTTAGGAATAGTAAAACCCTAGGGCTTACTTCGCTCCAACACTCAACACTCACGGCTCACCTCAGAACTCCGCATTTCACCCGCCATTTCCGGCCCCATCCAACCAATCCATGATTTAAAGCATAATTTAAGCTATTAAAGACTCCAAACAGTCCCTCACGGTTACTACTGCTCACATTGGGTTCAAGAAATCAACTCAATCTCGGGCCCCAAGCTTGGGATTCGATCAACGGCCGCTCAAGGCCTCAATCGCCTCAAACATTTGCAAAGTATTTAAAAGAGGGAATAAACACAAGTAGGGAGAAACCCTACCTCGGAGTTTGAGAAAACTCCCCTACCGGTACCCACGCTAAGCCCTTCGTGTAGAGCGCTTCTCCCTTGGCCCTAAAGACTGCCGACGGTTGGATTCGGCCGAAATCTAGAGTAAGTCGATACTCTCTCTGTAATCACCATTTTTACTGATCGTAGAGCTCTCCCCATTTAACGCTTTTTGACTTGTTTAAGTGGGAAGATAAGTCCTATACACTATTTTGGCATTTTGCGGACTTAAACAATTCTTATAATGACCATTATGTCCCTTCATTCCCAGTTTTGACATTCGGTACTATCTCGGCTGTCCATTTTCATCGTTTCTCTACTCATACCACTTATGGAACATGAGTACATGTTATATGTGACTTTCGTCGCATCAAAAATCGCTTTATCAAGACCAAACGCGATGCCTCGAAAAACGGGTCAACCCGACCGTCTCTAACATTACGCAATTCCACGCTACAGACCCATTCCAATCTGCAATCCATTTTATCATCCGAGATCTGTGAGAATAAATTACGGATTTTTAATCGAATATTACAATTTCAGAACTAAATTACGATTTTGCCCTTATTCCGTATAAATCGAATTTCTGCCCTACATTCTCCCCTCCTTAAAAGGAATTTTGTCCTGAAATTCTAGACAATCATAATCACTCACATGCATATGCAACGTGCACTCTACCATGCATGTAAACTAGTCATTTAAATTTTTAAACGATTAAACTACGTACCTTCATCCCTAAACAAGAAGGGATGGGTGGCCAGCATCGTGTCCTCGCGCTCCCACGTGGACTCCTCCACTCCATAGTGCCTCCATAGTACTCTCACTAGCCTCACGGTTTTGCGTCGCAAAACCGTATCACGGCTATCAACAATGCACACTAGTCCCTCCTGGAAGGTCCTGACCAGGTTAACCTCGCATCTGCCCCCAATCCACCACATGAGCCGGATCTCGGAGTATATTTCCGGCTACGGAGCCGTGAAACACCTCGCGGACACCGACACGCCGGGCGTAACGCTAACCTAAGACGCAATCAGGCCTATCCTCGAGTATCTCGAAGGTCTGAATGAACTCCTACAATAGCTTCCCGCTTGCCGAACCTCGACCACTCCCTCTAGCATCACCTTCAAGAAGACTTGATCCCCCAACCTCGAACTCTAAGGGTCGACGCCGCACATCCGCAGATAGCTCTTCTGCCGCTTCCGGCCGTGAGAAGACGCATCAGATCGAACTCACCTTCGCAGGTGTTCTATCGATCGTGACCGTTGATGCAGCTCTCTCCCACCTCGTCCAACATAACAAAGGATCTACATGGCCTCCCCATACAATGCCTCATATGAGTTACATTCGTATACCGCCCCCGATAACTATTGTCAGAGGGGCGAATTCCACTAAGGCAAATGCTCTTCCCAAATATACCTTTATGATCCAGACGCATGCTCATAAGATGTCCCCATCACCCGTATATAATCCACACCTAACCCTACACAACCCTTACTTGGCGTGTAAACTCGACCTTCCTGTCACAATCACCGACAATCCAATGGACCGGCCAACTCTACCATGTCGCGAATGACATCCGTATACCGAGCCCTCGCGGCTCAACACCCAACGCGCATTTCCAATGGTATCCAACCAGTCATTCGACTCCTATCATTCAACTTTAAGTCTACATGATAACCGGTCCGTGTGTTTTCATATCGGGCAACATAATTCTTCGGCTTACACTTCGAGCCTGTTACATTCACACGGAAATTCGGGATATCTTCCCGGGTCTCTTACACCTAACCTGTGATTTCACCTGTGGGATTAACGACTCTTCGCTTTCGCTTCAACACACACTCTAATTACTCTTCATTTACTGAATCGAACTATGAGTCTTCATTGGACGTAGTCATAAAGACAAACTCAACCCACACCACTAAGAGGCCACGACCGACTGCGGCACGCACACCCGACTACCCCGATGTTACCGCGGCACATAAACGCAACGATGCTATATCGTGACAACCAACCTTGCCCACCAAGCACGAAAGCAGAATCTCGTGAGATCTCTCACTCATAATCTCGACTCCATCAGGTCACCACCCTACATCCTAGGGAATAACATCTATACCTGGCTTCTCTAAAGGCCTTAACCTCTAAGCCCAAATCCAATGTCGTGTCGGGTACGACAACCCTGCTAAGGTCTAAATTACTGACAACCCGATGGTTGTCAACTCATCCATGTCAAGCCTGACAATCAACAACCAATAGGTCTACCATCCTAAGGTCCACCACGCTTCCGCTGCGCAACACTGATCCGTTCCTGACTTCGACCCACACTCTGGCCCCTCTGGCCTATCTGTGTTGATGGGAGTGCTTGTATAGCACCCCGAAACTGAAACTGGTTCCTCTAACCCTCACTAGGGTGTGGAGGAATGAATTGCGTATACTCTCCTGCTCTACAGCTAACTGGGACTGTGCTGTCCCAAAGTCTTGGGATCCCTGTCTCTGGGGGCAATCCCGTCTCACATGCCCAGGCTGTCGGCAGAAATAACATATCACCTGTCCTGCCTGACTAACCGCCCAATCCTGGCCCTAGTCCTGAAACTAGTGTGAAGCGTGTCTTCTCGCTCTTCCCGAACTAGAGAAAGCCGATCCTCCTCTACTACCAACACCAACCCGAAGTGTTCCAAGTATCTCACCCTCTCTATGGTCGTGGCCGCCTAACCATGGAGTCCATGTCCCGTAGGCGAAATCCTACAATCCCGCCTCTGAATGGACGTACTTCAGCCCATTCTGAATCTCCCTGTAATACTACCTAATCCTAAGAACTTCTGTCTCAGATCGACATCTCGGCCTCGACTAACCCATCACCGCTCAACCTTCTCTGGTCAACTGACACTCGGAGCGTCGACACCACGCGGTCCCAAAAATCTCACCTCAAAGAAGCTAAAACTTCCTACATAATCGAACTTTGCGCATAACCGATGGTCTTTCAACAACTGTAACACAATCCTCAAATGATACTCATGCTCCTACTCCGATCGAGCAGATCAAATGCCATCCATGAAGCATCATCGATAAACCGATCTGGGATAGGGCTGGAATATCCTACGACAGATCCAGTGAAATGTCGCTGGCGCATTCATTAATCCGGGCGCATCACCGCAAACTCAAAGTGCCCATAACGCGTCCTAAACGCTGTTTTAGGATATCTCAGATTCCTTCTAACCTCACCAAGGTAACCAAGTATGGTCTATTCCTGCGACTCGCCTTCAAATCGATCAACAATCATCAACTCAGACGGTACCGATTCTCCTGGATCATAACCCCGTTCAACCGTCAGAAGTCACGCACAATGGCTGGCTCCGGGCTTCTTCTTCGCAAATAGAACCCGAGTTTCCATGGTGAAGTGCTCTGGCCTAATGAACCCCTTGTCCAAGAGCCCTCGAGCTAGACTCGGGAAGTTCCGCAACTCAACTCTGCCCATCCTATGCGGAGTCATAGAGATGGGTAAAGTACCAGGGTGTAACTCGATATCGAAGTCTACTACCCTCCGTGGAGGTAGTCCAGGTAGCTCATTTGGAAAAACATCCACATTAGAGGTGATCCAAGTCGATCTCTCCCTAGATCCTCCCCAGGAGTGGGCTACATGAGCCAACCCGCTCTTCATTCACGACACTTGGACTCGTGTCACATCATTGAAATATGGTGCTTGCCTACAGAAATACAACACAGTCGAAGTCTACTTCAGTACATGGCGACAACTCTCCTGGCTCATATTCGATATAACATCCACAATAAGCTGTCGGTAATCCATCCCCCGAGGATGACATCGAACTCTGACATGTCCATGATCTTGAGTCCATTTGTGGTAGTGAGATCTACAGGCTCATAACCTCGACATCGCTCATCCTATTCTACCATACACAATCACGGGGAGAACTCTCTGATGAAATACTCTAAAGTTATAGAAGTTCAACCATACATTTCACCATGTTGAGACTCACCCTCTATGTTTGGGCGATAGTCTAATCGAATCGCGTCATGAGTAATCTCAGAAGCCTCTATAGCTTGCATATAGGTTATGAACAGAGTAATTACAGTACCGACTGGATCTCTCCCCAGTGAATGTCGGAGGATGATCGTCCTCGCCTCTGGAGGTTATTAGGACCTCTGACCATCACCACACTAGCCGTCGATAGCGACCGCTGCAACACCCTACGGCCTCTACAAGGCCTGCGATCAATACAGTGTTGTTGTTAAGTGCCAGCAATTACTGACGATTTGTTATGGACCCTCTAGTCTGTCATAATTAATATCCTCCAGTTCAATGGCGAAAGTCTTTTGAATTTTCATTTAAGTCTAACTATTGTCAGATGCCAGTCTGTGGGCTTGACAACCATGAAGTGACCGTTCCATTTCTGAGTGGTACTAGATTCGTACGGTTCATTTATTTGATAAAATTCTGAGGCTTTTCTTGTTCGTTTAAATTATCCGAATCTAAGAGTCCTTAGTTCCCCAACATTAGCATTCACCCCCTTTTTCCCTATACACATTTACACTATGCATATAGTTTCCTACGCAACTATAGCGCCAATCCACGTTTCAAATGGTAGTTAATACGTCACACCCGGTATCTCTAAGGCATAAACACATCCTGAGACACTAATCATACATAACTCAGTGTATACTCAATGTTTGCATTTAAAATATTGTTTCCAACAAAAATTTTATTTTGAAAAATTTTTTTGAAATTTTTTTTTTTGAAATTTTGTCCTATTTTAATTGATTTTATTTTATTTTTTATTTTAATTTAATAAATTTTTTTGGAAAAATTTGTGATGAGCGATGTTCATGAACCTTGATATTCAAACGGTGACTAAAAAACATCCGTCAGCCGAATTCGGCCAAGCCAGTGCCTGACACTCATGGCCCAGCCCGGCCCAGCACAACTCGCCTGAGCCTTGTAGCGTGTGGCCGTGTTATGGCCCGGCATTGGCGTATCGTGGCGGCACAAGTAGTCTCCACATGCGCGACTTCGGTAGCGCGCCCGCGGCAGCTATTCTGGCTTCAACCACCGCGCACACCGCTGCCATCTTGCGCTCCGGTCACGCTCCTGCCGTGCGCCGCTTCGCGCCCGTGTCTTCTGCGGCGCCACAAACGGTGACGGCGCCGGCACCACCGCCTGGCGGCCGTGTCGTGGCGGTGACTATATTGCAATCACGGTCCATGCCACGCGCCGATCCGCAATACAATTCATTGTATTCTGCGATACAATTTTCACTGCGGCCCTTCTCTTGCGATACAATCACGCATTACATTTCCTCGATAGCCTTCTCTTTGCAATACAATAAGCGTATTGCAATACGATTCTCCGGCGGCGAGTGCTCAAGTCACTCTTCTGATTGTTGTATTGCAATACAATTTTACAGCTTTCTCTCCTATTGCTTGCAATACAATTTCAATGTTGCAATACAATTTTATTTTTTTTTCACAATATAATTGGGCAGTAGCCCAAAAACGATTCTACCCAAAAAAATTTTCTTTTTTTCATTATGATTATGATTATTATTTTTCATTTATTTCCAGCAGCTGGAAAATTATAAAAAAAATACACACCTTTTTTTTTTTCATTTTTCCATAATACTCAAATAAATTTACAAAAATTTATTTTCTTCATTTTTCTTCAGTTTTACACCATATAATACCTTAGAAAAATTATTTTTCTCCCAATAGACCAAATAAATTTATGAATCTTATTTTCTTCATTTTTTTCATTTTTTCTTGACACTCAAATAAATTTATAAAATTTATTTTACCCATTTTCTTCAATTTTACTACTTGTAAAATCTTAGAAAGTATTCTCCTCCTCATAACCAAATAAATTTATAAAATTTATTTTTCTTTCCCTTTCTTTTTCAGTTTACATTGTAAAACTACGGAATATTTTTTTCATTTAATTAAAATGGTCAGAATTTTCCAGCTTCTCATTATACAACACTAATCCTAGTGTTCAACCTCCAAATTTATTAAATTTTGATTTCATTATCAATAACCAAATAAATTGATAAAAATTTATTTTATTTCTCCCTTTTGTTCCGGTTTTACCTTTGTTAAAAACTTCACAAAAGCTTCCTGACACATCATGGATTTGTCCCTGGTGCTAACCACTAAGCACACAAACCATACCGCGATTACATGACTCACATCATTCAGAGTTATGAATATTTTTTCACAAAACTAATTCCTTCGAATCACACAAGATAGCATCAACACATGCATGTAGTGTCTAGATTTTGTCGAATGAGTTTCTAGGTAATCTCATACCCATACTGACATCAGAACCACCTAGTGGTGATGTTTATTTCTATGGCTAAGCCCAAGCCCTCATTCTCTAGGTTTCCACATAACTACTCCACATCAAACCACCAAGTGGTGATGGATACCAACCAGGCTCTGAGTGTGGTATGCCTAAGCTGCGATACCAATTGTGACGCCCGTTTCAGAGATTCCCAGTTGACTACCTGCCGTCGACCAACGAATACAAGTGGATGCCCAGTTCTGAGGCATGCCAGAAGAAAATCGGGCGAGTCTCGCTTTGTGGGGCTCTACCCAAATCGTGCACTGCATATACACTGTCACAAGATTCCAATATAATCCTGATGATATCGATACGGCCACTTAGGCGTAAATAAACTATATCTACAATATATCAAACTATATCCAATAGTTTCAAGAGTTAATAAACTACTCTTATACGACATATATTAAAATGAAAAGCATTCTAATACATATATACAATGCTGATACAAGCCACATCCGACTTTCTTCTAAAATAGCATCAGAATGACAGTCTCACATACCTCCTGTACACCAGCCAAAAAGAGGGTCCTGACCAGGGTGAGCTAATGCTCGATGGGAGAATCGCCCTTAGTGGGCTACTCACCACTAAGTACAGTCTGATATCCCCAGATTAAACACACATTCAAAAAACAAATGCATGATCCTACTTGATAATATGATAACTTGATAAAGTCTCGCGGACTCTATCTAAACTCAATGAAAACATGTATGAAATTAAGTATAACATTTATTGTTTGATGAACCTCGAATCTGTGTATGTATATCAGTGGGCATTCTCTGAAGATTGATATATTATTTGTTTTATGGACTACTCTCGATGAATATCAATTGGGCCGCTTATTGATTGATATATTTAATTGTTACAATGGACTACCCTCAGATGTGGAATATCAATTGGGCCACTCCGACGATTGATATTTTTAATTTGGACTACCCTCAGATAGTGTATTTTTTAGACAGCCCTCAGAGACCATTTTCTCTAGACTCTAGTCTCATGCACTTACTCCTATAGTCTAGGATGTTAAAGTGCGTATGGAATGCATGTATGCCATTTCAAATGGAGTCTAACTCACATGTAAATATATAAACATGCATATATTTACAAAACATTCAATTCACACAATCATGTCATGTAAATTCAACATTTCCACATCAAAATTAGCTCACTTGGGCTAATGATCAAACACGAGCAATTTAATTTAAATCACTCGACCCGAGTACATTTTCACGAAAATATATTTTCAATATCCTTATCACTTAGGAGCGGTAAAACCAGGGCTTACGGTTCCAACACTCAACAATTCATCGGTTCCTTTTGCGAACGCATTTCCATGACCATTTAAGCTCATCCAAATCAATCCATGATTTAAGCATAATTTAAGCTATTAAGACCCAACCGGTCCCTCACGGTTATGGGGTTTTTGCTCATTGGAGTTCAAGAAATCAAATCAATTAGGTCCCAAGCTTTGGGACCGTCGAAGCATGACTCGTTGAAGGCCTCAATCGAAGCTCAAACATTTACAAAGTATTTAAAGGGAATAAACCCAAGTAGGGAGAGCCCCTACCTCTCGGAGTTTGAGAAAACTCCTAAATCAAATTGCCACCTTGAAGCCCTTTAAGCGTGAAGCGGTTCTCCCTCTCTTATCTAAAGGCTATGACGGTTGGATCTGCCGAAAATCTAGAGAGAAGTCAGATACTCTCTCTCTAGAATCACCATTTTTGACTTACTGTAAGCTTCCTTCCCCATTTCACGTTTTTGACTTGGTTTAAGTGGAGAAGATAAGTCACATACTATTTTGGCATTTGTGACTTAAGCAGTTCCTATAATGACCATTATGTCCCTTCATTCCCGATTTGTATTCGGTACTATCTCGGCTGTCCATTTTTCATCATTTCTCTACTCGTACCACTTAGCCCACGTGAGTCATGTTATATGTGACTTTCGTCGCATCAAAAATCGTTTTCTGACACCGAGAAAGCGATGCACCGAAAAATGTGTCAACCATTGTCTTGGAATATTCATTTGCGTGCTAGCTAGATTTAGCGACGATTCAGCCGGTGCAATTGTTTTGTCATCGAGATCTAGAACTATAAATTACGGATTTTTTAATGAAATTATAATTTCGTAACGAGAATTACGATTTTGCCCTTATTAAAGAAATTGGAATTTCGGGTCTTATGTGCACTTAAATTTAGGAAGTAGCCCTTGTAGGAGAATTTCTCTACTAGGCATTGTTCACCCCGTCGTGGGAAAATATTTTCAGGTGTTGGAGGTACACCAGGAGATGGAACTCATCTGATATTTTAGTAGTGAAGAAGGCCAGATTTGGCTTTGTTATGTAATTCGTAAAAATTCTAGACAGTTTATCCAGTTTTGTATATGTAAATGAGAATTTTTGTAATAAAAACTTATTTTGACTTGTTCAATATTGTGTTGAAGTTTGGTTTTTATGTTGTATAATATGTATAGAGAGACGTGTGTCTGAATTAAATGCTTTGGAAGAGAGTTGGAGGTGCAGGAAATGCCAAAAACAAGCTACTTCATGTTTGGGTCGCAACAGAGTGCAAGAAAAGCTAAGACATGCCACTACTGGTTTTGGGTCGACACAAGGGATTCCTAGTCGCGACAGAGTTCTTTCCTGGTTCTATGTCGCGATAGGAATTGTCTCGACATGGTTCTCAGATTTTAAGTCATAAAAACGTACGCCATGGCTTTCCTTGTTGCGACAGGGGTTCTAGTTCTTTGTCGTGACGATGTCGAGACAAAGGTTTCCTGTTGCGTCGGGGCGGTCCGCGGCGAGGAGTCGAGTCGTGGCGGGAGCTTGGTTAATGCGAGATTTGGTCATGACGAAAAATTGTAATATCGCGGCGGGGATTTCGCTGCGGTGGTGCTGGCGACATAATATTTTTTTATGTCGTGACAGAGTTTGGCCTAGACAGGAGATTTTAGGTCGTGACAGAGTCGCGATAGGATTTTTCTTTGTCGCGATAGAAGATCGTCAAGATTGAAGAGTTCTATGTTGCAACATACAGTTTTATGTTGAGACATACGGTTTTATGTTGCGAAAGGGGTTGGTCGTTGTAGGAAGGTTCATTGTCGCGACAAGGAATTTCATCGCGACGAGATTTGTAGTCATGGGAGGTTCCCACGTCGTGACCTGATATTCTAGGTCGCGACTGAGTTTGGGTCTTGACATGGAGGTTGTGTCTCAACATGGCACAGCCGGATCGAGACAGAGTTGGCACGACAAGGCCTGGGCGCTCGGCAACAGCGCTCTCGGCTTGCACACGATAAGGCATTGCATCGTGACCCGAGTTGTTATAGCGGACCTTGGGCGTACGCGATGATGAGGACTTCGTCTTGCTGTGGGAGATTTCTCTATCGTGATAGATTTGGACAGTGACAAAAAAAAAAAAAAAAAAAAAAAAAAAAAAAAGACCCTTTCCTACGGGATTTGGGGGTCACATGTGTGGGTAGTGTGGCTTGCCAAGATGGGGCGGGGCAGGTTCCCAATATTTGTGGCCCCAATATTGGTTTAAATCATATTTGATTAATTTACACATGAAAATAAATCAATTATGGACAAATTATCGATTAATTATATTTTTAATGAATTTTACGTCTAGTTTAGCTTAGTCATGCTTTCGAGGGATATAATTATTTAGACAACAATTTTGATGATGTGGTTTCACCTTATTTAATGCAGTAATATTTATAATTCAATTTTAATTTCTATATATATATATATATATATATAAATACATGTTTTTTTTTGTTACAAAATATATATGTTAATATATTAGTATGAATATTCCCGCTTAATAAGTCAGTGTCTAGTTTCAACATACACTTTTATAAATTTGAATTTTTTTACAAATTACAACAAAAAAAAAAATTGTGATATATATCAATATAGAGAGACTCATGCCAAGGAAATTTAATTTAAAAATAGGTGGAATTCATATTTAGTGGAATTACCAAATTGAAATTTAATTAAAATTTTTTTTTTTTTTTCTTAATTCATTAGTTTTTATGAATTGTTTAGGTGGAATTTATATAACACTCTTCTTCTATCCTTTGATGAAATCTTTTAGCATGATTTTTCGTAGTTTATTGTTTGATTTTGGCTTGCTTGTTGTGGGTCACGAAAATTATTTAATGATCCTTACATAATCTTTAAAAATTAATGAATGAAAAAGAAGTTGAGACTCAACATCAATAAATCATCTCATTCCAAGACAAACTGATCATGAAATGAAAATCACTTAAAAAAATAACACATTAAATAAGAAACCTACAAAATTGAAACCAAAACCAACAAAGAATGTAGAAAAATAATAAGCGGTATTAGCACATGATTTAAAGACCTTTAAATTCACAAAAAAGAACTATATTCTAAGATAAATGGTATAATCTTCATAATTTTTTATATAAAAAAATGAGTATAAAAATTTGAAATCATTTTCAAAACTGTACACCTATTAATACTCTCAATCCTCGTGATTTGAATTTCATTTGTTTAATAAAAAAAATATAAATATATAATTATGTTCAAAGAAAAAATTAGCAAATTCATTAGTTTTGGTCTGGGAATTATTTAATTTTTTTTTTCTTTTGAGTGTTAAATTAGTAAAAAAAAATTTGAAACTACGTCTATCATTTTCTTCTCTACTTATCCACAATGACTTTAGGATGCAATTGGTTCTCAAAATAAATAAAATAAAAATAATATTATATATATATATATATATATATATATATATATATATATATATATATATATATATATATGCTATTCAAATTCCAACCCGAGAATTTATTTTGGACTAAATTCACAATCTATAATTATTGTAAGCCAATTAGACTTTCGTGGACAATGGCATAAATCATGTCGAAGATGCCATTAAGTGAAGGGAATTATATATGATTACACAGGTAGGGAATGGGATTTTAAGGTTGTAATTTTCAAAATCATAGTTGGTGAATACGGTTTGGGTTAATTCACAAAGGAAATCGTAATGCGGTTTTTCAAAAAGCGAGACTAATTTAAAGATATTTGAAAAGATATCTATATGAATTTTTTTAAATGAATTACTTTAACGTCAAACTCTAATTATTGAACTCCCAAATAATTCTTGCCAGGTATACTTTAAAAAAAAAAAAAGCTTCTTGGGTATAATTGTGAATAGGCCACCATGAAGGAAAGATATAAAGTACACTTACATTATTTAATTATTGAACCCCAAATACTTGATATTAATGAATGAGGCTATATGATTTGAGGTGGAGGAAAAGACATATCTTAATTTCTTGGATTTCCAAATAGAACGAGGTATGTTCTGAAAATGAACAATTTTGAACTTAGGTCTTTTTAGTTGTCTTTTTATAGGTAAAAAAAATTGGTAGAAACTTCACATGTGGAAAGATGATGGAGAGAAAGATGTAGGAAACTCATATTCCAATTATTGAATTAAGATTCTTGAATAGGCTATGATATATGAGGTGGAAAGATTTATAAAGTAGACCATTATTCAATTTATTGAATTACAAGACTAGTTTATATTATGTATTGAATATGTCGTAATAATGATTTTCTAAAAAATTTGGATTAAAATGAACTTATTATTTTAAGAAATATTAATTATAGGTAACATCTAAATAAACAGAAGCGTGATTAGAAACTCGACTTTAAATTAAATTAAAAATAAAAAGCTAAATATTTCTTTGGAGAAAAGATTTTGGATGAAATGGTTTCAAATAAAAATTGGGGTTCAATACAGAACAGTTAAATGAAGAAGGAAGATAATTACTTTTTATTAAATAATATAAATATTTCTTGCAAGGAGGGATATGCTCAGGATGTCATGTCAGAATAAGACTCTTCTATTAATCTTGATTATGAAATATGAGGCAGAAAAATGTTTAAAAGTGTTTTACTGGTTCTTTAATATTTCATTACATTCGACAGTAACTAACATGAAGTTGGATTTTTATCAGTGTAACTTGGTAATTGTTTGTTTTTCTTAATAATTTCTTCTTTAAAATTTAGGTTTGATTTTATTTTTATTGTTATTGTCCATAGATCTTAATCTGATTTAGTTTATTATCAACTATAGCGGCGTTTGATTTGTATCGTGTGACATGGTTTGTCATCGACTTATTACAACTTATGATATTGTTTGTTGTGCTCTTTATTCTGGCCTTTGTTAAATGAGGTGATTGAGCAAAGCGAATGGTCGATTAGTCGAAAGATATATGAAATTATGATCGTTAATGTTAAAAACTAGAGAGCGTAGATATTCGATCAATATATCATCTGGAAATTTGTAGGCTTTAAGCGGAGTTATTATTATCTTTAATGTCTTAATATTATTTAATCTTTGTATGGTTTTAACTATTTATATCTTAGATTTGTGATTTATTGCAGGATTTGAATCAATAATATTACTTTCTTTCAAAAAAAATAAATAATAAATAAAAAACATTAAGAAAATAATTATTTAAAAACTTATATATTCCTGTATAACAATCTTTATATTGATGGATTAAAATAAATAAATTATTTTGAAATAAATAATAAAATTGATTTGGAGGTATCAAATAAAATAATATATACTCAATTTGAATTTTCTTTCTTTTTCCTTTACTTATCAGGTTTAACATACATTTTTCTTCAGAAAACCAAGCATATAGCCTTAGGGATAAATGGAAACAAAGAAAAAATTCCAAGTTATAATATTTATTAATTCATTAAGTAGTAATTTGAATATTTGCTTTTTCTTGAAGGAATTTCACTTGAGGACGCTTGGTTTGGACCTTTTGGTGTATATTTTGTTTGTTGCGTATTTATAATTATATATATATTCAACCAGTCTTTGGTCTTTTTTTTTAACTAATTATATATATATATATATATATATATATATATATATATATATAGATCTGTGGCTCCCCAAAGCAGGGGTTCGTTGTAACCAGTGTTGCGGAATCTTTCGTGAATCTTGGGTAGCTTGACACCTCCACGAGAAGGCGGGAGTCTCCTTTATGCGGGAACTCTGCAAGTTACATAACATGTCCCAGCGACCATACGGGGTCCACACATGGATAAAATTAAAATGGCGTCGGGCATAATAATCTTTGCGATAATCGTATCGACTTGAGCTATATATATATATATATCACGGTTCAAGTTGATGATTCACTCTTATCTGACTATATATTAAAAGTTTAAAACATTCTAATACATGTATCCAACTAAAACACCAAGTACCTGACAGCGGCTTTCTTGAAAATACGGTCTCTAGGATATATGGCCCTTGTCTCCTCGTACGGCTCCTGTACAGAAGAATATATATTCCTAGGAAATTTGAGCTAATGCCCGATGAATCACAAGTAATGGGTTACTCCTATAAGTGCATACAATCCGTGTAAACACACCTCAGCAGTTGTGATCTACTTGGTTGACCATTGTCTGAGTCCCCTCCTGCGAGCTCCACTCACACCTTTAAGCCGTGCCTTAGCAAGAAAAACATGTCATTTTAAAACAAATCTTGTTGTTTCGAAAATACACTAAGTGTCGGTTAAATAACCTTAGGATTACCCTCAGGCGAATGTGTTGGAGAACACATGGTCTCGTAAGTGATCTATTGAAAAGAGGAGAGAAAGATGTCTCACACACATTCTGCATATAATCATGTCTGACAAATTCTTCATGTAAACATTTTCATTTTCAGAAAATTCATGTCATGCTCCTTTAATTTCTAGGTTGGGGTACATATGAAATGCATTATGCCATTTCAATCTGTTTTATATATAACACGTACAAATATATCATCATGCATATATTTATAATTTAAATCCTGAGCATATTTATGTAATTTTGGCACACCCCAGCACAGAGTGCAGTCGGCCAGCGGAATCTGAGTGGAGGTCGGGTTGTCAATGCAAAACTTTTTAGAAAATGGGGCGGAGTCTCCTTTGTGCGGGGCTCTTACCCAGCAATTACTGCATATACTTGTCCCCAGACAATCGATATGTCGTACTCTAATACATGAGTAATGCGACCCACTTGGGCCCCGAGTAATACTCAGAAATCACACATTTACAACTATAAATCAATATATCCAATAATTTACAAGAGTTCAAATATTTTCCTTTCTTGCTCTGTATATATTAAAATTAGAGAATTCTAATACATGTAAGCATCATCGACTGACCCCGGCTTTCTTGAATCCATAGTCTAGGATGAAGCCTTGATCTCCTCACCGCTCCTGTTTTTGTGAAAAGGGGATCCTGGCTGTGGGGTGAGCTAAAGCTACATTAGGATATTCGCCAGTGGGTCTGCTCACCACCTAAGTGGGTCTTTGATGTTCCAAATTAAACATACATTGAAAATGCATGATCTTTGCTTGAATGTCTGCATGGCCCAGCTAGAGATCCAGGGTCTCACAGACTCTCTCTACTCGCCTGGCCTCATTGTGAAGTGTGTTTTATTGAGTGGGCAGCCCTCAGATGAATATATATATCCCAATTGTGGGCGCTCAGGCTTGATTGATATATATTATTTGTTTGTGGACTACCCTCCCAGATGAATATATATATCAAATGGGCGCTCAGGCGGTTGATATATTATTTGGTTTAATGGACTACCCTCGGAGTATGAATGATATCAATTGGCGCTCTCGAAGCGATTGATATTTTTGGTTTTAATGGACTACCCTCCGATCATTAATATTTTAGACTACCCTCTAGAAGAAAACAATTCTCTTAAAACTGCTGCTGTCCTCATCTCTGTGCAGTGCATACTGAAATGCATATGATGTCATTTCGATAATTCATATTATGCAAATATATAAAACATGGATTATACTGCATAAAAATTAAATCCTTTGCAACCATATTTATGTAATTTTAAGACTGGCTTGTCAAAATTAGGCTAGCTTGGGCTAATGATCAGAAACACAAGCAATTCGATTAGTGCATAGCAAATATAATTCATGAAAATATATTCTTAGAACATACTATTTCGAATAGTAGACCCTCGGTTACTATTCAGAAAATCCTGATGGTTCACGAGACCGCGATCATGGCCATTCTGACCCGTGCATACCAAAACAAGCATCTAATACGAATTAAACCGTGCCTAAAACGGCCTGTTGCGTAGTGGAAGGCGGAGTCACGTTTGCTCCACTATCTGAGAATTTACATAAATTCGGTCCTGAGTTTTGGGCCGTCGGCATCACGGCTCTCGTTAATGAACATCGTAAGCGCTTAAATAGGAATAAAATCAGTAGGAGAGAAATCCTACCTCGGGTTTGAAGAAACTCGAATCTGGGGTGGTGTGCGCGTAGGCGTGGCTTTTAGTAGGCAGCTTCATTCTTGTCTTTAAAGATTCTGAAGCGGTTGGATCGAGATAATGAGAGGGTTTCTCTCTCTAGAGGAACCTCCCCAAAGTGATTGCTGGACCGATTTCCCTCTCCCGTTTTGGCTCTTGGCCAAATGAAGGAAACGCTGTATTAATTTATTTTGGCTGGTAATAAAATCATTTTGAAATGACCCATTTGTCCTTTCTAGAGTTTGATATTGGCGCTATCTCGTGATCCATTTTCATCATTTCTCTCTCATACCACTTATGGAACATGGTACATGTTATACATGCCTTTAAGTCGCATCGAAAAATCGGTTTACGGCACCTGGCAGCGATGCCTCAGCGATATATCGTCTCGAAAGGGTATTGAAGGCACTGCGTGCTAGCTAGATTTGTGAGATGATTAGAGTGCGATCCGTTTCGTCATCAGAGACTGAAGAGAAGTGGTGCAGTTTTTAGTAATTCTGCGAACTTGTATTAAAATTACGAATTTTCTTATTAAAAATTGAGTTTCTAGGTCTTCACATTTCTCCCCTCCTTAAAGGAATTTACGTCCAGAAAGACAATCTGATCACGCACATGCGCCTTACAATGCACACTCTATCATGCATAGGCTGATCATTAACTGTTGGCTGAACCACCTTCATCCTAACGAAGGGATGAGTAGCGCATCGTGTCCTCGTGCTCCCGCGTTGACTCCTCCTGCCTCCCACGGTGCCGCCACTTAGCACTCTCTTAGCCTCGGTCTTGCGTTCGCAAACGATCGACTCTGAAGCCTTGTTTGGGTCCTCTGGGGTCCCATGTTGATGTCGACCTCGTCATCCCCCGTCAACTTTCATGGGGATCGGGTATCTCTCGGCGTGGGGCGTGAAGTACCGTGGGCGACATCTTTGGGGCGATAGCGCCCAACACATCATACGGTGCATCCTCTTTCGGTATCTCGAGCCGATAGCCTCGGCGATACTTCGATGCCCAAGACGACCACTCCTCTTGGATTCACCTTCAGGAGCGTGATGCGACCTCGAGACCTGAGGTGGCGTCGCACATCCACGTCTTGCGGGCGCGGCGGGTGAAGACTCTTTATCTCGTATCAAGCTCACCTTCTCGCAGGTGTCTCTGTCAGTTAGGACGGTGATGGGGCTCTCTTCCACCTCGGTCTACATGCTTGATGATCTGGCCTCATCTGATATGTCGCCATAGGGTGCCACTAGGTATCTCACGATAACTAATATTTATTGACGAATTCACTAAGGGTAATTAATCCTCTACCCTTACGATCCAGCACACATGTTCGCACATGCCCTAACACCCGTATGTAATCCATACACACGAACCCTACACAACCCTTGCTCGTGTAACCGCTAACTCTCCAAGGTCACAATCACCGACAATCCAATGGACTATCAACTCAATCCATGCCATGCATATCATCCATTTACCGAGCCCTTGCCACTAACAACACCCAATGCTATTGCTAAAGGGTATCCAAATCTCGAGTCACTCCCGAATTCTATCACTCAACTCACCCACGTGATAACCCGACCTCGTATTTTCATCCGATTATATAACTCTGGCCATACCAGCCCTTACATTTCCGGGTTCAAATTATGAGTCTTCTTCATTGACGAGTCCCCAAAGACAATCTCCTAACCCACACCACCATGAGTGGTGAATGACCATACCGTGCACTCCACTCCCGGTCCACCACGAGCGTAATCCCAGCAGATTCCCACCACATAATCCCGACCTATCAAGTCAACTATCACCCTACATCCTAGGGAAGAACATTCATACTTGGCTTCTCGAAAGGCCTTAACCTCTAAGCCCAAATTCAATGTCGTGTCGGGTATGACAACCCGGCCTAAGTCTCAATTACTGACAACCCGATGGCTGTCAACTCATCCATGTCAAGCCTGACAATCAACAACCAATATGTATACCACCTTAAGGTCCACTACGCCTTCGCTGCGCAACCCCCGATCCACTTCACTTCACTCACACTCGTGCCCTCCTCGCCTATCCGTGTTGCCGGAAGTGTCAGATAAAGACTCAAATCAAACTAGTTCCTCCAATCTGCATTTGGGTGTGGGAGGAATGAATTTCGTATACTCTCATGTTCTATTGCTAATCGATCATTCCGCCCCAAAGTCTTGGGATCCCTGTTTCTGGAGAAATCCCATCACTCATGCTCAATCCTGGCCCTAGTCCTAAAACTAGTGTGAAGCAGAAGTCTTCTGCCTCTTCTCCGAACTTGGAGAAAGCTGATCCTCCCTCTTGTTACCAACACCCGTATCCCGAGTGTTTCTAGTATCCTCGATTTCTCTCTCTATGGTCAGGGTCGTCCCAACCATGGAGTCCGTATCCCATATGTGAAATCCTATGATCATGTTCCGAATGGACAACTTCAATCCATTCTCGTGTCTCTCGTACCCAACCAATCCCAAGAAACCACGTATCTCGAAGACTACATCTGGTCTTTCCAACACCGCTTCAACCTTCAGGCCGACCGACACTCCTGATGCTAACACCACATGTCCCAAAATCTCACCTCAGTGAGCCCAAAACTCGCACTTACTGAACTTAGAGTACAACTGATGGTCTCTCAACAACTGTAACACAATCCTCAAGTGATACTCATGCTCCCACTCTGACTGGGAGTAGATCAAAATGTCATCCACGAAGACTACGACAAACTGATCTAGATAGGGTTGAAACATCCTATGCATGAGATCCATGAATGCTGTTGGCGCATTCTCGGGCCAATCCAGAGGGTACCATCAGAAACTCAGAGGGGTGCCTCTATGCACGCATCCTAAACGCCGTCTTAGGGATATTCCTGTTTCCTAACTCTGAATCAACATGGTGACTCACAAGGTCTATCCCTGAATAGACTGGCGCCTCTCTCACCGGGTCAAATAGATCATCGATCCTTGGTAATGGGTACCGATTCCGGATCATAACCCTGTTCCACTGCCTATAGTCAATGCAAATAAGCGGTCTTGCCCCTTCGCAACTAGAACCGGGCTACCACAGGAATGGCCTGACAAACTCCCTTGTCCAATAGCTCCCGTAGCTGGACTCGAGTTCCCGCAATCAATCCTGCCCTCCTATATGAGTCATAGAGATGGGTGAAATACCCAGCGTAACTCAATACCAAAGTCTACTCGCCCTCCTCGCGAGGTAGTCCGTAGCTTATCTGGAAAAACATCCATAAACTTGTGCACTACTCAAGGTAGATCTAAGTCTGGTCTCCTCTCATCCTCTAGGGTAAGGCTTGTTAGCCAACCCGCCAACTGTCCCTGACACCTGGACTCATATACTGTCTGGGGAAAAATATCACGTTTATCCCCCTGAAATACAACACGAGTACCGCCCCCAAGGTGGTAGCGGTAACTCTCCTACGCTACAATCGATGACCATCCTGTAGGTTATCACCAATCCATCCCAAGGATGACACTGAACTCCGATACGTCTAAAATCCTCAAGTCCACGTGAGTAGAGTCCCCTGATCTCTAACTCGCAACTCCTCGACTCCATCGTACCTAATCTCGCCTAATCCCTAGGGGAGAACTCACATACAAAGGCTCCTCTAAGGTCTCTAGAGGTCCTTGCCCATGTCCACCATATATAGGCCTCATTCTCTAGCTAGAACGCAGCTAGTCTAATCTTGGTCGCGACAGAGGTAATCTCCATAGCCTCTAACACTTTCTCGACCAGAGCGAACCAATGGTCACACTGATTCATCTCCTCCCGCATGCCTGAGATAATGCGCCCTAAACCTCCAAGGTTACTAGGATCTTCGTCTACCGCTTATACTACCAGAAAGCATATATCACTACTACCTACACCACTGTAAGTCCGTCGATCAAACACTAATTGTGCTTCGACAAAGGCCCCGTGGACACGCTCTACGCCCCGTCCTCTACTTCTGCATTATACTACCAATATGGCAACCAAAATCATTTAATTCTTCACTCGGGCCTAACTAGTAATGTAGATGCTGATTACTAATGGGATTTGATAATCATGAATCGACCTGCTCATTTCTATAAAGTAAATCAACCATTTAATTCGCTTATTCAAATAAAATTTAGGCTCTTTGCTCATTTCATTATCCAAATCCCTAAGGTCGTAATCCTTAACCTTAGCATTCAATTCTTTCTCATACGTGATTACATCATGCATATAATTTCGCACGCAACTACCGCACCATCATTTCAAATTTTAGATAATCTAATACGTGATTCCCAAGGCATAACCACAAATTTCGAGACACTAATCACATAACCCAATGTATACGCAATCATTTCACGTTTAAAATATTGTCTTCAAATAAAATTTATTTTCAAAATTTTATTTTTGAAAATTTTATTTTTGAAAATTTTATCAAAATTTATTTGATTTTATTTGATTTTATTTGAATTTAATAAATATTAATTTTTTTTTGAAAAAATTTTATTTTATAATGAACAGTGTTCATTTGGTGACTCAGGAAAAATACCGAGTCGAACCGGGTCCAAAACCGAGTCAGAGTGCACAAAACCCCAACCTGGCCCAGCTGGCCCAGCCTGCGCGCACAGGCTGCGCGCCCGTGCTGCCTGCCGGCCGTGCCCCGCGCGCACCGTGCGCCCAGCCGCGCGCCCGCTCGCCCTGCCGCGCTCCCGCCAGCGCCCGCACGCCCCAGCGCCCCAGCGCCTGCGCGCCTCTGCCGCCTGCGCGCCCCAGCGCCGCTGCCGCTCGCCTGCCGCGCGCGCGCCCCGCGCCCGCCTGCCTGCGCGTCCGCCCGCGCCCGCGAGCCTGCTCGCCCCGCGCCCGCAATTGCCTCGCCCCGCGCGCTCCAGCGCCCATGCAATTAGTCCCGCGCCCGCGCGCCCCGCGCCCGTGCGCCCCGCGCCCGCGCGCCCGTCCGCGCACGCCCGCGCCGTGCCCGCGCACCCCAGCGCCTGCCGCCACGCCTGCTGCCTAGCCTTTCTGTCACAACACAAACTGGGCAGTAGCCCTTCAAAATTTCTGCACCAAAAATTTTATATCTTTTTTTTTTTTCATTTATTTCCAGAAATTGGGAAAAAAAATATCACTAAAAACATTTTTTTTTTTCCATAATACATCAAATAAATTTATAAAATTTATTTTTTTTCTCCATTTCCCTTCAATTTTCCAATTTGTAAACATCTTAAGTACTATTTTCTCCCTTTTTTTTTTTTTTTTTTTCAACTAAATAAATTTATACTTTATTTTTTTCAGCTTTTCATCACTGAAATACTTTTCTACTCAAATAAATTTATAAAAATTTATTTTCTTTTCATTTTTCTAATCCTCATCCACTAAATTTACAAAATCATTTCACATTTTCTTCAGCTTATAAATTTATTTTCATCAATTTAATAGGCCAAATAAACTTTATAAAATTTATTCTTTTCATTTCTTTTTCCAGTTCTTGTACATCAATTCTTAAAATGCTTACACATTCATGTGCTAATCACCATGCACACTACATTTCACAACACACATTACAAACCATGTTACACATCATTAATCAATTCACAAAATCACACAAAACACATCAACACACGTGCACGTAGTGTCCCTAAGCAGCACACGTGATTTTCCTAAGTAATCCATACCCAAACTCCAACATCGAACCACACCTAGTGGCAGTTGCTTTTTACCAAGGCCTAAGCTCAAGCCTCCATCTCAGGCTTCCACACCACACTCCATCCAAACCAATTCTAAGTGTGATGGATACCCAAACCTCGAGCTCCTAGGCATTCGTGATACCTGTGCTCCGATACTCAAGCTCGACACCTGCACCTCAAATCCATTGACTAATTCACACCATTTAATACAGTGGAGGCCGGCTATCCGACGCCACTTTAGAGGTAACACCCAAGTAGTCTCCTTTGTACGGAGCTCTACCTTAAACGGCACCTGCATACACCGTCCTAAACAACTCAATATATGCAATATATCTAATCACATGAGTAATACTACTCAGCTCCAAAATAATACTCAAAATACGTACTCAACTATAAATCCAACTATATCCACTAATTACAAGAGTTCAAATATTTTTCACTTTTATACAACATATATTAAAATTAGAGAATTCTAATACATGTAAACATCATCAAGCCACAACCCGACTTTCTTCTAATCCATGGTCTCTAGGATGAACCGTCTCTCGCACGCCCCGTACTCCGTGAAAAGGATCCCACGACTCCGGGTGAGCCAGCCTGAGGGATATTCGCCCCTAAGTGGGCCACTTCACCACCTAAGTGCAAAGGCAATGTTCCAAATTAAACATACATTCAAGACGACGATCCTACTCAATGTCTACATGACTAACTCAGATCTCCTGAAATTCATCGACTCTCTCACACTCGCCTAAGCCCGTATGAGAATATCTGCCATTAGTGGGCAACCTCCGATGGAATATATATCAATTGGGTCATCCGAATTTATCGATATATATTATCGGTTCGCGACTACCCTCCGACGAATATATATCAACCTGGCCAGCCCGACGGCTGATTAATATTTAGTTTGTGGACTCATCCTTACGAATACTAATCGGGCCGCTCCGACGATTGATATTTTCTTGCTCAGGACTACCTCTCCGATCATTAATATTTTAGACTACCCTCCGAAAAACAATTCTTAAGAACTACCTCACGACTCACTCTATCTCTAGATACCCTAAATATATGCTTAAACGCATTATGATGCCATTTCAATAATTCATATAACACATGCAAATATATAAACATGAATATACTCGCATAAAAATTAAATCACACAACCATGTTATGTAATTTTCATTTCAAACATCAAAATTAGCTCATTGGCTAATGATCGTTTCACAAGCAATCTCGATTCGAATTACTTAACTAAATACATAATTTCATGAAAATATATTCTGTAACATTATTTCTCGAATAGTGAACCCTACATTATTCCCGAAAAATCACAATCCAATCCGCTCACCTACAACCCAGTTAATCCATGGCCATTCCTACCTAATGCATACCAAAACAAGCATCTAATACACACTAAAACAAAATGCCCTAAAACAGCCCCCTTTATTGCAGCTCGTGGATACCACACGTCCACTCTTTTCTCTCAAAATTTCTATAAATCTTGGCCCCAAGTTTTCGGGATCGACCAAACGGTCCCTCACTACCATTCAACCCAAACACGACAAACGCTTAAAAATGCGAATAAAATCCAAGAGGAGAATCTCACCAAGGAGCTCAAGAAACTCCACGAATCCGGCACTCCACGCAGAGTCGCTAAGGCAGAAAGAGCCTTCCTTCAGACCGAGTTCACGACTACGGATCACGCAGATAATCTGCAGGTGTTTCTCTCTCTAAGAGAACCTCCCCAAAAATGGCTGCTGGACCGAATTTCCCCTCTCCCCACGTTTTTGGCTCTTGACTAAATGAAGGAGAAAGCACTATTGGCTATTTTGGCCTTTAGTCACTTAAAATCAACTTTGAAAATGACCATTTTGTCCCTTTTTCTCAGATTTGATATCTCAAGACTATCTCTACTGGCCCATTTTCATCATTTCTTACTCATACCACTATTAACCATGAGTACACGCGAGACAAGGCCAGTCGACTTAACTCCATGATTTAAGACTCCAAAACGCTGACATATTCTAAAACGTGTCGACATCAATCACTTTAAAATTATTAAATTTTACGCGCTTAACTGGGGATTTCATGTAGATGACCTAAACTTATTAAATCCGCTTTCATTATCCAAGACCTAGAGAATTAATTACGATTTTAACCGTAATTACACTTTTGTAATTGAACACATTTTTGTCTCTTATTCCAAATTGGAATTTCTAGTCTTTACAAATTTCACAATCCATTACACCATAAATTAGCTCATAGCTAATGACAAATACGTTAAGAATTGATTGAATTACTCAACTCGAACACATTTTTCACAAAATTTATTTCGTGAATGACTGCTCACGCGAACAAGAAACCCTGCCACTGCTCACGACCAAATACCCAATATCTGCCACCTTGTGAACTCGACTTTATAGCCATTTGCCCTCATACATTATCACAATACAATTTGTTTCCACAAATTATACAATTAATAACTCAACAATCATGGATGGCCACAATGATCGCACAAATGGGTTTCAAAATTTTTAACAATCTCTGGCTTTCAAGATCGTGGATCGATCAAATCCATTTCACTTACTACCAATCAACTCAAGCATCATACCATACTTAAACAAAGCCAGAAACTTATGATGAAACCCTACCTCACTAATTTTTCAACTCCAAATTACACAGATGCTGCATTCCCACAGAAGAATCTTTCCTTCGCCTCCGTCAAACCGCCCGCCTCTGACGCCTGATTCAGAGAGAAGGCACTCCTTCTCTTACTAAAACTCACAAAACCCAGCCACTGTCACTTTTGGTCTTCATTATGCACGTTTTCTCCATTTGGAGAAGATGACAACTATTTCGGGCCATTCTATTATCATTAACAATTCCAAAATTCCACTTACGTCCCTCTTCTTGATTCGACACTCTAGCATAACTGAACCATCCATTTCCATCTTTCTCTCTAATTCAGAATATCATAATACAAGAAGATACACAGTATACGCGACTTCGTCACGTCACAAGTCGTGCTTTACTAAGACCCGATACTCACGCCTCAAAAACGCTAAGAATTTCGACCGTCTCTGACTCGACGCGATAATGATTTCATGAGATAATTCTGAACTGCGGAAGTCCGCTTCGTCAGTCTCGAGATCTATCAAAATTTTGATTTACCGAAATTCACGATTACATTTTTAAAATCGAATTTTCCGCCTCACGTAATCTTTTCTAACTTAACCTACAATCTAAAGTCTATTCTGCGAATACAATTCATATTATGTGGTGTAGCTTTATCGCTTCATGCTCTATCCCGACTTGTATAGGATTAGTCTTGGCGTATTTAGATTAAATGCTTGCGGTGTGTGTACTAATTCGCTCAGATATCTCATGGTTTGACAAAAAAAAAAGTGCTACACCATGCACCGAGGTGTAGAGGTGTAGAGTGATAATTTCAGGTAAAAAAAAACAAAAAAATCACCTCTTTACTTAAAGAAAATAAACTAAAATAAAGAAATGAAGGCTAATTCATATCTACCTATAATTTACAATTATTTAACGCTTTTGCAATTTGATGAAATCTTTATGATATTTCTCTCATTTTACTATTTGATCAAAGTTTGGGTTACAACAATGAAAATTTATATAACGATGATCCTTGTATATAATATCTACAAATTAATCAATAAAAAGAAGTTGAGACTCATTATCAATAAATCATCTCATTTCAACACAACCGACTATGAAATGAAATCACTTCAAATTAAATAAATACATAATGAGAAAAATATACAAATTTGAAAACAAATAAACAAACAGAGACGAAAAATTAAAATTAAGAAAAAACATAGTTCAAAGAGGAAACAAGAACATGGGTTCAACTCCGATCGTGTACAAATGCAAAATTCCGTAAGATGATGAAATCAATCAAAGTGTAATTAGGCAAATAAGCTATCACATGATTTTACGGCTTATCCCAATCTTCTCCCTGTGCCTTCAATCTCTTCAATTTGATTTGTACAAGAGATGATAGCCTTCAATGAAAGTTTCTCAAGATTTGTCACTAAATAATCCATGAGGAAGCTTTTTCATTTTTATTACAATAATGAATTTCCAAGTTTTTCGTACTACTCATTGCCCCTCTCTCTACTATCAATTCCTCTGACCATTTAATGCACAATTTAATCTTTCAAGTTGAAGTGAACCTCTCAAGAACATACCATCTTTCCCCACATATGCATCGAACCATAATGTAAGACCGCAACAATGGAAACTTTTAGATCACTATTGGATCATCTGTTAACTTGCATCCCCACAAATCAAGTCTAAGGAGTTTTGGAGGGTAGAATTCAATTTCCTCTGGCAACTTCTCTATTTTCCCATCCAAGGACAAATTATAAAGGTAGGCATGGTGCGAGAAAGGCATGAGTCCAGGAAGTAATGTTTTGTTATGATGATCAATAGTAACATTCTTCTTCTCCCGCACTGATCCAAGGCGATTTACTAATGTTTTCTTTGTATGCCCCTCCGTAAATGACAATTCGAGGATTTCAAGAATAGTTAATTTAGCAATAGACTCGAAAAACTCCTTCTTCAAATACGAAGTGGAACATTCACGTAATGCTAAACTCCTTAGCTGGGTCAATTTTCCTAAGCCATCTCCCTCTAACCAACTTCCTTCCTTTAAAGCTAAAGTTTGAAGATTGGTGAGTTGCTCACTGAATAACCATTCACACACTTGTTTATTTGGGATTGGCTTGAAAACCTTACGAATTCGGAACATAGATGTCTTAACTTCTTCAATTTCCAGGTGGATAAGGGTATATTGCAATCATTAGCTCCTAAGTCAAGACTTGCAGTTAACCAATCTAGATGGATGATGGAAGCTTTTACATGACTCACCGTCCTTTATGCACAAGAATTTTAGGTGAGATAAGGTTGTCCTATATCCGATGGGAGCACATGACCATCAACTTTCTCTTCGATAAGTTCAAAACCGTAAGTAATTTAATATGCTCCTTGTAAAGATCCCCAACTTTTTTCCTATAGTTCCACTAAAAATGAGCCAAAGTTCTCATTTAGCCAGGCTAGAATTATCTGGCATTGAGAAATGTCATAGTTGATGAGATTTTGATGAATAACAAGCGGCCCCGAATACTAATAGGGAATGTGGAATCCATGTTTTCATGTACCTCAAAATTTGCATCCTTAGCCTCTAAAAAAGCGGCAAGGTCTCGAAGGAGAGTGTACGCCGACAAGACTTCACTCTTCCATCTACCCTTCGATCAACCACTTGAATCAAACTTACGTAGATCCTTCGTGCATGTAGTCCTCGACAGTATATTGAATCTCTTTTTCCCCCTTCTCTGCCTTGACCAACCCGTTTAATCAAGTGCCATCGTCAATCTCATAGTCTTAAAGGAATATCCTGCAATAAAAAACAAGACTTAGTAATACAGAATATGGCCCCCGAAAACGGTCAGTTGACTACCCGAATCAGCATGGAATACAAGTGGATGTCGGGTTGCGAGCACCGCTAAATCGAGCGAGTCTCCTTTGTGCGAGCTCTACCCAAATACAATACACAAATACTGTCCCGAACAATCAATATACAATATATCCAATACGGCCACTTGGGCCCATAACTATGCTCATTAAAACACATATCACAACTATTCTCCAATTATCTCCCGATAATTACATGGTTGATTACACTTTTGTTTATACAAACATATATTAAAATCTACAATACATGTTATGTCAAGAACCATCAAGCCACAAACCGGCTTCTTCAAAATCAACCTCAAATGAAATTTTGTCTCCTGGCGCTCCTTGTACTGAAATAAAGGGGTCCTGACGGGGTAGGCTAAAGCTCGATGGGAGAATCGCTAAATTGGGCTACTCACCACCTAAATTGTAGTGCAATGCTCCAAAGTAAACCTGCGCTCGAGTAAATACGTGATCACTTGGATATACACGCAGTCACCCCATGTCCACGAGTCCTCACCCGACTCATCACACTTACCCCTCGCCATGTGAGAAAATAATCATTTCAAAACAAAACTTTTGTTCTTGAAAATATACTATGTCGGTACAAATATGGGACTACCCTCCGAGGTGAATTGGTTGGTGAGCTCCGGGAAAGCAGTCATGAGTCCTCATCGAAATGATCTGGTGGCCCATCTCCCAACCCAATTCTCAGAATCGTCTGTGAAATTCCTTTATGATTTTATGCCCGTTTTATAAAAATACGCTATGCATTGCACTCACACCTAATTCTAAAGTTTACCGGTGCATATGAAATGCGATATGCCGTTTTGAATCATTTACATGATATGTCAATATGCATATTTTCCAATCGACTCTGATTACTGCGCGCTGTGTAATTCCAACACATCAATCATCACCCAACTTAACACGTTGAGCAAATCATAATAATCACGATGACTTTACAACACAATTTAATTCTATATAATTGTGTCCTTGTGTCTAACACCTCGAGCATTAACCTAATAATTCTTTGAAGTTGATATTGTCTCAGGTCAAATTCTACACATCGCAGAGCCGTTCGATTAGTGCGATTCCGATCTGCAGCAACGCGGGCCTTTGCTGGCGACTCACCTGAACGGAATTTGTTTTAACGATCCGAAACCCAGCAGTGGGCTGTCCACGGGCAGCCCACATGTCCAACCTCGGTTTCACTTTTTTGGAATCGAATTTCTTATCCATTACCGGTCTCATAAACACCAAAGCATAATTTATTGAATAAATTATCACAAGACCCATAACGAAATTGTGCGATTATTCTAGATTGCCGTCGGCTCCCGAAAATTATAACACTTGATACCGTGTTTTAGGGCGATCAAGCGGCTTCCCATTCGGCCTTTATCATACCAGCGTACATTTTAATGCCAAAATTCGCGCTAAACGACCAGCTTCGGTTTACGGGCAGTCACGTGACCAACCCAAAAATCTCAAGAAATTCTCACAATTCGATTCTGGTGGGACCGATCAAAGCGACCTCATGTGCAAGCCGTAAACGTCGAAAAGCGTAAAATGGGAATAAAGCGCGATAGGAAAATCTACCTCTTGGAGTTATCAGCTTCATAATGGGTCATGCGCCTTTGCTCCGCGTCTGTTCAATAACTGTGGTAATCGACGGTCCCGATCTCCGTATTACAGAAGAAGAAGACCTTCTCTCTCTAGAAGAAACTCCATTGAAACCACTGCATCTCCACCGAAATGAGCTCCGTTTTTATTTTGGCTATTATGAAGAAGCTAATTACTTTATTTTGTCGTTTAGTAGCTTAAGATTTAGTTAATGACCTTTATGTCATCTTTCTCAGATTTAATATTCGCTATCTCGACGTCGTTTCATCGTTCTCTTCATCTACTGCTTATGGTACATGAGTACATGCTATTGTGCCTTTAAATCGCAAAATTGATTCTGACACCGAAAGCGCGTGCTCAGCGTGTCGATTTATTTGTCTCCGAAAATTGAAATTTTACGTGCTGACTAGATTTCGAGACGATTCAGCCGGTGCAATCCGTTTAAGTCATCGAGATCTAGAGAATTAATTACGGATTTTTAGTAATTATAATTTGTAATCAAAATTACGATTTTGCCCTTATTCGAGAATTGGAATTTCTCGGATTTATTCTCCCCTCCTTAAAATTTCGTGAAATTCCCACGCACATGCACATCGACCATGTGCATATGTAACCTGTCGAACTCAAGGCGTAGCCGGGTATGATGAGCCAGCTAGGTCACGATTACTCACAACCCGATGGCTATCAACTCCTATATGTCAAGAATGACATTAACAACCAATACATCTACCACCCTAAGGTCCACCACGCTTCTGCTGCGCAACTCTTATCTCTAGAAAAAGTCAAATCTCTCCCTACATTCTAGGGAAAATTTTTTTTCCATCATATTACGACTTTTCTAAAGACCTCAACCTCTATGCCAAGCTGTGAAGCTTGTATCAGGACTTAACCTATCACACAAGATGCATTAATGAATGAACATGATGCATCAACTTTAAACACTACGCTAGTCAACAATTGCGAGTAAACGTACCACCGCATGTCAGGCTAATCCCGAGCGGCTCGGTCTGCATGCCATGAGATCTGCCTCCTACAGGACAAATCCTCAGCCCCTCATATGTCGGGTTAGGCGGCAATGGTAACCACGTCGTTTTATCGGCGGCCAGACTCGACTGCAAATCCTGTGGTCGACCTCGACCTACGCTCTGACCCTGGCCTATGTGGCCCGTCCGCGAAGTACTAAGTGCTAGTGTGGCATCCTCAGACTGATACTGATCCCTCTGACCCATACTAGGGTATGGAGAAACCAGCGTAGTACACTCTGTCCCATGGTGGCCCGTTTTTGTTCAAACATCGGGATCCACGTCTGCAGGGGCAATCCCTCTCATATGTCAGGGATCTTGCTGATGGTAGCATACCATCTGCACATCTGATGGCAGCCCTCACTCGCCTCACTTGATGATTGGGACCAGAGTGTCCCACTTAACCCAGCAGGATTCACAGCAGCCGTGGACAATCCTGTCGAAAGTGTCCAAGCTGCCGACAGAAATAACACATCATCTGCCCTGCTGACTAAGCATCCCATCGACCTTGGTCACGATGACCTCGGCCCCAGATCTGAATATCCTTGCGAAGCGAGAGTCTTACGCGCTGCCGGATTGGAAGAAGATGGGTCTTCCTTCCTCTTAGTACCAACACCCATATCTTGGATGCCTCTCATGTCATCCACTCCTCCATCTCTGCCTAGTGGAGGCTGATGTACGTCTAAGCGCTGAAGATCGCTCGACCCGCCCTGTCTCACTATTGCACATGCCTGTGCGATAGCGGTAACTGCGATCCCTACGGCCTCAGTAAAGGCCTGCTGATCAAAAGCCGACGGCTGGTCAATTGTCGACGGTACCTGACCAGCGCCCTGTGGACGACCTCGGCGTCCTTGCCCTCTACTTTTCATCTACACAATCAACATGGCAGTCAATAAACAATACAGTATCTCCAAGGCATAAACACCGCCCCGAGACACTAATCATACACATAACTCAGTGTATACGCAACAAATTTTTCATTTAAAATATTGTTTTCAACAAAATTTTATTTTCAAAAATTTCATTTTTGAAAATTTTATCAAATTTATTTGATTTTATTTGATTTTATTTTATTTTAATTAAATTTAATAAATATTTTTTTTTTTCGAAAATTGATTTTACAATGAACAATGTTCATTTGGTGACTCGGGAAACTCTGGAGTCGAACGAGGCCAAAACCGGTCGAGTGCCTGAAAACCCCTGACTGGCCCAGTGTGACCTGCAGCGCCTGTTTGCCAGCCGTCTTGCCGGCGTGCCGTAGCGTGACCTCGCGCCCTTCGCCACGCAGCGCTGCCCGGCGCTGCCTTGGCGCACGCGGCGCCTCGCGCCTACGCACTTCTTGCTTGGCGCCCTTCTGCTTCCGCTGCAGCGCGCGCGCCTTCCGCGCTGCCTGCGTGCTGCGTGCAGCAGCGCCCGGCTGCGCTACTTTCGCCCGAAGCACTGCGCCCGACACTGCGCCCGGCGCGCTTCGCTCGCACTTTGCGCGCCACACGCTTCTTGGCGCCAGCGCGCCCGAGCCAGCCTTAAGCTCAGTGGCGTAGCGTCGAGATTACACCAAAAAAATATATATATATATATATATATATTTTTCGATAAAGCCAGCAAATACGAAAAATATATTTATTTATTTTCTTTTTCATTTTCCGATACACCAATAAATTTATTAAAATTTATTTCATCTATATATATTTTTTCCAACAAACCAAATAAATTGCTTAAATTTATTTTACTTATTCTCTTGTTCCGGTTTACACATTGTAAACTCCTAGGTTCCAACATGCCTATGTGCTATCTACCTAAGCACACAAACATTCACATCACACATACAACATGTCATACACACCAAACACATACATGCTTCATTCATCAATCCCATGATCACACACCAAAAACACACATGCCGTGTCTTAGTTTTGTTTGCCACACAAACATTCCACACTGCTGGCTGTATGTTGTAACACATGTCATATATACCACAAAAACAAGATGATATACAACCATTCATCAATCCTCATGATCACATGTACACAAACACATGGCTGTCTTTAGTTTTGTTCGTGGCCTTCCTAGGGTAATCTCATACCTCCATAAACTAACATCTAACTGCCACAAGATATGGTGATGTTCATCCTTAAACATTGCGGCCCAGCTCCACTCCAAACCTAGGCTCTTCAAGACACCCAAAGTCCCACATTCTAACACCAGTGGCCTGGTTCAAAGTCCCCCTCAAGCCCTTGAGGTAATCGATGTCTAGCTGGTCAACACTGCTTCTAGGTATTTATAAATTTAAGCCCGATACAGTGTCGCATCATCGCCTGCATCATCACTTGATAATCCACACCCACATTCTGGGCAATCGCACTGTGGCCTCTCCATGACGTCGTGATTTAACCTGCATAATCCCATGACTCACCCGTCAACCCTGCTGGACAGAGGATGGGCCTGGCCACCACACAGCACTCCTCCCACAGAAAACAACAACAACAGAGTTTCCTGTACGGAGCTCTACCCAAAATACACACACTGCAGAATACTCCCGCCATTCCAAAAAACAATCCAATAGAAAGAATATATCCAATGCCATTTGGGGGCCTCAGGCAACTAATACTCACAAACATTATCACAATCACAATTTCCAACATCCCCAATAATCATATGGTTGACACTTCAGCTTATAGCAACAGAGGTTAAAACTAAATCCCAATACATATGTTATGTCCAAAAGAACCACTGTCACAAACCCAAGCCTTCAAATCCATCAACTCAAAAACAGATCATCTCCCCGAAAGCCCTCAGACCACAAACAGGTCCCGACGACTAAGAGCTGAAGCTCCAAGAGAGAGAATCACTCTGAGGCCACCCACCACCCATGTAGTGCTCTGAAGTAAAATACACACACTAGCAATATACAGATCCGACTCTTAAATGCCCATGTGACACCAACCCCACGTCACACCACCGACTCACCCACACTGCTTTTCCGCCATGTATGAGAAAACAATCACGCCTTCAAACAAACTCCTTTGTTTCGAAAATATACTTCACTGACCTCTAAATATTCCCGACAAATAAGGTGGGACCACTCGAGTGAATCACAGAGCCTCAAAACACATGGTCCTCATCCCAAACATCCGGCTGGCCCATCTCCCCAACCCACTCCTAATATCATCCTGTGAGTTCCCCTTTTTCTCGCAAACATGCCCGCTTTTATGCAAAATACCTTGTCATGCACTCACACCACTCCAAGTTATCTAGTGGGCATACAGAAATACTATGCGCCATTTCAAAACTATTTGCATAACATGTCATGTGTTACTTTAATCAACTACACCATCATGTAATTCCAACACATCAATCATCACCCAATCCTAGCCTAATTGAGCAAATCTGAAAGAATAATCACTAAATGTTTCATATAAACATTTCAATCACACCCAAGGGATCAGAACCTTGTGTTAACACCCTGCATTAACTCAATAATCTTCTTGATCAATTCAACTCCAAATGACTTACACATGCCTCATTGATCTGAATCACTGGCACCCAATGTTGAAACAGTTGAGGCCTCCCTTATGATTTCACAAACCTGGACTGCTTTTGAATAAATTGGGTCCTCCAAAGAAGTAAACAGTCTACTATAAACAGATTTGTCCAACTCGGCTTCACTTCCTTTTCGGGAACCGGTTTTCTACCCATTGCCTTGGCTCCAGGAACACACTAAAGATACCGATTGAATAAATTCATCAAAAGGACCACAACAATCCCATAATGCAAAGGTCTAGATTTGCCCAACCGTCTCTGCACCATATAACACTCTCCGGGTCCTGCGCCTAGTATTGTCGACCGGTTTAGCCCAGGTCCCAATGTCTTTTCACATCATCCTAGTTAGTCGTACCTAACGCCAACCTACATCACAACAGTCACTCGCTTCCTGTGGAAGAACACTGGGCCAACCCAAAATCTCGCAGTGCCCCACACTGTCCCAGTTTCATGATTCATCGAAACCACTTCCTCACATTCTTAAACCAACCTAAACAGATCTAAAAACCTTTTAAATAATAAACGCAAGTAAAGTGAAAAACCACACCCCGAGGTTTCTGCTCGTAAACCCGCAAACCCGTGGTCCAGACGCCAGCTCCCACGCCCGCGGAGAACGCTTCCCTCCCAGGTCCAGCCATGAACCCACTCCCGCCCCCATCTCCTGACTCAGGCTGCAAGATTTAAACCCACGGCTCTCACTGACTCCACCCAGAGTCAGAGCTCTGCTCGTTCTTTCCTCACCCAACGGTAAGGTACAGAACTGGTCTCATTCGGTCAGGTCAAGAACCTAAGACTTGAAGAACAACCCATGGCCTTCCCTCTGGGATCAATATCTCAGCTCATTCCTTGTATCATCCTCATTTCACTATTTCTATTTCACTGATACCACTACACAGCATTAAAGTACATTATCAGCCTCGTCAACTGAAATGATTATCAAGACCAAACGCTGATGCCCCCTAAAAATGGTCGAGATTTGAACGCCCCAAATGATGGTTCTGACGGTTAGATCAGATTCTCGCGCCAGAGACGGCATCCTGAACTGCAAACCACTCACATCATCCGATCAGAACACTTCAGCGCGACTTAAACGTACCACTCTGTAATCAAACACACGATTTCGCCCCAGTCCAGAAAACTCAATTTCCTCCTCGCCCCGCAGTGTCATCAAACAACTGCCAGAGAATCTCCGCCAACGATCCATAGGGCCTGATCCAGGCGCCCTGAGACAAACACCCTCCTCCACATATTTGTCTCCCTTGGTCACAATGCAGCCTGGACACTCATTGACTGGCAGGCAGCAGCAGTGTGCCTCAGGCTCATGTCAATCCTCTAGTTCCTCCGAGACCCTAGTTATAGAGCGCAAGCACACCTGAAGCTTTTTGGCAGTGATCACTAGGTCCTCCTACTCCACCATTCACAAGATCAGAGCTCGTAGATAAATGCTTCCTCATAGCGGTACATGGTGGCCTTTGGCCTCATGTTAGCTCAACATCACACCCCAATCTGCCTCAGTGAAAATAGGAATGGAAAGAATTCAGGACTCCCACTAGTTCAGGCACAATCCATGTGACTACTGGCACTTCCTTCCTCCCAAGGAACTCAAGCAAAGCTTCTGCTGCTCTAGCATCCATCTCTCTTTTCCCATCACCAGAGATACACTCAGATGCAATGAACAAAGGTAATCCCTCTCAGTCTGAACTTGAGACACATATAAAAACCCAGTGTTTCATAAACTGATGGTCCTGGACATCCTTTGATTATATGTTACCTGAACAAGAGTTTGTCTGCCTGTAGACCGCCCATCCCAATACGTGATCACCACTGACCAGATGTCTCTAATACCTTCACTGTCAACACTCATGTCACTCCTTTAAAGTACCATCAATAATTCCACCACATCGCTCTCTCTAATAACTGGGGCTCTGCTTCTCTTGCGATTGTCTCGATCATAGCAGTGATGAGCTGGAAGCGGTTAGAGCTTCCAAGACCATTCTGATCGCCATTATAATCGCCCCAATCACAGACATTTATATCCTAATGACTGTCAAAGTTTCCGTAAAGAGATGAAAGGGTAGCTTGTCACCATTCCCACACAAGTGGTAAGAAACTTTAGGTGCAGTCTTAGTTTTATGATGCCATGATCCATGTTGAGCATGAATTCGTCGATAACATCCTCAGCATCATGGTTACAGCTCTCGCATCTGATTCACCCACAGCTGGATTCCTTTCATCGCAAGAAGTGTTTTTGAACTTCGTGTCCCCCAGAAGAGCATCCACTCCAGCCTATCTCAGCAGCATTTATCTGGCCTTCCTAGCTTCCCAAATACCGAAGCTTCCTGCAAATATCAACAATGTTGCTCAACCTTATCCATGTTGAAGGTAACAAAGCTTCCGCCATCCCCAGGTTTTCACTCCCTCGAACAAAAACTTGTTAATGCCTTCAGAATCCTCACTGTAACCGCTGAAGCTCCGTTTCTGCTTTACAAGAAATGTATTTAAAAGACAGAAGAGAGGCCCATTTAGGATGAATAGAAAATAAATAAAAAAGGAAAAATACATGATTGGGAAGTGTTCTGCATTGTAAAACCTGGTAGGGTAGAGATGGTTTTTTTTTTTTTTTTTTTTTTTTTTTTTTTGAAAGAATAGAGTGGCAGAGTGTGGCTGCACGTGTCCATCTCTCCTTCCAAACAACCTCCAAAGACAGATTTATATAAAATAAAACAAACATAAAAGTAAAAATAAATTTATTTATATATTTAATCCAACGGAGATCATCAATTAATATCATTTTAGAGGTTGTAATCTCTTTTTTTGTTATTCCAGAAAATTAGTTAAAACCAGCAATCTTATTAACAATTGTCACACTGAAACATGTTTCCTGGGCCAAGTTTTTCTTTCACATCTTATTCACTCTTTCGTATTATGTTGTTATGTAGTATTCTGTTTCCATAGACTGGACCTCCTATGCTACGCATTCCCTTTATCACTTAAATTATAACTTAAGGACAATAAATAAATAGAATAATTTAGAATCGTTTTAGTAGATGACTCCTCTAGTTACAGAAGCTGTCACTGTAAAGTATGACCAAACCAACTGTATATGAATCACCATTTTCAGTTAATTTTCTGTATTTCAAAATCAATCTTTTACCATCTGAAATTTTGAATATATCACAAATTATTTGCAAAATTAAACAATGTGATAATTATTTTATAAATATTTTTACCCTTGATCTTGTCGGCTTGACAAGTTCCAGTTAGGATGTGTTTTTTTTTGAGGATCCAAAGGATAAGTTTGAATTCTTTTCTTCAAAACGTACTTATGATAATTATACATAATGGAAAAATGTCATTTAGTCTATACTTATATAGTTTACTTTTAAAGTGTGTCACTTTGATTTGATCCCAACAAATTTGTCCTTCACTTCTTCAAGTACAGTACTTCAATGTTGTTATAATTAGTATTGAAACGAGGCACCAAGCGTTTGTATTTGATTTCATAGCATTGGCATATGCCCCATTAGACCTTGATCATAACTCTGTTTGTTTCCTTAATATGCTAAAAAACTAAACACCTTATATATATATATAGAGGCATATATAGGCAACATATATATATATATATATATATATATATATATATATATATATATATATATATAAGAATTTAACTGAATACTTGTTTTATATGATAAATAATTCAATCCTTAATGTTATTAAAGTGAAAATGGAAAATGTTTCTATATACTTAATCCTATTGAAACAGCTGAATCTTGCCTGGGTTACTTCAGATAACTACACCCAAAGATCTTTCCTAATGTTGTTTCCATCATAAAAACTTTGGCTAAAGTCAAAGAATGCAAAACTACAAATAGAAGAACCATTCATTTCTACAGCACGTTACCTGACCACCCAATTTTCTTTGAAAAATTAAAAAATCAAAGGGAATAGAGCTGTCTAAGAAAAAGATTAATTTGATCTCCCCTTTTCAGAGTAAGAGAGATATGAGATCTCCTCCTTTTCATGAACCGATGTTCTAAATTGTATTTCATGATTTTTTTAAACCCCAACTACTCCATGTTTTATATTTTCCTTGATATCAAGTCTGCCTTGACAGATTGAGTCTCTGCTAACAATTGTTTTAAATCTCAAACTGAACCCACATGCAACACCTTTCCAAATCTTCAAATTCCTCTCAAGACCCCATAGATGTTCCTGTCTCCATATAAAGAGATACTCAAAATTTAGGTCTTCGTTTCATCAAAATAAGTATAATAATTCACCATCAAGTTTTGTTTTGAAAGGGTCAGGAAAAGAACTAAAAACTGCACCACTTCCGGCTCTAGTCCTAAACACTTGCCTAATTTTCCTACAGTTTCACTTTCCTGTTTGTTATAAATAATGAGGTATGTGTATTCTTATATTTTGTGTTTCTATATACATAGATCGATTGTTTGATTAGAAATTCCTGAAGATTTGGCATCAAAAGTTTATATATGAACCTCTCGCCTCGATTTTTGTTTCATGTCAAGCTTGTTTTTTTTTATTGTTTTTTTCCAGAATTCTTGATCTATTCGTTTTAAGTTTTTCCATTGTTATAGTTTTAAATCTCCTTCTCATATATGATTTAATGTATTTCTGTAGATTTTATGGCATCAAAACCGCATAGTTTCATGTTTTTGGTTCATCATTGGTTCTGTAATTGAGGTCATATGAACCAACGGCAGAAGTGGTACCATTTAATAATATTTAAAAAAAGGAGGTCTATACTGATGCGCAATAAATCCAGAAGAAGCCACTTGCTCTTGTTCTTCAGATCATAAAATAGAAATCTTTAATGTTTATTTAAAATAAAAAACTATGAAACCATTTTGCCAGCTGAATGATTCAATTCCATCATACAGCAAAGATAAACGATTTATTTTATGCTTAGATTATTTAGTATTTTGATATGGCTTATGTAGCTCAATTTGAGCTCTTAAGAGATGGGCCTGGGCTCTTGATAAGATCCTCTTAATCTAAGTTAGTGGAAACGATAAGCAGGCCAAGTCCTTAGGTCTGTTTGACCATATGTGTGACGCCTGAATCCTGGCCCACTGACTGTTCACAACATGAATATTTGAAACGCCTCGCACCCAAGATTATTTGGTGACCTGGGCAGTGAGTCCCTTGTAGCGGAGCCTGCACTCCAAATGGCATGAACTCCAAGACTGTCCTAAATAGTCCAATATATTTATTCCACAATATATGACTTCACACTCCCATAAACAATGACTCATTCACTACTACAACAACCATCCCAATAGTTTGAAGTATGCTCATAATTTATCTATAAATATATTGAAAATTAGAAAACTAGTTACATGCAGATATCAATGTTTCAATGTAATAATCCCAGTTTTTAATCTCGGGCCTCTAGACAGTCATCCCCAGATCCCCCAGATCTGAAAATAAAGGTCCTGATGACTGGGGGAAGTGGTTTTAAAGTTCAAGATAGATAATCGCCCGCATACTCCACCACCCAAGTGGTAATGTGAGAATCTAAAATAAAACAAATTTATCCAAGCAAATGCATGATCCACTTTCGGGCTCCATGATGACTGGCCAACTCGTGGTCCCGGTCCCACGATCTCTCCCTACATTCACCCGCCTGCTCTATGAGAATTTATTGCATTGATAGTGACAACCCTCCGGGGGTGGTCAGGTGATCACCGGCCGCTCCACTACTTAATATGAGGCTCATTTCGTCATGCATCACCACCAATATATATCACTCTCAGTTTGCCTACTCCCACTGCTGATATATTATTTATTGTGGATCACCCTCCGATGAATAAACATCAATCAGGTCAGCCCGACAAGATATATTATTTAGTTTGGGATTCACTCCTCCTGATCGATTTTTATTTATTGTGGCTAACCCTCCACATTTTTTCTCTTGACTTGTCTCATGCACTTACTCCCTAAAAACTGTAAGTGTCCTGAAGCATATGGACATGTATGCGGCTCCACATATTTCTAAACCACATGCAAATAGATATTGGGCTTTGAGTTATATTTACATAAAATATATTTCATATAATATGTTATGAAATTAGCATTTCAAACACCAAAATTAGCTCACTTTGGGGCCAATGTTCAAACACATACCTGAGATTCAATTATCAATCAACATATAATTTACTTCGAAATATATTCAATATTGTTTCCTCGTGAATAGTGAAACCCTGCCATTTCTTCCCGAAAGATCATAGAAAATCAACGGTTCACTCTAGTGAACTCCTAAATTCACGCTACCCCCGCCCAAACTAACTAAAAGCATGATTTACACCCAAACAAACCCTTTACACTATTTTTGTCATGAGTAAATTACACTTTGCTGCTCCATTTGGTTTCAAAATTTTGTCTTAATTCAATCCCAATGTTCGAGACTCGATTTGAACTGGCCCCACTACCCAAACCAATGTAACATAAAAACCTCTTAAAACAACAAAACCAAGTAGGAGAAAATCATTCTTGGAGTTGTCAAAACTCGCAAACTCGTGGGGTCCACAGTCAGCTCCTGTGAGAACGCTTCTCTCTATACTAAGCCGCCAACGGTCGCATCTCTCATTTCTGTGAGAGACACCTCTCTCTAGCTCTAACAATGGCAGCTACTGATCTTCAAAATTGCGCTCCCCACGTTTTTCTTTTGGTTCATTTATGAGAAGACGACTATCACGGTTTCAAGATTTTGCATGAATTTAAATCAAATTCTAAAAATGCCCACATGTCCTCCATTTCCTGTAAGATTCGATATTCAGACTACTTCCTAACATTCATTTTATTTATTCTCTACTCATACCACTTATATGAGATGAGTACCTGTCTATGTGCCTTTCGTCGCACTTAAAATCGACATGACTCGAACTGCTGATGTTTAAAAACGCCAAATCTTCGAACGCCCCAAATCATAAATTTACGTACTAACTAGATTCTGCTTTTGACACCAACGATGCCAGCAACTCGTTTCATCCAGATCTAGAATTAACATGACTTAACTTAATTATAATTTAATCAAATACGCATTTTGCCCTTATTCCGTAATTTGAATTTCTGCCCATATCTCCTCCCCTCCTTAAAAAGAATTTCATTCCTAAATTCACAGACAATCATAATCACTCCTGCTGTATGGCAACGTAAATCGTACCATGCATGTAAACTAGTCGCTTAAAATGCTGGAACCATCAAACCAATGACCTCATCTCAAACAAGAAGTGGATGGGCATCCCATCGTGTCCTCGTCCCACGACCCTCCACTCCACAGCTGTCGCTATAGCACTCCTCACGTTAGCCTCACTTGGCCTTGCATCGTAGAAACCCGATCACTAAGCATAAACAATGCACCCCGGTCCTCCTCAAAGGTCCTACCGCCAACCTCAATCCGTCCCTAATCCACCACATGAGTTTTGACCGACATATATATCAAGAGACGAGACGTGAAACACCCTGCCGACACTCGACACTGGCGGTGAAGCTAACCCAGACGCACAAAGGCTCATCCCTCCCGGCATCTCAAAGGCCTAATAACCCTGCGATAACCCGCACGTGCCGAACCCGACCACTCTCCCTCTGCAGGCATCACCTCTTCATGAAGACGATCCCCAACCTCGAACTCTAAGGGTCGACGTCGCACTCATCATACTCTTCGCCTACCTGAGCCGTGAGAAGAGCTATCATATCAAGCCTACCTTCTCAAAGGTGTCTCGACCGATCAGACCTCGTGATGGGTCTCTCTCCCACCTCGGTCCATCCTAACGGTGACCTACATGGCCTCCCATACAATGCCTCATATGGTGCCATTCTTACACTTGCCTGATAACTGTTGTTGTAGGCGAATTCCACTAAGGGCAATTAATCCTCTACCCTTATGATCCAGAACACATGTTCGCAACATGCCCTCTAACACCCGTATGTAATCCATACACACGTAACCCTACACAACCCTTGCTTGGTAAACGCTAACCTCTCCAAGCGTCACAATCATCGATAATCCAATGGATCACAACTAACTACGCCATTCATGTCATCCACGCATCGAGCCTCAACCAACAACACCCAATGCAATTTCCAAAGGGTATCCAAACCTCAGTCATCCCCGACTCTGGTATCACTCAACTCGCCACGTGATAACCTTGGTCCCTGTTTCATCTCCACTCACATAACTTCCTCATTACACTTTAATCTCTTACATTTCATTCAACTATGAGTCTTCATTAGACGTAAATCCCAAGACAACTCAACCCAATACCAAGAGTGGTGTGAATGACTCATACCACCCACACCCGACTGACGGATGTTACCGCACACTAACACAGTGAATGTCATACCGTGACAAACTAATCCTTGCTCCACCAAGGAGTTAATCTCGTAGGATCTCTCACTCATAATCCCGACCTATCAGTCGACTCACCCTACACCCTAGGGAAGAATGATCCATCATTTCTCTTAAAGGTCTTAACCTCTAGTTCTAACCAGCGTTGTCATATGATAACCCGGCCTAGGTTCAATCACTCGACAACCATGGTTGTCACCCCATCCATGTCAAACCCGACATCAATAAACCAATAGGTCTACCACCCTAAGGTTCACTACGCTTCGCCGCTGAACTCCGATCCGTCCTCATTTCACCCACACTCGCCCTCCGGCCTGATATGTGTTGGCCGGGAAGTGCTTGTAGCACCCCGAAATCGAAATTGGTCCCTCTAACTTTACTAGGTGTGTGGAGGAATGAAATCAGATAATTCCTCCCGTCCTACTCGCCTAACCTGGATCGGGATTGTCCCAAAGTCTGATCCCACTGGGGCAATCCCGCTCACTCATGCCCAATCTCGTCCTAGTCCCCAGACCTCAAAGTGGCGTGGTCTCTCCCGCCCCTCCCGAACCCTCAAGATAGCCGATCCTCCCTCTTGTTACCAACACCCAGATCCCGAGCGCTCTGGCATCTCTAATTTCCTATGGTCAGGTCAGCCCTAATCCATGGAGTCCATCCCGTAGGGCGAAATCCTATAATCCCGCCCTCAATTGACAACTTCACCCCATTCCTCGACCCCATTAACAAATTAATCCTAAGAAACTAAAATTCTCAAGATTGATACTGCCCCCTCCCCAACTCATCACGCCTCAACCGTCTCTATAGCCCACCATGACCCTGGCGTCACACCACTTCTGTCCCTAAAATCTCACCTCAATAGTTTAAAATCGCACTTACTATACTTAGTATTGTGCTGATGGTCTCTCAACAACCCAAGACGATCCTCAAATGATACTCATGCTCCCACCACCTGGAGTAGATCAAAATGTCATCCTCAATATCATTACGAATCGATCCACAAGTATAGGGTTGAACACCCTATGGATGAGATCCACGAACGCTAACACATTCACACAATCCAAAGGGCATCACCGTGAACCTCAAAGTGCCCATAACGCACCCCAAACGCCATCTTAGTGGGATATCCGCCTCCCTAAACCCTGAATCATGATATAACCAAAGGTGAAGGTCCATTTTAAAGTAGACCTCGCGCCCTCCCAACCGGTCAAATAAATCATCAATCCCCAGAATGGGCACCGATTCGACCGTGAACCCCTGCTCATCCCGTCTCAGAAACAACAAGGCTCAAGGGTCCGCCTCTCGCAACTAGAACCGGTTTCCATGGTGAAGTGCTCGGCCCAATAAACCTCGTCCAATATCTTTGTAATCGGGACTCGAAACTCCACGACTAATCAAAGCATCCTATGCGGAGTCATGGTGAGATGGGGTCAAGTACCCGTGTAACTCAATACCGAAGTCTACTACCCTCCAGGAGGCAAATTCGTAGCCTTATCCGGAAAAAACATCCACATACTCGCACACTACTCGAGCAGATCTAAGTCCGCCTCCTCGCCCTTCTAGGGTAAGGCCTGCTTAGCCAACTAAATTTAATCGTCCTCGACACTTGAACCTCGTATACCCGCTCCGGGGCAAAATGTCGTTTTTCCCCTAAACACCCACGAGTAACTGGCCCCGCGTATAGGCGATAACCCTCCTACGCTCCCAATCGATAATGATCCTGTAAGCTATCATCCAGTCCATCCCTAGGATGACATCGAACTTTGACATGTCCATGATTCTCAGGTCCACTATGAGTAGAGTCCCCGAGATCTCTGTCCCCGCAACCTCGACCATCATTCTTATTCTACCAATTCCTAGGGAAGAATTCACATGAAACGTGCCCTAAGGCCTTTGTATGTTCTCGTCGCTCCACCTGATATTTAAATACCTTGATTCTGTTTAGAACACAACTAGTTTAACTCGGTCGTCATAGGTAACTCCACAATTTCTTAACACTTTCTGCTTCGTACTTAAACAATGGTCTACCACCATCGGATCTCTACCCCGTGGAATGCCTGAGGAGGATACTGCTCCCTAAACTCCTCCGGAGGTTACTAGGATCTCCATGTCCACCTCTTATACTAGCTCCAATACATCCCTCTGCAACACCCATCCCATGGGTCATGGATCATAAAACACAAATTTTTTACTGTCATATCATCACTTTGTCGATCATGGCCCCGTGACGTCCCTTCACGGTCCCTACTCTCTACCTTCACCATTTATACAACAACATTGCAAATAAAAATCAATTAATTTTTCATTTCACCGACTAGTAATGCAGATGTCATTACTAATAGACTTTGACAACCATGAACTAACCCATTCATTTTCCAAGTGGTGCTAAATCAAACCACTTAATTCTCATTTTAATTCTATAAAATCTAGGCTCTGTTCATTTCAGCACTCAAACTCTACAAGGTCATAATTCCCAACCTTAGCATTCAATTACCTTTCCTCATACGCATCACACCATGCATATACTCAGACGCAACTACCACACACAAGTAACCATTTCAAATGGTAGTTAACTAACATAAAGATTCTAAGGCATAACCACAAACTTCAGGACATTAATCATACACATAACTCAAACATTAATCAATTTCGCGGCTTAAAAATATTGTTTTCTCAATAAAATTTTATTCAAAATTTTATTTTTTGAAAATTTTATTTTTCGAAAATTTTATCAAAATTTATTTGATTTTATTTGATTTTATTTTAATTTAATAAATTTTTTTTTTCGAATTTTTTTTTTCCCCAAAATTGACTCAGAACAAGATCAGTCAAAATCTGGTCAAAATCGGTCAAATCGAGCCAGTTCACTAAAACCCAAACTCGGTCTGGGGCCTGACCCAAATTTAGCATGCCCAACCAAGACCTGTGCCACGCCAGCCGCTGCATGGTCACGCCATCGCGTGCGCCCAAATTACTGCGCCAAGGCGCTCAGACTGGCGCCACAAGACTGCGCCCATTGCTCAAGGTCAAGGCCGGCTGGTCTTCACAAGGCGCCTAAAGCCGGGCCGCCGCCTCGCACGCTGAGCGCCTGCGCGCCCCGCCCAAGGCCCTGCGCCAGACGCTGGCCGCTGCGGCAAAGGCCTGCCGCCAACCGCCGCCTGGGGCCTACCTTGTCTTTCAGCCACACAAAATTTGTATCGTAATACTAACCCTCAAATTTCTACCCAAATGCCAAATATGATACAAAGAGTGTGTCATTTACACACCTCAAGCAAGAGTCGCCTAATTTTTTCTCGCACAAAAAAATTTATATCTTTTTTTTTTTTTTTTTTTCATTTATTTTTAAATTGAAAATCTACTAAAAAATCACAAAAATCATTTTTTTTTCTCATTTTTCCATAATACTCAAATAAATTTGTAAAAGTTATTTTTTTCTTCATTTCCCTTCAATTTTTCAATTTGTAAATCTTAGGAAATTATTTTCCTCCTTTAATCCAAACAAATTTATAAAATTTTATTTTCTTTTCAGCTTTTTCCACTAAAAAAAAATTTCTCCACTAAATAAATTTATAAAATTTATTTTCTTCCGTTTTCTTCTAATCCTCATCCAATAAATTTATTAAAAATTTATTTTTCTCTGATTTTCTTCAACTTAGAAAATTACTTTCATCACCTAATAGGCCAAATAAATTTATAAAATTTATTCTTTTCATTTTTTATACATTCATGTGCTAATCACCAAGCACATCATTCTCACAACTCCTCAACACCTTAAAACATGTCAAGTACACTAACACACAACATGACATGGTATACACACCAATCATCGATGTTCACACAACATTTCATCAATCACACAATACTCACTAAATCACACAAAACACATCAACACACGTGTAATGAGGGGCAATCCTAGTTTTGTCCTGATTTTCCTAGGTAATTCCATACTCTAAACTCAACATCGAACCACACCTAGTGGTGATGTTTTTACATCTCCATGGCCTAAGCCTAAGCCTCCATCTTTTAGCTTCCACCTACACTCCATCCTAAACTCACCTATGGTGATGGATACCCAAACTCCAGCTCCCTAGGTATTCGATACCTAAGCTCTGATACTCAAGCGTTGATTTAAAACTGGGGTCCGCTAATTCACCACCAACCTGCCATGAATACTGCGGAATGTCGGGTGACCCGACATTTTTCACGAAAATCTGCAGTAGGGGCCCCTTTGTACTGGGAGCTCTACCTAAATACATAACTCGCAAATACCGGGTCCCAACAGTCCAATATATTCACAATATGAATAAGACGCCACTCTGGGCCCATAAACAATACTCATCATACACAACAACTATATCCAATAGTTTTAAAAGAGTTAATAATTTACTTCCTATAATAACATATATTGAAATTAGAAAATCTCTAATACATGCAGAGTATCAAGCGGCTTCAAGCCACAACCCTTTTCTTCTAATCTCGCCCTAGGGACTGCCGTCCCGCACTCGCTCCCGTACCGTAAAATAAAGGGGGTCCCATCGACCAGGGTGAGCTTAAAGCTCAAGAGGAGAATCGCCCCTAAGTGGGCTACTCACCACCTAAGTGCAAAGGTAATGTCTCCAAAATAAACACTCCATTCAAGCAAATGCATGATCCTACTTGAATGTCTACATGACTAACTCGCATCCCGAAACTCATCGATTCTCTCACACTCGCCTAAGCCTCGCATGAGAATTATTATATTATTAGGTGGGATAATCCTCCATAAATATATATCAATCAGCCGCCTCCGACGATTAATATATATTATTTGTTTATGGACTACCCTCCAATGAATATATATCAATCAAGGCCCGACGTTGATATATTATTTAGTTTGTGGACTAAATTCTCCATGAATAAATATCAATCAAGGCCCGAATTTGATATATTATTTAGTCTACACTTACCCTCCGATCATTTTACATTATTAGACAACCCTCCTAACATTTTTCTCTAGACTTGTCTCATGCACTCTTACCTTAAAATCCTAGGTGTCCTAAAGGCATATGGAATGCATGTATGCCAAGCTTCCCACATGTTTAAATCCACATGCAAATATATTTATATGAATATATTTACATAAAAATATATCATACAACATGTTATGAAATTAGCATTTCAAACACCAAAATTAGTCTACTGGGCTAATGTTCAACACAAGCAATTGGACCAATTACTTAACCAACACATAATTTACGAAAATATATTCTTGAATATTGTTTCGAATAGTGAAACCCTTGCCATTTTTCCCAAAGATCACAAATCAATCTGGCTCACTTAGTGAACTCCAAATTCACTGCCATTCCCATTTCCAAATTCAATCAAAGCATGATTTACACCCAACAACCCTTTTACACCATTTTTCAGTCATGGAGCAGCCACGTGGCTGGGCTCCATTTGGTTTCAAAATTTATCTTAATTCGTCCCAATGTCTGAGATCGATTAAACGGTCCCTAATGGCCCCAAACCAATGTAACATGGAAAACCCTTAAAATGGGAATAAACTAAGTAGGAGAAAATCCTACCTCTTGAGCTGTCAAAACTCGCAAACCCGGTCCACGCTGTGAGCTCGCTCCTCGCGAGAACGCTTCCCTTCTTGCTTCGGCTTCTGGCCAATCTGGCCGGATCTCTCCCGTATTTCCAGAGAGTAAGCACCTCTCTCTAGAAGCTTCTAACAATGGCAAACTAACGGATCTTCAAAATTGCTCCCAATGCTTTTTGCTTTGGTTCATTTAAGGAGAAGATGCACCTATTGCCTATTTTGGGCATTTTATGACTTTAAATCAAATTCCAAATGCCATTAAGGTCCCTCCCATTTCAAATTTCGACATCTTGGCACTACTTCCCCTACATTCATTTTATCATTTCCTCTACTATACCACTTATGGTACATGGAGTAATCCGCTCTATGTGCCTTCGTCAGATTACTGAAATCGATTTATTTATGACCGAACTCACATAGCCTCAAACGTGCCAAATTCGACTGCCTCAAAGAAATTGCGAAATTCTTATTTAAGCACCTTAGGGATTTCATGAGACGATTCCAACGATGCCATCCACTAATATCTGAGATCTAGGAATTAATTGCTGATTTTTAATCGTAATTATAATTTTGTAATCAAAATTACGATTTTGCCCTTATTCCGTAATTTGAATTTCGTCTTAGCAATACGCCGCGCAATCACTGGATTCAAAAAAAAAAGAAAAAATTTGTTAAAAGGGGGTGTTGTTGCCGGAAGGATTTGATCCTTGACCATGTAGGCTTCCAAAGTAGAGCTCTATCATTCTACTAACCAAAATGGTACGGCTCTACACTAGTTTTATTTATACAATATAAGGATTAAAGTTAATTATTAACAAATTTATATACAGATGTCTATTACGTAAACCCTTTGCTTTGAATTCATGGACACAATTCCACCCACGCTACATGCTAGGTTGATGTTTTAATTTAAACTACAACCTATTTTATATAGAAATATAGTGATTAAATTCATTATTGAATTTATTATGATTATTTGCATGAATATAATTTTTACATGCTTATAATAGTATTCTTTAAAATTGTTTACAGTTTCTTATGTTAAGTGATCTATATAATTTTAATTAACTAGGGAATAGCCATAAAGATCCTTAGTTGGTTAAATTATATATTAAGTTTTAAGATCACATTCATAACATCATTCTAATTAATTCACAGGAATGTGATAAATCTTTACCATCCTACAAGAATTTTTATTATATTTTTGTATGATTAATTAGATGAGATATCAAATCATATTTTCTAATTTACCTGCATTAGAAAATGAATATGATTTAGTCTTATCATAATATTATTTAAATCTAATCGAATAAGACTTAGCCTACATGCAAGTTTTATGTCACTAGGTTTATGATTTGGGGTGCACTGATTTTACATTGGTAAAATATGTCATTGTATCTTGCCTCTAATTTTATCATTAAGCATGTATACTTAACTTTGTGCTGTTCAACCTCACAATATTTCGATTTTAAGTGTGATATTCTAATTAAGGGGTGATAAATTATAAGGTATGGAAGGAAAGAATTTTCCGATATGGGATGGATGGATATTGACTATTTATAAGGAAAGAGAGGAACCCGATCCCATTAACAAACTAGACCGCAGGTTTGTATGTCTTTATGATAAGTGGGAGACGTCTAATCGCCTCTCCATGATGCTCATAAAGACTAAGATATCGGCTGGTATTCGTGGTTCCGTCGAGTAAATTAATAAAGTCAAACCACTTCTGAAAGCCATCGATGAGCAATTTGGAAACCCACAAAGCCTTGCTAGTACCTTTAATTATGCAATTTTCATCCACCAAGCTCATCGTGATAAAGAGGAGTGCGTGATCATATCATGCATATATTATAGCGCCCAACTTTAGACATTGTAGTTACCATGTTCATACTCTTCTTGCTTTAATATATATTGAATACTCTTGCCCCAAATAACACAGTCCTTCAGGTCTCTTATAACACACATAAGGATAAATGGTCAATTAATGAATTGTTGACCATGTGTGTGCAAGATGAGGGAAGGTTAATGATGGAAGATGGCGAACAGGTTAACTTGACCACCTTTGGAAAGAAAAGAAAGGATCAAGCTAAAAGAAAGGGAAAGATTCCTATTCAATCAGGCATAAAGAAGGAGTCAAAGTGTTTTTTCTGTAAGAAAAAGGGACATATGAAGAAGGACTGTTCAAAATTTACGATCTGGCTTGATAAGAAAGGGACTCAATCTTCCTTTGTATGTTATAATCTGAATATGGTAAATGTTAATCATAAATACATGGTGGATTGATTCTCGTTCTACAATCCATGTTTCAAATACCTTATGCAGGCGTGCAAAACCTATGAAGCCAAGGAAGTGAACAATGCATCTATTCAGCAAAGAAGATGAGTTCTACGTGTGAAAGCTATTGGCAAATTTCAAGCTCAGATACAAATGGGCTTAGTCTTAGAATTGAAAAGACATTTTATGTTCCAAGTTTCTAGGAATTTAATTTCAATTTCAAGATTTGTACCTTTAGGATTCTCCCTTTATCTTTCAGACTCGGGTTTCAATGATCCAATAAATCTAAAGTTATTGGTTATGGTACATTGTCTGATGGTCTTTTCCAGCATTAGTTCACATGTTAAATGAGACATTTATATAATCTACATGTTATCATTGATTTCAAAAAAGATGTGTTATGAATGAGGAATCCTCTTATGTTATGGCATTGAGATTAGACATCTCCATTGGAAAGAATAAAGAAATTGGTTAATGATGGGGTACTTAGTACTTTGATTTTGGCCGATTTCGAGACTCAGGTGAATTACATTAAGGGCAAGAAAAACCAACAAGTCTAAAAGGGTAAAAGAGGAGCACAAACCTATTGGGAGATTATATGAGCACGACATTTGTTGTCCCATGGATGCAAATAGTCTAAATACTTTATCACCTTCATGTATGATTATTCATTTATATATGTATCTCTACTTATCATTGAAGGATTTAAGCTTTAAACACCTTTAAAGCTTTTAAGGCCAAGAGAGAATCAACGCAAAAACATATTAAGATTGTGAGATTAGAGAGAGGTGGAGAGTACTATGGTAAATACACAGAATGGATGCAAGCCCTGCATTGGGCGGTTTCTTCAAGGAAAATGGGATTACTCTAATACACTATGCCCGGCCTCCATCAATGGTGTGGCAGAAAAGAAGAAATCGAACTTTGTAATGGATATAAAAGTGAGTAATGAGGAGTAATACAAAACTACTCTCAATACTCAGACTGGAACTCTGAAGACGCATCATAGAGAGATAATCGAAGTTCCAAAGTAAGGCTGTCTCTAAGACGCCTTGAGTCATTCAAAGGTTGGAAACCTAGTTTGCAATATATACGCTGGGGATGCCTGTCTAAGTAAGAATTTATAACTCACAAGAGTTAAGCTGTAATTTAACGATCATTAGTGGGTATTTCATTGATATGCCGAAGGTCCAAGGGGTATAGATTTTATCATCCATCTCATAAAGACTAGATCAGGGAATCAAGAAATGTGAAATCTCGAGAATGACTTAACTCAGCTTCTGAGTGATCGCTTAGACATTGTTTCCTTAGAAGGATCATTATGTGAAGGTCAACTCCTGACACACCCCCACCCTCTCACTACGGTAAATGTGGCCACACCTCACGTAATTCCCAACCGTTATTTTAACGACTAGAAAATCCTATGAAGCTTAAGCCGTGTTGCTTAGTCAAACCTCAGATGCATTTTTCCTTTCTAATCTTAAGATTTTATACATTCCTAAGAAGATATCACCTGATATATGATAATGCCCAAATTTCGAGGACACGATTTACACTTTCCAAATATGGCAACCATCAATGCCTCAAAAGAGCCTCAGTTCAACATTCAAAGTTACATTTATGTACATACATATACTTAACTATACAAACTAAAGTATTTCCCTTACAAAAGATTGTTAATACAAAGACTAATACATTATCGTGAGAATCCTAATATGCTCCAGCCATCCCAAGATACTCTGTACCTAGAAAATAGTTTTTAAAACAGAAAATAATGAGCTAAACGAGTCAGTGAGTGTATGCTTTATAAAATGTTTGCTTTTTCGAAAATATATATCTCAAACTCAGAAAACTCTCTTTTACAAGACATTTTCCAGAAATCTTAGTTTGTCATGGTTACTTTTAAAGTTTCTAAAACTTTTCATAACTTCTTACTTGCTTAAAAGTTTATAAAAACTTTTCATAAACACGGGAGCCTTGGCTTCAACCACTTGCTTTAAAAGTTTCTAAAACTTTTCATAAACACGGGAGCCTGGGCTCGACCGTTTGCTTTAAAAGTTTACAAACTATAAATACGGAGCCTCGCTCAATCAAGCCACTTTAAAAGTTTACAAAACTTTTTATAAACAGGGGAGCCTGGGCTCAACCGTGCACCGCACCGATTTCAAACCGTATAAAACATGCTTATAAATCATCAACCACTGGAGGCCTTCTTGCTTGGCTGTGACTCTAGTAAACACGAGCCTGGCTTCTACAAAGAAGCCTGCGGATGGACCTGGTCCGCATCACCCAGCAGTGGCCTCGCTCACTTCCTTCCAGAATATGGTGGAATGACCTTGGTCTACCACCATAATCTAGCTAGCCGCTAACCCTATATACTCCAAAGACGTGCCACGGTCTCCTTAAATGCCATGACGATGAACTAAGCTTGCCGACTGTGCAAATCTAAACGAGATGAAATGATGTCCTAACACCACCGCGGCACTTACGAAATGTACTCTCCGACCTGTATGCTCTCTTCTTTAAACTAGGGATTTTCAAATGTTTTTAGGTAATATACTTTTGCTTGCTTTTGTTGCTCTTGAAATATGGTTTTTCAACTCAAAACCATCACTCTGCTTTCTTTTTTAAAAGTATGGTTGAATACATCAAAACCATTACTTGTTTGCTTTTCACATATGGTTTAAATCAAAACCATTGTTTGCTTGCTAAACTTATTGCTTGCTTTAAAATATGGTTTACAATCAAAACCCTTAAATACCAGCGTAAAACAGTTTATAATAATACACTAGTATTTGAAAAATAGGTTTAGAACACTCACCTTTCCGCTTACAAAGCTTGAGCACGACTCCACAACTCTCCCGCCTTTGCTTTTAGCCTACACACTTAAACGAATACGGCGAAACATTAATCATCACAGACCGCATAATCTTAACGTACTCAGGTAAGTCACATTTAGTAACTAATATTTACTCACTCACGAATAGCGCTGAGGCGTGCAGGTACTACATTTTTTCATTGAGTTTCACCTTCTTTGTGTGACGCCCAAACCCGTGGGTCCGCTTGACTACCCATCAACCTCGCTGAATATACTGTGAATGCTCCAAGCACCCGACATTTTTCACGGGGGGTAACCGCAGAGTCTCCTCAGACGAGGAGCTCTACCCAAATACAAACCTCGTATATAATTGAAGCAACAAAGGTAATTATAACCTAACATGAGTAAAACGGCCACTTGGGCCCATAAACAATACTCATCATACATACCCACTATGAATCCAACTATATCCAATAGTTACAAGAGTTCAAATATTTTTTACTCTTATACAATACATATATTAAAATTAGAAGTTTCAATACATGTATATATCATAAACCAAGCCACAACCCGTTTTCTTCTAATCCTCAATCTTAGATCGAGCTCGTCCCCCGCACGCTCCCGTACCAGAAATAGTATCCCCGATTGCAGTGAGCTAATGCTAAGTAGCTGAATCGCCCTAAGTGGGCCACTTCCACCCAAGTGCAAAGGTGTTCCAAAATAAACATACATTCAAGCAAATGCATGATCCTACTTGAATGTCTACATGACCAACTCGCATCCCAGTGTCCTCACCGATTCCATCACACTCGCCTAAGCCCTCGTGATAAAATTCATTATTTTGTTTGTCTGTGGACAACCTCCGATGTGTATATATCAATTAGGCCGCCCGACGATTGATATATTATTTGCTCAGGACTACCCTCCGATGAATATCAATTGGGCCATCCGACGATTGATATTTAATTTGGACTACCCCTCCCATAATTAATATTTTTAGACAAACCAACCGCTTTCTCTAGACTCATCTCATGCACTAACTCCTATAGTCCTAGGATGTTCCGGTGCATATGGAATGCATGTATGCCATTTCCAATACAGTCTATTCACATGCAAATATGTAAACATGCATATATTTACAAAACAATCAATTCACACAATCATGTCATGTAAATTTTCATTTCATACATCAAAATTAGCTCACTTGGACTAATGATCAAACACGAGCAATTTAATTTAAATCACCACCAAACACATATTTTCACAAAAATATATTTTGAGAACATCGTTTAGAATAGTGAAAACCCCTAAGCATTATTCTAAAATTACAAATCACTCCAGCTCACTTAGTGAACCCACACCACTCGCCATTTCCGGCCCTATGCATATCCCAATACAATTCATTTCATAATTTATGAATTTAGCACCCCATAATAGCCCCGACAGTCACGGACTGTAAAAAGTTTCTAAAAAAAATTTCCAGACACCCGGTCCCAAGTTTTGGACCGATCAAAACTACTTATCACGGCCTCATTCAGCTCAAACATCGACAAAGTAATTTAAAGAATGAATAAACCCAAGTAGGAGAAACTCTACCTCAAGGAGTCGAGGAAACTCCTAAACCGCACCCACGCCAAGCCTCCCCTCTCCGCGTAGAGCAGCTTTCCTTCTTATCCCGAAGACTACCGATGGCCTGACGTCCGACATATCTGTAGAGGGTGCTTGGCTCTCTCTCTAAAACTACAACTGAGCTCACTCGCATCCGTTTTTTTTTCCCATTTCACGTTTTGCCTCCCTTCTTATTGGAGAAGAAGCACTGTAGCATTTTTTCGTCTTTTTGTGACTTAATCAAATTTCAAATTGCCAATTTTGTCCCTCTTTTCCCAGTTTTGACATTCGGCACTATCTCGGCCGTCCATTTTCATTATTTCTCTACTCATACCACTTATGGCACATGAGTACATGTTATATGTGACTTCGTCGATCGAGTCTCTGTTTTACTGCACCCGAAACTTGATGCTCCTCGAAAAACGTGTAAATTTCGACTGTCTTGGAATTCGACGAAATTTTACGTGCTAGCTAGATTTCGCGAGACGATTCCAACGATGAAATCCGTTTCGTCATCCGAGATCTAGAGAATAAATTCGAATTTTTAACCGAAATAACAATTTCAAGAAAATCTGCACTACGATTTTTTCCCTTTTTCCGTGTAAATTGGAATTTCGGGTCTTACATTCTCCCCTCCTTAAAGGAATTTCATCCCAAATTCAGACAATCGCGCCTCACTCACATGATATGCAACGTATCTCTACCATGCATGTAAAGTAGTCATTTAAATCTTAAAACGACTAAAGCACGTACCTTCATCCCTAAACAAGAAGGAATAGGTGGCCCGCATCGTGTCCTCGCGCTCCCACGTGACTCCTCCACCCATAGCTCCATAGTACCCTCACTAGCCTCACGATCTCGTCGCAAACCCGATCACATATCAACAATGCACACTAGTCCCTCTCGAAGTCCCATCCATCAACTCAATCCGTCCCCAATCCACCACACGAAATGGATTTGGAGCATATTCTGAGCAATGGAGACGTGAAATACCTCGTGGACACCCATCATTTCTGCCACGCCAACCCAGACGTTAACAAAGGCTCTATCCTCCGAGCATTCAAAGGTCCAATGAATTTGGCGATAGCTTTCCCACGTCATTAACCCGACCACGCCCTCTTAGCATCACCTTCAAGAAAACGTGATCACCAACCTCGAACCTTAGGGTCGACGTCAAGACATCAACATAGCTCTTCTGCCGCCTAAGCCGTGAGAAATGTCGTATCAAGCTCACCTTCCTGGAGGTGTTCCTAATCGATCAGGACCAAATGATTTGTGCTCTCTCCCACCTCTGGCCCACATAATTTAGGACCCGCATGCCTCCCAGCCTCATACTCTGGGCCATCCGTCAGATACCCGCCGATAACTGTTGTTGTAGGTGAATTCCACTAAAGGCAAGTGCTCTTCCCAACTGCCCTTATGATTCATGACGCATGCTCGTAGCATGTCCTCTAATACTGCATACCCCGTGACCGACCATCCGTCTCGAGGGTGGAACGTTGTACTCATCGTCACTGTAGCCCAGCCTTGGAAACTCTTCCAAAAGTGTGTCGTAAACTCCGGTCCCTATCCGACACTATGGATACCCCAGATCTATGTAGCCTGACTATCTCTCGAATGTATAATCGCGTAATCTCTCCAAGGCGTAAGGTCATCCGCGACGGCTAGAAAATGTGCCGACTTCGTGAGCCTGGCCCACTATCACCTATACCAGATCATGCTTCGCCGGTCCGCGGCAAGCGGGTCACAGTTCATCGCGGACGTGCTCCCACTTCCACTCAGCCACCTCCAATGGCTGAAGTGAATTACCGGCTTTCGGGTGCTCAAATTTTTAACCCGTCGACATGTGAGACATCGTCAACAAAGTCCTCTACGTGTCTCTTCATCCCACTCCACAGTATCAAGGCGATGAAGATCCCGTACTTCTTCGTGCCACCGATGCACCCGCAAATCGAGCAAAGGAAACTCATCGAGAATCTCCTCTCAACCCAATCGGGGAACCACTACCCGTCCCCATCGAAGACTACCATCCGCGTGAATGGTCCAAATCCTCGCCACCCGCACTGAACAGACTCTGGCCCCGATGGACACTATCTCTCGTCCCGCCACTAAGACTCCAATCCACTCGCCAATGTGACTGTGTAGCCACTAAACTCCCAAGGTACCCCGAGTCCGCTCGTCAGACAGAGCTCCAACCGTCCCATTAGCCTCGAGCATCTGCCACTCCCGAGAAGCCATACTAGCCAACGCTCCTCGTGACTTCCGACTGAGTGCATCAGCCACCACATTTGCCTTACCTGGATGGTAATGCAAAGGAAGTCATAACTCTCTAGAACTCCATCCATCTACGTTTGCCTCATATTGAGGTCCCGCTGCATGAAAATATACTTCAAACTTTTACATGGTCCGTCATGTGACACCTCGAACTCCCCTCGCCAGATAAGTAGTGGCGCCCAAATCTCAAGGGGGGCGAAGACTATGGCCACCAACTCCATGTCGTGTGGGTAATTTCGTCGTGGATTCTTCAACTAACGAGAACCATAAGCTACTACCCTCCCGATCAGTGATCAAACACATCCTAATCCTACTCTCAAGGCATCACAATACACTGTGGTACCCTCGTCTCCTCGTCCGGACTATCAAGATGGAGCTGAAGCAGCCTCCTTCAACTCCTGGAATGCCTCCTCGCATCGGTCATCCCACTCAAACTTGACCTCCTTCCGGATCAACCTAGTCATAGGTGTCGCTTATCTCGAGAAATCCTCAATGAATCTCCTATACTCCAGCCAATCCCAAGAAACCACGCATCTCGAATCGACCCACCCTCCCAACCCACCGCCTCGACCTTCTCCTCGGGTCGACTAACACCCTAATGTCGACACCACATGTCCCAAAAATCTCGCACCTCACAAGAAGCCAAAACTCGTGACTTATCGAACTCAAGGCATACCGATGGCGTCTCTCAACAATCAGAACGATCCTCAAGTGATACTCATGCTCCCACTCCGACCGGAGTGCATCAAAATGTCATCCACGAAGACTACAACAAACTGACCTAAATAGGGTTGGAATATCCTATGCATGAGATCCATGAATGCTGCTGGCGCATTCGTCAATCCGAAGGGCATCACCATAAACTCAAAGTGCCCATAACGCGTCCTAAACGCCGTCCCAGTGGATATCTGCATCCCTAACCTCGCCGATGGTAACCATAAGGTTTATCTTGGAGTAGACTCGAGCTCCTCTCAACTGGTCAAATAAATCATCAATCTCGGCAATGGGTACCGATTCTTTTGATCATAACCCCGTTTCAACTCGTTTAATCAATGCACAATGGCTGATCTGCCCTTCTTCGCAAATGTAACCGGAGCGCCCATGGTGAAGTGCCTTGCGAATGAACCCTCATTCAATAGCTCCGTGAATCGGACTCGAGTTCCTCGCAACTCAACTCGGTGCCATTCTATGCGGTCATAGAGATGTAGTGAAGTACCAGTGGTGTAACCTAATACTAAGTCTACATCCCTATGTGTGAGTAGTCCAGAACATTCTGGAAAACATCCCCATACTCACAAACCACTCAAGGTCGACGAAGTCCGGGGTCTCACCGTCCTCTGTAAGGCTCGCGCAGCCAACCCGCCCAACCGCCCCCGACACTTGACTGCATACCGGTCCGGGGCAAAATATCATGTTTGTCCCCGGGAATACCACACGAAAATCGGGCCCCGAGTGTAGCTGTGAATCCTCCCAAGGCCACAATCGATAACGACCAGTGTCGTCACCATCCATCCCTGTGGATGACATCGAACTCTGACATGTCCATGATCCTCAGGTCTACTGTGAGTAGAGTCCCCGAGATCTCTAACTCACAACCGCGACCTATCATCCCTATTCTTGCCCTAATCCCTAGGGGAGAACTCACATACTTAGGCTCCTTTAAGGTCTCAACCTCTAAGCCCAACTCTCTTTCTATGGTCGTAGTCATTCCCAACCATAATCCATATCTCAGAGCGGTCCTACAACTCGTCTCGAATGGACAACTTCAGCCCATTCTCAAATCTCTTAACCTTTGGCCATGTCCTATGGCCACGTAATCAACAAATCTGGGGCTAACTCAGAACCTAGTCACATAATCCATCACAACATCACTCCCGCTTCGCCTCTAGAACTCCGAGCCTTCGCAATCTCCGGAGCACTTTACCCATGAACAACTCCAGCCCCCGCCCCATGTCATCGCTCTCTAGGTCTCTAGGAGGCCTTGCCCATTTCCATCATACTTGGCCTCACCATCTAGCCGGAACGCAGCCTTGCTCCATCCGGCCGCGTCAGGTAATCATAGCCTCTAACACCTTCGAATCGCATGAAACTGAATGGTCTACCAACATCGGATCTCTCCCCGTGAATGTCTGGGTGGTGCGCGAAACTGGAGGTCGCTAGGTCCTCCCTGACTACCTCTTATGCTAGCCTCAGGCGATAAGACTCACGCAACACTCCATGCCCTCAAGAAAGGTCCGTCGATCAAATGTCAAGCAATACAAATGCTCCAGCCCGACCAGTACCCCGTGGACGTCCTCTACGTCCTCGTCCTCTACTAGTCATCTACACAATTAACATGGCAGTTAAACCTCAATACAATATCTCGAAGGCATAAACATTGCCCCAAGACACTAATCATGCACATAAATCGCAGAGACATTGTCCTTGCAGACATGTGCAATGCAAGACAATCAATTATACATTTAAAACATTTTTATCAACAAAAATTTCATTTTTGAAAATTTTATTTTTCGAAAATTTTGTCTAATTTTATTTGATTTTATTTTATTTAATTAAATATTTTAAAAAAATTTCATTTTTTTTCCAGCTATTGGAAACACCCAAAAACATATCCATGTTTTTTTTTTTCATTATTCTCCAATACATCAAATACTCTTAGTAAAGTTTATTTATTTGATTTTTTTCATTATTATTATTATTATTTCTTTAATTCAACATTTAATCCAAAATCCCCTCAAAACCTCTTGTTCTCACATTTATCAAATAAAATTTATTAAAATTTTATTTCATTTAGTTTCCTTTTCCAGTTTTACTCACTGTAAAACTCTCAAAATGTTATAACACCTTAAAATTTTATTAAAAATTATATTTTGTCATCCAATAAACCAAATAAATTGATTTCAATTTATTTCATTTCCAGCTTACACGTAAACTCCTAAGATTTGTTCTTCCAAATACAATAAGTGCTAATCACCTAAGCACCCAAACATCATAACATATCACAAACCATGTTATAAACATTATTCACATAACATACAACTCATATTATACATGTAATCACACATCAAACACCATGCATGCGCAGGTTCTATTCCGTGATTTCCAGTAATCTCATACCTACGCTTCAACATCGAACCACACCTAGTGGCGATGTTCTTATACCTCAAAGACTATGGCCTAAGCCCAAACTCTCAAGCCACCCTAGGTACAGATATTCCAAGCCTGATACCAAGCCGTGAAGCCGGTACTACATCAAGCAATGTGTAATCATAACTAGGCACTACACTACAATACATATCATGTGCCCATGCCCAAAGACGCTCATGTAATCGTATACCTTAGCTCGATACCAAGCCGTGACGCCCAAAACCCGTGGGTCCGTGACTAATTCACAACCCTACGGACACTTCATGAATGCTCTACACCCGACATTTTTCACGAAAATCAGCAGTCTCCCTTTGTACCTAGGAGCCCACCTAAATACAAAACCTGCATATACCTGTCCCAAACAGTGCAATATAATCCCAACATGAGTAAAACGACCACTTGGGCCCATAAACAATACTCATCATACATACCCACTATGAATCCAACTATATCCAATAGTTACAAGAGTTCAAATATTTTTTACTCTTATACAATACATATACTAAAAATTAGGCTTCAATACATGTATACATCATAAAACCAAGCCACAACCCTAGCTTCTAACTCTCAACTTAGATCGAGTCGCCCTCGCACGCGCCCCCGTACTGCAAAATAGTATCCTCGACAGCGAGCCAATGCCCGCAGTGGAATCACTCTGCTGGCTACTCTCCACCTAAGCGCAAAGGCAATGTTCCAAAATAAACATACATTCAAGAAAATGCATGATCCTAATTAATGTCTACATGACTAACCTCATCCCAGTCCTCACTGACGCATCACACTCGCCTAAGCCTCTCGTACATGAAAATTATTATTTTGTTTGTTCGTGGACAACCCTCCGATGTGTATATCAATCGGGGCCGTCCGACGATTGATATATTATTCGTTCACAGGGATTCACCCTCCGATGAATATCAATCGGGCCGCCCGAACATTGATATTTTTAATTTGACCTCACCATAATTAATATTTGCATAACCTCCGAACCGTTTTCTCTAGACTTCATCTCTTGCACTCACTCTCCTATGGTCCTAGGTGTTCCCAAAGAGATATGGATGCATGTATGCCAATTCCAATATTAGTTTAATCTACATGTAAATATATAAACATGCATATATTTACAAACAATCAATTCACACAATCATGTCATGTAAATTTTTCATTTCATCCATCAAATTAGCTCACTAAAGATCAAACACGAGCAATTTAATTTAAATCACTTGACCAAACACATATTTTCACAAAAATATATTTTTGAGAACACTGTTGAATATGAAACCCCTGCTACTATTCCCGAAAATCACAAATCATCTGGGCTCACTTAGTGAACCCGATAATTCACTTACTCCGGCCCTATGCATATCCCAATACAATTCATTTCATAATTTATGAATTTAGCACCCCATAACAGCCCCGACAGTCATGGACTGTAAAAAAATTCTAAAAAAAATTTCCAACAATTCGGTCCCAAGTTTTGGGACCAATCAAACGGCCCATCACTACCATTCAAATTTCAACATCGACAGTTACTTAAAGAATGAATAAAACCCAAGTAGGAGAAACCCTACCTCAAGGAGTTTGAGGAAACTCCCCAACCAGACCATGCGAAGCCCCTCCGCGTAGAGCAACTTTCCTTCGTCCCGAAGATCACTACTGATTCGCCCGATATCTAGAGAGAAGTGCCTCTCTCTAAAAATCTCACAATCCGGAGCTCATCGCAGATCCTCGTTTTTTTTTCCCATTTCACGCTTTGCCTCCCTTTCTTATTGGAGAAGAAGCATCAGAAAGATTTTTTTTCGTCTTTATGACTTAATCAAATTTCAAATTGCCAATTCGGTTCCTTTTTTCCCGCTGACATTCTAAGACTATCTCTACTGGGCCCATTTTCATTATTTCTACTCATACTACTTACTTAACATATACATGTTATATGACTTTCGTCGCATCGAAATTCTGTTTTACTAAGACCCGAAATGCGATGCCTCGAAACGTGTAAATCTCGACTGCCCCTAATTCGACTAAATTTTACGTGATAGCTAGATTTTCATGAGACGCATTCCAACTGAAATCTCGCTTTTGTCATCCAATCTAGAGAATAAATTTGAATTTTTTTAACCGAAATAACAATTTCAGAACCAAAATTATGATTTTGCCATTTTTCTAGAAATTGAATTTCGTATTACACTCAACCTCTCTTAATCATTTATCGCAGGTTCCTATACTATCTGCATGAATTTCGCTTAACTATGTGAAATTACCAAAAAATCGGCTTTTGGAAGCCGGTAATGCAACACTGCGGTTTGCAATTCGCATTCAAACACATTCAGAATATAACTTATTCACTTGTCTTGGTACCCGATACCAAATGGGTTATGTTATGGTACTCTGACCACCTGTTGGGTACCTTACCACCTCGTGGTTTTGCCCATAAATGCTGTTTTTGCCCTCTTTTGGTACGAATTATCTTCATACAACTTCTCCATTCCATAATACCTCAAAAACCAACATGGAATCTACCCCAAAAGAACTCCACAACACTTGAATTGGTGATTTGAAACTTCTTATAACCAACCCTAGGTAAGAATCCCAAGAATTCAACCCAAGATCCACCAATTCCTACAAAACCATAGAATTATGATGGATTCCATGTTTACTTTTTACCAACTAGGGTTTTACCCACAAAACTTCAAGAATTCTAGGCTAGGTGACTTCCACAAACCCTAGCAAAAGGAGGAACTAATCTCCATGGAAAATTCATACCAAAAACCCTAGACATCCAAAAGACACATGATTCCATACTTGAATTTCTTTCCCTTCTTCTTCTTCCTCTTCTTCTTCTTCTTCTCTTCCTCTCCCTTTCTCCTTCTCAAACCATGGAGCCCTAATTTTTGTGAGACAAAATGAGATGTTTGTCTCATCCCCCTTTTTATACTCTCATTTTTGCCTTAATTTCAAGTTGGTCCTTAATCACTTTAACATTTGAAATTCAACTTTTCTTATTTCTATTTTGGCATACTCTCTTCTCATTTTATGTCCTTTATGTCCCATTTTGATCGATTACAACTTTACCCTTGTTCTAGTACAAATTCCGGGTTAAATAAATTTATGATTTCACAATTTGTCCCAACAACTCCCAAAAATACTACACGGCACTGCACATAGCGCCCTACGCTATATGGCACTCGACAATCTCCTGGATGGGGCGTTACAAACCCTCCTCCGTTCAAGTGATAGATTGATTGTCATTCACACCCCTCAAGTACAACCGAGTGTGAGACAACCATTTCTCGGTCTCCACATATTGCTAATATTGATCCTTGTGAGATCAAGTTGCAATTAGTGAACTTTCAGAAATTGTTGAACAACCAATTGAAAGCAACAGGTTGACTCCTCAACAAATTCCTCAAGAGAATGATGAAGCAACATTAAGAAGATCTACAAGAGTTAGAAAATCATCAATTCCTAATGATTATATAGTATATTTACAAGAATTGGACTATAACATTGAGCCAAAACATCCTGTAAACGTTGGCCAAGCCAAGTGAGTTCTGGCAATTCAACTCATGGTACAATGCCATGAAAGAAGAAATGAATTCTATGGCATCTATTCCGAGTGATGATCTCGTTGAGTTGCCTAATGGTATAAAAGCCATTGGATGTAAATGGGTCTTTAAAACGAAGAAGGACTCATTGGGCAACATCAAGAGACATAAGGCTAGACTCGTTGCCAAAGGATTCAATCAAAGGGAAGGAATCGACTACACGGAGACCTTTTCTCCTATATCTAAGAAAGATTCTACTGATAATCGCATTAGTCATCATTTTGACTTTGAGTTACGCTAAATGATGTGAAAAACGGCATTCCTTAATGGTAAATCTAGAGGAAGAGGCTTACATGAAACAACCTGAATAGATCTCCCAGCCAAGGTGAGCATTTAGCTCAGAAGCTTAAGAAATCCATATATATTTAAAACAAGCTCCCGCCAATGGTATTTAAAATTCCATGAAGTCATTACTCATTCGGTTTTCAAGAAAAATATCATGGATCAATGTATATACCGTATGTCATGGGAGTAAGATTTGTTTTCGTGTTATATATGGATGATATTCACGGGAACCAATGATAAGGGCTTATTATATGAGGTGAGTTCAATTTCTGCTAACTTTGATACGGCTGATACGGCAGGAGGCATCTGAGTGTCACTGCATTAAGATCCATAGGGAAAGATCTCGAGGCATTTTGGGTTTGTCTCAAGAGACCTACATCAATAAAGTTTTAGAGAGATTTAACATGAAAAATTGCTCACCGAGTGTAGCACCCATTTTGAAGGGTGACATATTTGATTTGAATCAGTGCCCTAATAATGATTTCGAACGGAAACACATGAAGAAATATCTCCATATGCTTCACCGCTGAAGTCTAATGTATGCTCGTGCTCAGACTCGTGAATTCGACATCGTGATTTGCTATCGAGTATTAGAAGACACGTAGTAATCCAAGTATCAATTAACGGAGATTTCAAAGAAGGTGATGAGATACCTTCAAGGAACAAAGCGGATTACATGCTTCTATGTATAGGACGGTAACATATAGCCTGAGGTGATCGCTACCTGATGGACTTCATTGGCCGTGTTGATTCTCAAAATCAACGCCCCGGGTTATATTTTCCAAGCTAAATGATGGAGTCGGTCTCGAGAAGTAAATGCACTGAATCGCCACTTCCACTATGGAAGCTAAGTTCGTGATCCCCGCTTTCGAGGCTAGCTCGCATGGTGTATGGTTAAAGAGTTTCATATCTCGGCTGAATCGTGGGATTCTATATATCTAGGCCATTGAAGTTGTACTTTGTGATAACTCAGCTGCAGTATTTATGGCTAAGAACAATAAGAGCGGAAGTCGAAGTAAGCATATCGACATTAAGTACTTAGCCATAAGAGAACGTGTTAAAGAAATGAAAGTGGTCATTGAACACATTAGCACTGAGTTGATGATTGCCGATCCTTTAACTAAAGGCATGCCACGACTTGGTTCCACGATGTAATTTTATTGTACGTACATTCATTATTTTAAATTAAAACTCTTATTCAGTATGATATTTCTTATATGGTTTTGTACATTTTTGTGATTATTATTATCATTTTGAGAAATATCATTAAGTTCGACCTTGAATAAAACATATGGTTTATTCATTAAGTTCAAGGGTTTATGTTGAGGAACTTGATATATTGTAATACATGGAAGATAATACTCACTATAAGAGGACCTATCACATGATTTATATATTTAGCTTTCTTTTCCTTATGATGTGTTGTAGTATATGGACCAAGTGGGAGAATGTTAGAATATCCATCAATTTGAATTCTTAAATTCAAATTGAATCTCCCATAATAACACCTTCCCAACCCTTGTAACTCTTCGTAAGATCATGGATGGCCCGGTCTCCATATAAAGAAGAGACACGAAATTCGGGGTCCCTGCTTCCTACTTAAAAATACGTATCAATTCACCATCAAGTTTAGTTTTTGAGGAAAGTATTAGGAAGAACCAAAACTAAATTAATTTTGGTTTCTTAGTCTCAACAGTTTGGTTTCCAGTTTTCTAGTGTTTCAGTTTCTCTATTTGTTATAATGGCTGAAGGTATGTGTATTCTGACATTTTGCTTCCGCACATAATCTGATTGGATTGCTTGATTAGGAATTTCAACAGGGTCGGGTCGGGTTAGCCCATTTGGGCACCCAACTCATAATCCAAATCCAACACAACTTAATATATTTATAAAAATTAAGATAATAAAATTATTATAATAAATAATCTATCATTATAAAAATAATCATAAAATATTTTTATTATTGTAGCAAACTTATTTTTCAATTTAACCCGTCTTTTAAAAAATTAAGTTCAATATTTACATTGAATTTTTAATATTTGTACTGAATTTATTTTTTTTTAAATAAGTTTTTTAATCTTGGAAATTTTTATATCAGAACTTGTCATTTAAAAAAGATGAATTCACACTTTTTACCCAAATCCAACACAACTTAACATATTTATAAAAAATTAAGATAATAAAGCTATTATAATAAATAATCTATCATTACAAAAATAATCATAAAATATTTTTATTATTGCATTTTAACCTGTCTTTTAAAAAATTAAGTTCAATATTTACATTGAAATTTTAATATTTGTACTAAATTTATTTTTTTTAAAAATAAATTTTTTTAATCTTAAATTTTTCATCAGAACTTGTCATTTAAAAAGATGAATTCACACTTTACCCAAATCCAACACACAACTTAATATGTTTATAAAAATTAAAGATAATATAATTATTATAATAAATAATCTATCGTTATAAAATAATCATAAATAATTTTATTATTGTAGTAACTTATTTTTTCAATTTAACATGTCTTTTAAAAATTAAGTTCAATATTTACATGAATTTAAAATAGTTTTTTAATCTAGAAATTTTTATATCGGGAAACTTCTATTACTTAAAGATGAATTCACACTTTTTACCCAAATCCAACACAACTTAATATATTTATAAAAAATTAAGATAATAAAACTGATGATGCTTTCTCCAATCGAAACTGGGCCGGAGCGTGTCGGGGTCGTTGGGCCGATCCTCGGCTTCTGGATGAAGGCCTCCTCCTCTGCAAAAACGAGAAAACAGCAAAGGGGTCGATGGGGGTCCACCTGTCTTCGCTCCGATGCCTAAGTCAGTGCTTTTTCAGGGAAGGAGAGATCAACTGCTTAGAGGATGGTGTTTAACACGTACCTTTCACCGATGGGGGTCGCCTGATATTTATGGTGGGCGATGATGACTTAGATGGTGATAAGGAATCTCCCTTATTAGATTGGGATTTTCCTTATTGCTGCCTGATTAGTAGGAGATAATTAGGGGTAGTTATTAGAATATATTTTTATCGGTGGCTATTTGACTCAGTAGGATATGGGTCCTTCTGAGCCTTCGAATTGTTCGCCTTTGGGGAGGGTCGGACTCGCTTAGGAGCCCCGCACCAAGGTCCAGCGGCTTCAATCGCCCACTTGGTTCGTCTTCCTCTCCCCCGCAACTCGGCTCGTGGAATCGGGCCTTCGCGCCCACCCCTAACCCCACGTCTGCACTTTGGCCACAAATGAGCTGAGCAGGGTCGTATCGCTTTCTGTGGATTCGGGTGTGACTTCCACGCAGGTTCAGTGGCTGGCTTCGATTAGTGGCTTTATCGTCGCTAAATATCCCAATGACGGCTTTTCGATTTTCGCATTTATTTCTAAGTTTTTCAAATACTTTCTTTTAAGAACATCCCCATCATACTTTGCATTCCCTATATCCGAAGCTCTTTCCTTCTCCCCATGAGTTAGTAGCATCCTTTCTCCTCAGCTCGGTTCGATCACTGTCTTTGACTTCTTCGCAGCCTGCGATACTCCCGCTGTGTCATCTCTACGCTTTTATTCTAGTACCGACACGTCCTTTTCCCCTTTTCTTTTTGGTCCTTTCTAAGAGTGTTAGCGAAACATTAGGCTAGTGTGGTTAAGCTTTTATTTGATCCTCCACTCTCTATTCTCTGTCCGCCTCGCACGTGTTTCACGGGTCGTTCTTCGCCTTACGATGTGGGGTGACCAGGTCCGGGTTCCTCGCGGGTGGATGACAACTCCAACCGTCAGCCTGGTCGCTACCCGAGGTGCCATTGAGGACCGCCCTCTCTTCTGCAGAGGCAAGGTAAATTGATGAGGATTGGTACCCCCGAGGGGACCGAATACCTGAGGTCAGCCATACATAATGCTCTGGCGTGGGTCCCAAAGAAGATTGATTTTATTAGTGGAGGTCTCGCGAGACAATATAGGCCCCTTTGTGTTCGCATCTGGTCTCCCGACGTGCCCAGACGTGCTAACCTCTTATCTTGGCTTTCAGTGCAGATGGTGTGTTTCTTTGAGGTAGCCTTTGAGAATGGGTTGCGCTTCCCTCTGCACCCTTTTATAAAGGGTTTGCGGCATTTCGATGTCGCCCTTCTCGACTTCGCTAATTTAAGGTGCGATTAGGTTGTTGGTTGTCTTTAGGAATGAGGCTTGGCGTCCCAGTGTTGCTCTCTGGATTTCTTCGACGTGAAGAGGAAGCCCGGCGAAATTTCTTTACTTGTCAGGCGTTTGACACCGGGTGGTATCTCGGATCTCCTTCTTCTCAAAAATGCGGAAGGGCTAGCTACTTTTTGTCAGCGGTCGCCATTGGGACTATAACCCTTTTGACCGGGTGGACACTCTGGGCGTTCCGACCAGTTGGAACACCCCTGAGAATCTACGTGAGCTTTCCTCTGGTTTAGTTTGGTCTGGTCTTTGACAAATTATGGGATATTTCTGATCTTACATTAATTTTGTGCTCCTCAGGTGTTCGGCCCGATCTTAGCCACGAGAATAGGAGGTGAGGAAGAAGGTGGCCAGGCATCCTCAGGTGCTCTTACTCACGGGCTCATCGGGTCGGACATTCGGGACAACCGGGTTCGAGGCCCTCTCGTCCTTCTACTCTGAGATCCTCGCCTCCTGCTTCCATGAAGCTCTCCCATGCAAGACCTCTGTCGTCGAGCCAGCTACGAGATGGAACTTGGGGCTGGTGGCGGCGTATCGAGGAGACCTCGGGAAGTCTGGCAGTAAGCAGGGAGTCCTTGAAGAGCCCTTCGGTTGGTGGGAAAGCCCAGGGTTGGGCGTCTACCTCATGCGCCTCTGCCCGGTGTCAGAAAGTAGGGGCAAACGCCATCGCGCGGTTTACATTCTTAGTATATGTCGTGCGGGCTGTCTGAATTTCTCAGTAGTTCTCTTACCTTTTTAAGGTATAGGATCGTTTCTCGCCCACTGGCCCCATTGGGAGTCCCCTATCTCTTTCACTACCAATTGGGAGTCGCATACCTCACAGTTGGTCAACTTCCGTGGATGGACGAGGGGTTCGCCAGCATGTGACCTCATACTCGACCTCTTTATTAGAGGCTGGAATCGAACCTCAGGCATACTCGATTGTCGATTCAGGTATGGGCGGTCAAAAATCGAAGTGAGCTCACAGCTTCACGAGCATTGTGACCCCATACGGACAATCTCAAATGGGTGGGTCGGACACTAGGCGGGGGCTTCGGACTCTGGCGAGGTAAATTCATGGCCCAGTCTACGAGGCACAATCTTTTCACGGTTGTTTTCGGCTTGCACGATGTAATTAAACAGCTCTATGGCCCACTTCATCGAGTTTACGAGGTTTAGCACATTAGCACTTGCTTCATTAGGATACGTTGGGATTTCGATTGTGAGCACAGGTAAGAGAGGCGGAGTTTTAAGGCTGCGGTCGCCGCGCCCGAGTTAGTTTCTCCATCCTTGGGTATCTTTCCTCTGCTCTCTTAGGCTCGGCTGCCCGATGAGTAGGCCAGATTCAGCGCCTCTGTCTCTTTCTCTTGCTCCAGTCTGGTGGTTGAGAAATCGAAAGCAGCCAGGTATAGAATGAGCTCTCTCCTCGAGGGGCTTACGAATGGGGAGGCTGAGATGGACCCACCGATCTTTGTGGTAGCTTCCTCGCGGTGTACATCCCATTGGAAGCTTTTGAGAATCTAGAAGGGTGACGCACTTGTCATTGGCCTTGGACCTGCAAGTGGCCGCGCCGCCACCCTTCCGGTTAGGCGCTGAATTTCTTTTATGTTCACATGGGCAGAAATTCCAATTTTGGAAAAAGAGGCAAAATCGTATTCAGTTCTAAATAGTAATTTAGGTTAAAAACCCAAAAATTTATTCTCTAGATCTCGGATGTGAAGCGGATTGCACCGTTGGAATGCGTCTCCGCAATCTGCTTCTTGCGTAAAATTTCGTCGAATTCGAAAGCGATCCGGTCGACCGTTTTGAGCATCGGCGGTTCGGAATGCCGTATAGCGATTTCGTTGCGGCGAAAATCATATATAATAAGTACTCTATGTGCCATAAGTGGTATGAGTATAGAAATGATGAAATGGGCGGCTGAGATAGTGCGAATGTCAAAGCGGAGAAAGAGGGAATTAATTTAATTAAATTGATTAAATGAACTAAAAGACAAAGCGCTCAGCCGATGATTGTATCTTCTCGAAAGTTAAAAACAAAAGCGTGAAATGGGAAAGGAAGAAGCTCTGATGGCTGCGGGTTCGTCGTTTTTAGAGTGAGTGAAACTTCTCTCTAGAAATCTGAGCGATCGATCGTCGGCGGTCTTCGAGGACCAGAAGGGCGCTGCGGAGGGCTTCGCGTGGAATTAAATATTTAGGGAGTTTTCTCAAACTCCAGAGAGGTAGGGGTTTCTCCACTACTTGGGTTTTATTCTTCGATTTAAGTACCATGTAAATGTTTCGGGTTGATTGAGGCCTTGAGCGTAGTTTGTCCCGGTCCCAAGCTTGGGACCCGGAGTGGTTAATTTATTAGACCTGATGTGAGCGGCAAGTGCTTAGTGAGGCTTTGTTTGGGTGTCTAAGGGTGTGATTCATGCCATGGATTGTATTGTGGTTTGTATAAGGCCGGAAATGGCCGTGAAATGCGGGTTCACAAAGTGAACCAATGAATTGATGAGTGATGGAACCGTAAACCCTAGGGTTTTACTGTTCCTAGGAATAGTGACACGAAAATCTATTTTTGTGTGAAAATGTGTTTGTCGAGTGATTCAATTGAATTGCTCGTGTTTGATCATTGCTTAGTGAGCTTAATTTTTATGTATGAATTGATTAATTACATGACAGGATTGTGTGATTGGATATTATGTGGATATGTGCATGTTCACATATTTGCATGTGATTAGACTGTATTGGAAATGGCATACATGCATTCCATATGCACTGGAACATCCTAGGACTATTGGGGTTAGTGCATGAGATGAGTCTAGAGAAAATGGTTCGGAGGGTAGTCTAAAATATTAATTATCGGAGGGTAGTCCAAATAGAAAAATATCAATCGTCGGAGCGGCCCAATTGATATTCATCGGAGGGTAGTCCACAAACAAATAATATATCAATCGTCGGAGGGCCCGATTGATATATATTCTCGGATGATTGTCCCGCAGGCTAATGATGAATTATATCAGAGGCTTGGCGAGTGTGAGAGAGTCGATGAGGACTCGGGATCCCGAGTTGGTCGTGTAGACGTTAGTAGGATCGTGCATTTGCTTGAATGTATGTTTATTTTTGGAACATTACCGCGCACTTAGGTGGAGAGTAGCCCGCTTAGGGCGATTCCACTGCGAGCGTGCTTCCTTTGTCAGGGATGTTATTTAGCAGTACGGGGAGCGTGCGGGGGAGCGCTCGTTCCCCAGAGGCGGGGGATTAGAGAAGAGTTGTGGCTTTGGTTCTTTGATTTACACGTGTATTAGAGGCTACATAAGTTTGATATATGTTGTATAAGAGTAGAAACATATTAACTCTTGTAACTATTGGGTATATAGTTGGATTCATAAAGTTGGTATGTATATTGAGTATTGTTTATGGGCCCAGTGGTAGGTATTACTCATGTGATTGGATATATTGGATTATATTGCTTGTTTGGGGATATGCAGTGTGCAAGTTGGGTAGAGCTCCTAGTACAAAGGGAGACTGCTAGATTTTCTACAGTGGCGTCGGGTAACCCAGACATCCGTGTCCATGGAGTTGAAGAGGGTAGTCAACGGACCCTCGGGTTCGGGGTGTCACATGTTCTCTGGTGGCCGCATATCAAGTACCGCCTTTATCTTGTCAGGGTTTGCCTCTATTCCTCTGTTATTGACTATGAAGCCCAGAAATTTCCCCGCTGAGACTCCGAAAGCACATTTGGCTGGATTCAGCTTCATGTTCTACCTTTTTAGGATCTGAAATGCCTCGGACAGATGGGCTGTGTGGAGCTCGGCCTTGAGTGATTTTACTAGCATGTCGTCTATATACACCTCCATGGATGCTCCTATTTGCTTCTGGAACATCCTATTCACCAACCTCTGGTAGGTAGCTCCTGCATTTTTCAATCCAAAGGGCATCACCCGATAGCGATAAGTCCACGTCGGTGGCGAATGAGTCTTCTCTTGATCAAGGCTCCATCGCGTCTGGTTGTAACCGGAGAAAGCGTCCTGACTAAGGAGCTCGCTGATGACCGTGGCGTCGACTATGAGGTCGTCAGGGTAGAGGGAAGGCGTCGCTTTGGGCATGCTCTATTGATGTCGGTGAAGTCGATGCCTGGCTTGCCACTTGCCATTCGCTTTCTTGCGAAGCGACATTGGTCAACCACTCGGGATATTCCACTTACGCCTCGCCCCTGCTTTGAAGTTGTTGACCTCCTCATTAATTCTTTTTGTCTTTTACGGGTGAAACTGCTTCTCTTTTGTAATAGTTCTAAAGGGCCAGTGGCGTTTTAATAGACAGAAATTCAATTTCTGGAAAAAGGGCAAAATCATATAATTTCGATCACGAAATCGTAATTTCGATCACGAAATCGTAATTTCGATCACGAAATCGTAATTTCGATCACGAAATCGTAATTTCGATTAAAAATCCGTAATTTATTCTATAGATCTCGGATGATGAAACGGATTTCACCATTGGAATCGTCTCGCGAAATCTAGCTAGCACGTAAAATTTCGTCGAATTCCAAGACAATCGAAATTTACACGTTTTTCGAGGCATCATGTTTCGGGTATCGTAAAACGATTTTCGATGTGACGAAAGTCACATATAACACGTACTCATGTGCCATAAGTGGCATGAGTAGAGAAAGTATGAAAATGGACGAGATAGTCTTGGGAATGTCAAAGCGGGAAAGGGACATAACGGGTATTAATGGAATTGTTTAAGTTAGAAAATGACAAAACACTAAATAATGCCTTCTCCTACAATTCAAAGAGGGCAGCAGAAAACGTGAAATGCAGAAAATTGGATGCAGTAGCTTGAGTTTTTATTTCTAGAGAGAGAGAGAGCCACTTCTCTAAAATGTCGACGTCAGGCTAGTTGGCGATCTTCGGAGACCAAGAAGGAAAGGCTGGCACCTGCCTTGAAGAACTGGCGTGGGTCTTAGAGATTTAGGGGGTTTCCTCAAACTCCCTTGAGGTAGGGTTTCTCCTACTTGGGTTTTATTCCTTCTTTAAGTACTTTGTCGATGTTTGAGGTGAATAGTAGTGATGGTTGATCGATCCCAATCTTGGGGCCAATTGTTATAAATTTTGAAACTTCGAATGGGCGTAGTGGCGCCACGACATTTAGATTTGTTAAATTTTTGCAATTATGTATTAAATCATGTATTGGTTTGGATGAAGTAGGGAATGGTCGTGAAACTAGGGTTTACTAAGTGAGCCCAGATGATTTAATATTCAGGGAATAGTAACCCAGAGGGTTTCACTATTCCCCGAATAGTGTTCACAAAATAAATTTTGTGAATTAATGTGTTTATTGAGTAATTCAAATTAGAATTGCTCGTGTTGATCATTAATATGTGAGCTAATTTTGATGTGATGAAATGCGTAATTACATAACATGATTGTGTGATTGAATTTTATGTGAATATATAAAGTATTTATATATTTACATGTGGCGTAGAGCTTGTAATGGAATTGGCATCATGCATTCCATATGCACTGGGAGCATCCTAGGATGATAGGAGTGAGTGCATGAGGTGAGTCTAGAGTGAATGGTTTCGGAGGGTTGTCTAAAACTAAAAATGATCGGAGGGTAGTCCATAAATAATATCAATGGGTGAGATGGCCCAGTTGATATACATCGGGTAGTCCATAAATAATATCCCGATCGTCGGAGGCGGTCCGATTGATATATACACATCGGAGGTTGTCTATGAAATAAATATAATGAATTCTTATACGAGGCTTAGGCGAGTGTGAGGAATCGGTGAGGACTCAGTGCGAGATGTTGATTAGACATTCAAGTAGGGTCGTACATTTCTTGAATGTATGTTTATTTTTGGAGCATTGCATTGCACTTAGGTGGAGAGTAGCCCACTTGGGGTGATTCCCTTTGCGAGCGTGCTCGCCTGTCGAGGATCTTGTTTTACGGGTACGGGGGGTGTGGGGGACGGCTCGATCCTGAGGCGGGTTTAGAAGAAAGTCGGATTATTGGCTTTGGGTTATGAAGTATTATGTATTAGAATTGTTTTAATTTTTAATATATGTTGTATAAAAATAAAAATTTGAACTCTTGAACTATGGTTGGATAGTTGGATATATACATTGTTATGAATATTGGTTTATGGGCCCAAGTGGCCATTTTAATCATAAATGTTATATTGGGTGTTTGGGACGGGTTTTATCGGAGTTTTGTATTTGGGTAGAGCTCCTGAGTACAAGGGACTACACTTGATTGTCAAAAAAAATGTCGGATTGCCCGGAGCATTCCGCAGTGTCAGCGAGGTTGTGGTAGTTAACGGACCCCCGGGTTTTGGGGCGTCACACGTTTAGCCTCTGAGTCATTACTGTAGGGTCAATTCCTGTCATATCCTCCTGTTTCCATGCGAAAACTTCCCTGTTTTGTTTTAGGAAGCGGGTGAGGGAGCTTCTGAGGTTTCCCTCTAGCTTGGAGCCGATATAGGCGAGGTGCTCAGGGTGGTCGTCCAACTGTATTGGCTCCAGTTCTTGAGGGCTCGGGTTGGAGTGCACGCCTTCGTCCGCGTATTGAGCTCATCCATCGAATCTTGTAGGCCTTTCTGTTTAATCGATGTGAGAGTAACATTCCACGGCCACACGGCTGATCTCTCGACCATTCTACTCGTTCGTGGTGGGGAGCAGTCACCATGTGATATGCGGAAGGGATAAGCTTTATGAGCGTTTAGCGGGGGCACGCCCGATAATATGTTATACGTGATGGATGCACCCACGAGAAACCTCAACGGCGTTGTTGCCTGGCACGGGGGGTCTCCCAGAGTGAGTACTAACTGTATCGACCCCAGCGGAAGCACTCTTTCTCCAGAGAACCCTCACAGGTGGGAGTTGGCGGTTCCTAGCCTTTCCACGCCGTGTAAATTTGTCCAGGCGATCACGAAGATGATGTCGGTTAGCTCGTTGTCGGCTTGAGGACTGATGGATGGTTTTGTTAGCCCTGACTACCCTTACTACTAACGGTCGTCGTGGGGTGTTGACACCCTTCAAATGCGCATGCGAGAAAATTATGGCGATTAATCTGTGAGGGAGTTTGGACAGCGCACCTCAAACACCTCGACTGATATTGTGCGGATGGGCCTTGGCCAGAGTTGGACTCCCACCTCCCTGTGAATCCCCACGAGATCACATGGATTTCCCCCAGTTTGTTGGTCTTTGCTTGTTGCGGCTTGCGGCTGCCCAGGGTGGGCTGGGGCTGGAAATTTGGGCGAGCCGACTTTGGAGACCGTGGCAGCCAGAGATATCCCCGTCGGATGAGGTATTCTATCTCCTTCCTCAATTGTATACAATCGTCTGTTTGATGTTCGTGGTCCCTATGGAACTTCGCGATTATCCCAGTGTTGTCTCTTTATTAAGTCGATCTCATCTGGGATAGCCACCTCGAATTACTCATCATTGCCTGCGGGACTTGAGAGGCGAGGCGTGGGGTGTTTGCCCAGAAGTGGATGTCGATGGCGGGTTCGGTGAGGTGGTCTGGGTGGTCTGTTCGTGCGGGGTGTCTGCCGCTCGGGTCTGCCTCCCGATCTCACGTCTTGAGCGCTCTGGCGCTCGGGTCACCTCTTTCACGGGTCGAGTGCGCTCCTCGGATGATCTCTTCGTGGATGATGTGCTTTCTGCGTCAAATACCTGATCGTTCTTTGAGTAAGTGATGTTCATGATGATGTTTAGACCTAGTCGGCGATGAAAGTGATAACGGCGAACTTCTTGTCAGGAGACCACCACTTTTGTGATTCGGCGTTGAACCTCGGACATAGGACCTGGGCCTTCTTGAGGGCTTTGCTTTATGGGCAACCAGTGGTAACTTCGGCTTCACAATACGTCCTTGCTCAGATGAAATTAGAAGCGAAGAGCGATGGAAGTTCCTGAATGAGGAGATTGATGAGGGCGGGAGCCTGTTGAACCATGCCATTGCTTGGCCTTTTAATGTGATAGCGAAGGCTCTGCCGTCACCCGGGTCTTGGTATCCCATGCGGCTCATCCCGGTTTTGTATGTGTTCGGATGGTCCACGGGATCCCCTTACGTTCCGCCGAATGCCTCGACTTGCGGCATCTGAATTTCTTGATGATAGGGAAGTCTGCGGTAGAGTTGTAGCGAGGACTCGATCTGCACACGAGGGCGTCCGTAAGTCAGGGTTACGCCTTGACTACCTCAGCCAGCGTGGCGAGTTCTGCTGGATGTCTCGAACCTCTGCTCCACGTGTCAGCTCTCCTCATTCCTTCTTTGGTGAGTGGGTCATTATTCTGACGTTTCCCCCTTGCCACCCTTTCCTTTATGCTCCTCTTATTATTTGTTTCACGAGGTGAAGGCAGGGGTGTTCTTTGTTCTTGCGGAGGGCGTGTCGCGGCCTTAAGGGCTTGTTGCCATCCCGGCGGATGTGGACTGTCTGACGAAGTGTTCCAATTCCATAGGCGGTTGGTAGGAAGGGCTTATCTCCCTCGGTATTGGCTGCGAGCCTCTGCGTGCCTCAGTCGGCTTTACATGTTCTTATTCTTGGTCTGCATTCTTTGGGTGATCGGCGGCTCACAGCGTATTCAGTTGTTACCATCAATTGCGAGAGATCGGCTTTATATGGAAAGGCTATCGTTCCACGGTGTATGTTGATGATGCTTTCTCAATCGGAACTAGGCCAGGAGCGTGTCGAGGTCACCGTTGGTAGATCCTCGAGCAGGATGAAAGGCCTCTGCTCTGTAGCGAAAAGCGACAAAGGGGGTCTGGCGGTCGCCGTCGGCTCAGATGCCTAAGTCGGTGCTTTTCAGGAAGGAGAGATCAGCTGCTTAGAGGGATGGCGTTTAGCAAATGCCTTTCACTTAGATGAGGTGGCGATAGTATGGTGGGCGATGATGACTTGGATGGTGATAAGGAACCTCCCTTATCAGATTGGGATTTTCCTTATTGTTGCCTGATTAGTAGGAGATAATTAGGGGGTAGTTATTAGGAATTATCTTATTTCCCTTATTGGTGGCTATTTGGGTCCTTTGAGCCTTTAGAATTGTTTGGCCTTTGGGGGGAGTGGGCTGAACTCTCGTTTAGGGCCTGCGCCAAGGTCTAGGCGGCTTCACTGGGCCTGCTTGTTGGCCTTCTTCTCTTTGCAACTTGGTTGGGGTGGACGCGCTCCAATTTCTTAACCCCATCAAAAACTATTATAATAAATAATCTATCATTACAAAAATAATCATAAAATATTTTTATTATTGCATTTTAACCCGTCTTTTAAAAAATTAAGTTCGATATTTACATTGAAATTTTTAATATTTGTCTTGAATTTATTTTTATTTTAAATAAAATTTTTAACCTTAGAAATTTTCTACTGTAAACTTGTCATTTAAAAATATGAATTCACACTTTTTACCCAAATCCTTTAACTTAATCTATTTATAAAAAATTAAGATAATAAAATTATTATAATAAATAATCTATCGTTGTAAAATAATCATAAAAATATTTTTATTGTGCATTAAACTTATTTTTCATTTAACCCGTCTTTGAAAAATTAAGGTCAATATTTACATTGAATTTTTAATATTTGTACTGAATTTATTTTTTTTAAAATAAGTTTTTTAATCTTAGAAATGTTTTTTACTTATGAAGCTTGTCATTTAAAAAAAGATGAATTTCACACTTTTACATATGTTGTCATATATGAAGATTTCAAATTCAATTATTCTAATTTTAAAATTTCATTTCATATTTACTATTTTAGAAAATAATTTTCAAAAAAAAATACAATACTAGTTAGCTACGGCTTTCCCATTTTATTCTCAATATGAACCATGTCATAACACTAATAATAAAATGTGTAAAGGGGCCCAGAAGCTATATTCATTAAAATAAAGTCATGTTCAACTATAGTATAGTTTCTTTTTTATTTTTATGGTAGAGCATTTCATTTCTTGATTAGAAATTTCATAGTGAAAATAATTGATAGAAGGCAGGAACCAGAAAAAGGCGCGAACTTGACATATTGAAAAAATATATATGTATATATATTAGAACATCCAGAATTTTGGCGCGATACGTGGCAACGATATAAACTCAATCACGGTTTTGTAGTTTGGTTAAGTATAATCATGTTTTGGTCGTATTCGTGTTGGCCGCTGCTTGCGATTTAATAAATGAGTCGTATTTTTGTTGACTGTTTAGCATGAATTTGATACGAATTGGCCGTTTATTATTATATTAATTAATTAGCCTATTTAATAGGTTATTTGTGTTAAATATGAATTATTAATTATAATTCATATTATTTTAAATAATAAAATAAATAAAAATGTTAAATTTAATAGGTTATTTGTGTTAAATATGGATGATTGATTATAATTCTTATTATTTTAAATAATCAAATTAAATGGGTCATATTCGTGTTGACCCACCTAACACGAATAATAAATGAGTTGAGTTTGGGTTAGCTAATTTTGACACGTTGATTATTCGTGTTAGGTTTGGATTGACGAATGTTGACACGATCCGTACGTGCGATCTGAATACGACTACATGGACATGAATTACCACCCTATATATATATATATATATATATATAAACTTATAAAGGACTTAACAAAAAATAAAAATAAACAAACTTAATGACCAAAAGGAAAGCACAATTCCTCCTCTTCAGCTTCTTCAATTTATTCGTCTACTGTGAATGGTACCTCCACTCTTTCAAGATTTTCCAGTAGAAACAATAGCCCACGAGGGACTCTTTTCAATTATTAATTCCTTCAAGTAATTATCTAAACCCTCAAGTTTCAGCTTTGGAGTTGAGGAATCCACGAAAGGAAAAAAAGAACAAGTCAATTTCTCTCCAACATATGATTTTTCAAATGATCCAAGAATCCTCAAATTTGGGAGCTTCTCCAAAATAAACATCGGGTCATTCTTTATCTCACATTGGTATAAACAAAGTTTGAGGAGATATGGAGGGTAGAATTCGATTTCCTGTGGCGCTCCAGCTTTCCTGATAGGCTCACCTTGCAGAGATTGAGTGTGATGAAAAGAACATGAGTCCTGGAATCAATGTTCTCTCTTTAACAACCTTCTTCTTCTACTCGCCTGAGTTGAGATGGTTTCTCGTGTTTTTCTTTCATAATCCTCAGAGGAGTTCGACAAATACAAGGTTCGAAGAGCGGTTAAGTTGGCATTACATTCAAAAAACCTTTTCTTTAGGTATACGGATTTAACCATCCCCTTAAAGTTAGTTTTTTAAGATGGGTAGAAGTTGATTTTCCTGTTCGTCTCCCTCTAACCAACGTCCTGCTAGCAAATTCAATGCTCGAAGGTTGGTGAAGTTTCTCCATACTCAAATTAAACAACCATTCAAGCAGAACTTAATTTGAGTTGACTTGAAATCTCACCCCATTTGGACAATTTTAGATATCTCAGTTCTTGCAATTTCCAAATTGTATAAGGTATGTAGGCATCATTCAAGTGTAAGTCAAAACTTTGAAGTGTGAGTCTATCAATGGATGCTTAGGAAGTATTACTGCGATCCCCGAATTTGTAGGAATTTCAAATGGACAAGTTCTCATATTACCTCTGGGACTATAAAATCCTCATTTGTAATTCCTAGATCCAAAACATGAAAATGGGTATAACGTATCATTTGATTTTAACTGTATTTGGTTAATGAAAAATTATCGAGAAATTAAAATTTCAGAAAAAATGTATAATTATAAAAGCGATCAGGTTTTAACATTTTTAATGCTAATATTTGGAGAGATAATGAAAAAATAATAATAATGCAACTACAAATTACACCAACTACAGATTTGAACATTTTATTTTTGCATTATAATTTGTAGAGTAATAGTATTTTATTTTATTTTTTTGCTTTTTTTGTCTTTTTGGCTCTTATGATTATTTTCTTAGTAACTTGGAACATTCAATGTTTAAAGAATAAATTTAGAAACAAAATATTACTTACAATAATAATAATTTGATACCTGCTTCTTTCGCGTAAACTAAAAAGAGAAAAGTAGTGTTAGAAACGGTAGAGAAATTACCAAATTTAATTTCTAATTAAATATTTTCTTGTAATTAATAGTTAGTTTTATGGTGGCAGATTGGAATTTATAAAACACCCTTTAACCTCCATTTATTAAATCTTTATGATATTTCTCGTATTTTACTGTTTGGTACTTTGGTTAGGTTTACTTACAAAATAATGAAAATTTAGATAATGATCCTTGCATAATCTATATAAATTAATCAGTAAAAAAAGAAGTTGAGACTCAATATCAATAAATCATCTCATTTCAAGGCTTGAGATCTTGAAATGAAGTCATAAAATTAAATAAATACATTAAATGAAAAATATACAAATTTGAAAGCGACAAACAAAACGAAACAAAATTAAAATTAAGAAGAAAAGGAATAAAAAAACAAACATAGTTGAAAAGGGAACCATGAAACATAGGGTTCATCTCCAAAGGTGGATGCAAATGCAATTCTAGAAGATGATGAAATCAATAATCCCACCTCAGTTTCATCATGACACGAGAAAAGTGTAATTAGTCGGCTAGCACATGATTTTGTAGGCTTATCTGATCTTCTCCCTCGACCTCCTCAATCTGTTAATTGATTCACTTAGCATGACTCTTATCGATTGAAAGTTTCTCAGATTTAATGATTCTGACAATCCATGAGGAAGCTTTTGATTCCTCTTTCTGATGGATTTTGAAGATTTTAGACTTCTCATTGCTCCTTTCTCTACCATCAATTCCTCCTAATTTAGGTAGTTAAGTTACCATTCAAATAGTTTTAAGTCGAAGGAACCCTCTCGAAAAACAGACCATCTTTTTCTCGACATATGCATTGGAATCTAATTCAAGAAATTGCAATAATGGCAACTTCTCTAGGATCGTCATTGGATCATTTGTTAACTTGAATTCCCACAAACTGGGTTGGAGGAGGTTTGGAGAGGGTAGAGTGATTTTCTCGGAAACAACTTCTCAAACTTCCATCGAGAACAAATCATAAAAGTAGGCATGGTACAAAAGAAAGGCATGAGTCAAGGAAGTAGTGTTTTGTAATGATGAGTAACATTCTTCTCATTGCTAATCCAAAATGATCGCGATGTTTCTTTGTGCTCCTCAGTAAACAATAGAGGGATTGAAGCGAGTTAATGATTTAGAAATAGACTTGAAAAACTCCGTCTTGAATACAAAGTGGGCATCTTTTAATTCCAAACTCCCCAAAGTGGGTTAATTTTCCTAAGTCATCTCTCCCAACCAACTTCCCAGTTTAGAGCTAAAGTTTGAAAGATTAGAGTTGCTCCACACCCCAGTAACCATTCATATACAGGGATTGTGAAATCTTGCAATTGCGACACTGTAGATGTCTCAATTTCTGAAATTTCCAAATGGAATATGGTATATTGCAATAATGATCTCCTAAGTCAAGACTCTGCAGATTAATTAGTCTACCGGTGGAGGATGGAAGCGTCACACTACCATATCCTTTTATGCACAAGAATTTTATGTGAATGAGTTCTCCTATCGCGGTGGGAGCACATGATTGCCACTTCTCGCTTCTATGTTCAAAGCGCCCAAGTAATTTAATATGCTCTGTAAATATCCCGACTTTGTTTATATTAGTTCCATTTTGAGTTGTGAATTAGAATTATCTGGCGTTGAGAAATGTTATTGTCAATGAGGTTTTGATGAATATGAAGTGGCGAATACTAACGAGGAATGTAAATTCATGTTTTCATGTACCTCAGTTTTGCATCCTTAGCCTCGAAACGAGGAAGTACCGAAAGGAGGTCATGCATGAGACAATAAAAACTCCTCCATCTTTAGCCGTTCATTACTCGGAAGATCAAACTTCTATGGACGGCTAGTGTGTAGTCCTACGCGATGTATTCGAGTGTTTCTTTTCCTTCTGCAGTATAAAGCCCTCCGCCCAGCACAATTTGTCTGACTTACTACGTTAATCCTCGAGTCTTGGAAGATCCTGATAAAAGCAAGACTTCAAGCCCAATAAGGTAAGTCATTGTAACCCAAAGCAAAATTTCCTTACATGATTCAGGGCCTTGATCCAGGTGCCACTCTATACTTGCAGGCACTTTCTCCCAAGAAGGCTTTGTCTTATCTTTTGTGGACAATAAGCCTCCTAACACCACGATAGCAAAAAGTAAACCTTTGAATTTTCCCACAATTTTCTTTCCCAGTTCCTCTAACTCACCAGTAAGATTATCAGTTATAGTACTAGTCCCTTGAAAAGTTTTTTTGAGAAAAAGTTGCCAACTCTGGGTCTTAGTATGTTTTCGTTGGATTTTGGTCTAGAACAAACAAAAATAAGGAAATTGGTGAATGGACGGACGTGCTAGAAAATTATAGTATTTCCAAACTGAAACGATTCCGAATCTAACTTTTGCTCAAGCGAAAAATAGATTCCCTAGTTCCCTTATTAGTTCCACAAGTCTAAGTGAAAAATACTTTGAAAGGGTGAAATGTATTGAAAATTTGAAAGAAAAATGTATGAACAAAGTGAGAAGCTAGGCAGAATTTTACATATTTTAAATTTCTTAGTCCTTATATAATGAGAGCAACAAATAAAGTGAGTTTGAATATAACATATAGAAATTAATTTATTAAGTTTGAACTGTACATATTTTCCTTCAATTTTTTTTCCTTCAACGTTTTCTCACTATTTTCTTTCCTTAGTACTTCCTGATTCAAAATGGAGCTTTAATGAAATGATCTTTCAAGCAATACCTGACTCTTATTCCTTCCTTTACCCTATCCATGATAGCATTTTCCTTCTTTTCTTTAATACAAAGCAATGGATTTCCCATATTCCTTCCACACTTTATTTAGAGACTATATGAGAAGCATTTGAATGGATTTTGAGAAAAACAACAGTGCCTATGTTGAAGAATCAGAATAGCTCTTTATCTACCGAATTCTTTATTCTTGAGCTCTCCTCGCACTCCAACTTTCTCCCTGAAAATTCTCTAAAAACAAACAGATTCTGGGCCTCACAAGTCCGACCAACAGATATTTTCGAGAAATGGCATCGAAATCTAATGAATACAGGTATGGGAGGGGATAAAGTATATAAATGCCTTTGATGTTTAGTCATATGCTGTTGGCCTTAAACTTATTTTGGGTTCAATACTGTGTTTGATACGTAACTCAAATATACCATTATCGTCAACAGAGTGAACAAATTGAGAAATGGGCGTCTAACGTTGTTGGTGTGTCATCCACACATAGCATAATTTGCTGATGTAGATGCCCATATGTAGGTGACATGTCAGCGGCGTGAGACAGGTATTTGTCCATCTGTTTACTCCATTAATAGTATGAGCATATTTGAACTACGGAACAAAAATTAAGGACAACATTAAAAATACGAAAAAAATTCAAAGTAAATTAAACTCTCTCGACAAGAATCAGGTGTTTAGCGTATCTTGTCAGTATGGAAACTATGCTTCACTTCTCTAATTTTACATCGCAAAGAAAATTTAAAATAATATCATAAATTCAAAATAATAAAATACATTCATGAACTTAAATATCATAAACTTTTTCATCTTGAATATTCCTTGTTATTAAATGTTACACATCTTATAATTAGAAGAATATTATCAAAAATATTAGTCACATATATTTTTAAAAAATTAAATGGTAGTTAGATTTTGTCATGATTCTAAAAACATAGAAGAAAACAAAACAGGCTCACTGAAGACAGTTAAAATCATATGGAATTTTGACATTATTGCGTAGAAACATAGCAATATAAGTTTTTAACAGTTTGCCAGTAAAATCAAGATCTGTAGTTTGAAATAAGTGACAATCGAGTGATTGGAGAAAAATGAAGGATGTTAGATCAACAAAACAAGAATAGATGAAAGGAGGGACACACAGTCTAAATAAGAAAAAAAAAAACACCAGGGGCATAGATCCATTATTTTGAAAAACTGAATACAAATCGTAGTATTAATATTATGATTATTAACTGATAAAATCCTAAAACCTGAAACATATTCATATATACCCAGAATTTAAGTAGGTCGGGGCAATGCCCTACACCCTGTTCCCTTGCCCTGTGATTAGAGGGTGATTTGATTATAAAATCTTTTGGGAACTAAATTTCCAAAATCTAAACAAAATGCCTTAATTATTATTTGTTAATAATCATTTCAAAATTATAAATACATGGAAATGATAAATGATATTTTGTTCACAATGAAGAGAGTTGAGACTGTTTTGAGTTTTGTTTTTGAAAAATGTTCTTCTGTGGTTTTGAAAATTGTGTTTTGAAAACTGTTCTTGATAACAATTTTTGAAAACGATGTTTCTGAAAATTGTTTTAAGTGTTTTATATGTTCTTAAGTGGTTTCATAAAGAAAACAAAACAAAATAATAATAATTTGAGACAATTGTTTCTCTATGTTTTTCTTGTTTTGAAAACAAAAGGCACTTTCAAAAATGTAATCAAACAGCCTAGCTTTACAAATTTTTAGTTATTTAAGGTTTTGCCCAAATATTCCGTGTTATAAATCTCAAAAATCTTTCAACAGAAATAACTTCAGTTGCTTATCGAAGTTATCACAAGCAAAATAGCACCTGAATGCATTGAATCTATCAGATGTAGTTGCAAATCACTACCAGAAGGTCTGAAAAGAGACCAGTTTCTTTTTCATTTTCATTTTCATTTTCTTTTCTTTTTTTTTTTGAAAGAAAAAAACCAGTTTCTTAAATGCATAATAATATTATTAGATAATGTTGTTTTATTATATTTTTATATGTTGCAAACATGGATAATAATATCACTTTAAAATTTTGACCATTTTTTATGATTAAATATTGTATTATTTAGAGTCAATATATAAGTAATATCTTAATAATAATATTTGAAAATTACGTTATATTTCAATACCAACGTCATTTTAATGTCAAAAGCATCAAAACCACGTCTTTTTACTTTTAAATCAAAAAATAAAAATAAAAAGTTGAATCGTCTTATTCATCTAATTCTGACTTATTCATCTAATTCGATCAATTCAGTCATCAATTTGGCCAGTTCAATCGCTAAATCGATGGATTCAATCACCAATTTAACCGATTCAAAGATAAATTACTCTCGTGCTTAAGAATAACTTATTTCAATGGGTTCTTGAAAACATGAAAACATATATGAATCGAACTTTTGTATTCTTTGGATTAAGATCCACATTGTTTTCTCTCAATAACAAAGAAATATAATTTTTTTTCCTGTTTAATGATTGTTGAATTTATTATAAAAATAATATTTAGTGTAGTTATAACATTTAATCTTTTATTCCTTAGTTGAACCTCAATAAATAAATAAAATATTGAAAAAAGAAAAAACAAAAGGAATATAGATGTGGCACTTTTATAATCCATAGATTTATAAATTTGAAATGCGACTTAGCCTTGAAACAGAAATAGGATATCTGTTGTTCTCCAATCCATTAAAGAGAATTATGTCCAAAGAAAAATCATTACAAGACAAATTCATCCATCCGATTTGAAAATAAATACACAAAATAAGAAAGTATACAAATTTGAAAACTACTTATCAATTGAGTATATTTTGAAAAACTCTCGTTAAAAGCTATTACCATTCTTAAGAATAGTTTTTAATTGCTTTAAGAATAAATTTTCATTTAAAAATTAAATAAGCACTAAGTTCATCATACCTAACTCATATGGTAAAACATTCAACATTGTTAATTAAGTGTTTAGCGGTTAAAAATTAACTAATAACTTTTTTAATTTACTTTTGTGTAAATTTCAATATTATTTAAATTAGTTTTAGAATGCTTTGTAAAAATATCTAAAAGTACTTCAAATTAATTCTAAAACTCACCTTATAGCTTGTCACAAAAAATTAACTTATTTTTAAAGTGATTTATAAAAAAATATATATATATATATATATATATATATATATATATATATATATATATATATATACTCTCTATTTCAATAAAAAAATATCAAATATAAAATTATCATTTGATTTTAAATGAATTTGTTAATGAAAATTGTAGAGAAATTACAAAACTATATGTGTGTGCTTATGACCCATGACTCTTCACGAATATTATTGGGTTCAAAAGCGCAATAGCCTTATAATTCATCGATTTTGATTCTTTGTGAGTTCAAATCTTTCATATATAAACTTTCCATTCACTTTTTGAACAGTGTGGGAAACTATATACATTAATAATTTATAATCTATAGATTTAAAAGTTGCAACAAAATGTCTTGGACACCTTGTAACAAAAATAGGAAATCCCTCCTCCTATTCTTAAGAAATAATTACGACGAAAGAAAAAGAAAATCATGCATGGCTGAACTAAAACAAACAAAAAAAAATTAAGAAGTTGAGATTCAATATTGATAAATCATTTTTTTTTTCAATACAAACTCATGAAATTAATTACATCACCTCAAGAACTAATAATAAAATAGAGATGAAAATTATACAAATTTGAGAACTACAAACAAATATAGATGAAAAATTAAAAGTGAACATAAAGAAATTAAAAACAAACATACTTAAGAACGAGCATCCATTAAACATGACCTTCATCTCGGGTTGTGGCAATGAAGGTGGCAAATTCCAAAACATGTAATCAAGGTTGACTTTCTTTGTAGCAATATAAAAAGTTTTAGTATGTCCGAGCTTTCTTTTAAGCTTAAAATAAGTGTCAGCACATGATTTTACGGAGCTTATCCCAATCTTCCCCCATGGCCTCTTCAACCTCTTTAATTGATTCCCAACATGATGACCCTTCCAATGAAAGTTTCTCAAGTGTTGTTAGTTGTAACAATCCATGGGGAAGCTTTTTCATTTTATAACAAACATGAATTTTCATGGTTTTTAGACTACTCATTACTCATTTCTCTATCATCAGTTCCTCTAATTCACACCCATACAGATCCTAACCTTTCAAGTCGGAACCTCGAAAAGAACATACCATTTTTTTTTCAGACATATGCATCATAGCATAATACAAGAATTCACAATGATGGCAACTTTTGTAGGATCATCATTGGATCATTTCTTAACTTGCATCTTCACAATTCAAGTCTGAGGAGATTTGGAGGGTAGAGTTCAATTTGCTCTGGTCATTTCTCAAGCGACCCTTCCAAGGACAAGTCATAGGTAGACATGGTGTGAGAGAGGCATGAGCCCAGGAAGTAATGTCTTCTTATTCTGCCAATTTGTAAATGACAAATTCATGACCCGAAGAGTAGTTAATTGACGACATGCCTCAGCGCTGACTCTGTCTTTCAAATCTGGCGAACATTTACCTCTTTGCGAGCTCTAGCTAGGTCAATTTTCCTAAGCCATCCCCTCCCTTAAAGCTAAAGTTTGAAGGTTGGTGAGTTGCTCCACACCCAAATAACTATTCACACGCTTGTTTATTTGAAATTGGCTTGAAACCACATCCCCAACAATGTAGATGTCTTAATTTCTTCAATTTCCAAATTGAACATGGTATATTACCTTCTTACATCCTAAGTCAAAACTCTTCTACCAATGGACGATGGAAATTCGATATTACATTTCCCTTTATGCACAAGAATTTTAGGTGAATGAGTTCTCCTATTTCCGTGGAAGGATATAATCACAATATATATTCTAAGCTCCAGCAGTAAGTAGTTTTAATATGTTGTTGCAAATATCCCCAATGTCTTACTAACATATTTCCAATTAAAATGAAATCAAAGATCTCAGCTTTTGAATTATGCAAGCATTGAGAAATGTCATTCCTCGATGGATTTCATGAATAACAAGCCGAGGAATACTGTTAATGTGAAATGTGAAATCCATGTTTCATGTACTCAAAAAGTCTTCATTTCCTTTGCCTCTAAATAAAGCAAGGTCTCTAAGGCATCATGCATGCGACAAGACGCCACTCCTCCATCTACCCTTCGCTCAAATTTCCCTTTGAATCAAAACTTCTATCAATCAACTCGTGCAGGTAGTCCTCGGCAATATCTTCGAGTCTTTCTTTCACCCTTCTTTGTATAAAGCCTTCAGCCAACCACAATCTAATCAACTTACTTGCGTCAATATTAGAGTCTTTCGTGAAGATCCCACAATAAAGGAAACAAGACTTCCAAGTAATATGGCAAGTCATTATAACTTAAAGCAAGAGTACCCATGATGACTCCAAATGGCCTCGATCCGTATGCCACTCTATACTCAAGTAAAGCACTTTCTCCCAAGATGCCTTTGTCTTCTCTTTTGTCAATAGCAAGCCTCCTGACACTTATATAGGCAAGAGGCAAACCTTGCATTTTCTCACAATTTCCTTCCAAGTTCCTCTAATCCTCGCTTAGTTAGAGTAATGAGCTGCGCATTTCAAATTCCTAAGAGCTGAGAAAGAGCACAACTCTAAATTTCATTCATAAGAGGAAGTTCATAGATAAATGCTTGTGAAGTGGTACGTAGAGCAATTTCTTTATTCCGAGTCGTGATCAACACTTTGCTCCCATTCTCAACCTCCGGAAAATACGAACACAAGCGACTCCACACGTCACTGCTCCATACATCATCCATGACTACCAAGTACTTCTTCTCCTTCTCCTCCTCTATCCCCTTGAGGTATTTACAAAGCTCCTCACCAAGCCTGAACTCTTCCATCCCTTTAATTTTCTTGTTTTTTTATGAGGCATAACACATGATGGGCACATCAATCAAAATTTCCTCTTGCTCGAATTCGAGACACGTAAACCCAAGTTTTTACAATCAAGTGTCCCTGGACATCCCTTTGATTATAAACGTCCTTGGCAAGAGTGGTCTTGCCCAGGCCTCCCATCCCCACGATGGACACAACTGATCTCCGCGTCTCTTCGTTCATCAGCATCTGCTTCAACTCGTGGATGCCATCTTCAATCCCAACATCGCTCTCTTCAACAACTGGGGGCCGCTTCTCATTGTGCGCCACAACACGATCACGATCAGTAGCGGAGGAGCTGGAAGACACTTCAAGACCGTACTTGGATCTGTTAGCCATAATCGCCTAACTATCCCATTTATATCTTCACACGACCGGCTGCTCGTGGACAGAAGGGAAATCCTTGTTTCATGAATCCTACGCAAGTAGGTGCGTAGGCACTTCTTTAGAAACTTGAGGGCAGTTGAGTCTCGCTCCCGATCCACGCTCGAGGGGATGAATTCATCATGACATCTCTTCAAGATCGTGGATCGCGCTTCTAATCCGATCCACTCCACACCTTGATCTCACGATATGCGCTTGAATCGCGCATCCCCTGAAGAGCCGCATCCACTAAGCCTCGTGCAAAGAACTTTATCCGCCTTCTGATTTCCCAAATATTGAAGCTTCCTCAGAAATGAAGTCGCTCTAACTTCTCTACAAAGAACTATTACCGGCGCTTTCTCGCCATTTTTTAAATACTCGATGTCAGGAAATAAAACAAAACGTTAGTTGGTCGGGCTCCTACTCTGTCATAAAATTTTTTATTTATAGACAAGACAAGTAGAGAGGTCTTAAATTTCATGCAGAATTTTTCAATAAATGTACAGTATTATACATTAAGTAAAATAAAATGTAACAGTATTAATATTGTAATCCAAATGCCATGTGCTATGCATGTTATCTTAATGCCAACTATTATTGTAAATAAATGCAAAAGATTAGAATGTTTTTCTTTTTTTTTTCTTTTGACACTTAATGATGCACACATGTAACATGGCTTAAGATAGGGGGTTCAACCTATCAAAAAAAAAGAAAGATAGGGGGTTCAATATTTGTGATCTCTCTATTAATTTAAATGATATTTGATTATTTATTTATTCATTCATAAATATGAATCAATTATGAGCAAAATAAATACAAATTATACATTTGATGGAATTTGACTTCTATAGGTAGTCATGTTTTCCTGGTTATTTTATATATATATATATATATATTGATGATGCTTTTTTCAATCGGAACTAGGCTGGCATATTGGAATCGCAGGGTTGGTCCGCTGTCCCTGGGTGATGGGCTCCTCTGCAAAAACAAGAAACAAAAAGGAATCGGCAGGGGTCCGCCCGTTGATCCTCCGATGCCTAAGTCAGTTCTTTCCTGCTGGGAGACTATCAACTGCTTAGGGAGTGAATTTTGTGCGTACCTTTCACCGGCGGGGTGACCTGGTATTTATAATGGATGATTTTCCTAATTAGAGGGTGAAACGGACTCTCCCTTATATATATATATATTGATGATGCTTTTTCAATCGGAACTGGGCTGGAGCGTGTTTGAATTTCGTATCGGGTCCGTTCGTCCCCGTGATGGGCCTCTGCAAAACAAGAAACAAAAGGACCTACAGGCCTCCGCCTGGCCGATCTCTCCGATGCCTAAGTCATTCTTTCCTCGCTGGAGACTATCAACCGCTAGTGAGTGAATTTTGTGCGTACCTCACCCAAGGTGGCCTCGCATTTATAATGGATGATTTTCCTAATTGTGAGGGTGAAACTGACTCTCCCTTTACTGGATCGGGATTTTCTTTTCTTATCACCGCAAATTAATAGTGGAGAATTGTAAAGCTAAGTTATCGAATTATTCCACTTCCCTTATTGACGGAGATTGTGATTATAGATATGGGCCTTGGGCTTTTGTATACCCTAGCCTTTGTGAGGGAAAAAAAGGACTAGGCCCCGTTCTTAGCCCGCGTTAGGGCCAAGCCGCTGACTGGCCCGCTTTATCAGCCCTTTTAACTCGCTGACTCGAGTGGCAGCTCAAGGCACTATATTTTTTAAACCCTATCAAGGCTCTCAAATTTCGTCATAGCGAGCTTCGGGGCAAGGGTCAGATTGCTGGATCGTGCGACTTCCACGTGGTTGTTCAGGGCTGGTTTGATTAGGGCTCTATCACCATCAAACGTCTTGTGATAATGATGACTTTTCGATTTTCGCGCTTACTTCCTCTAATCCTTCCAGTTTCTGTTGGGAACATCCTCTGACTGCTACCACTGTGTTTCCCTGATATTAGAAGCTTTTTTCCTCTTCTTTGTGAGTTCGGGCTTCTTTCTTCTTGAGGTTTATCTGATCACCGTTCGTAACTTTTCGTGTTTTCAGGATACCCTCGCTAGTGGTCGCCTCTTCGCTCTCATTCCTGTGACTCGCACGCCTTTCACCTTGCCCTCCGAGGCGCTGTGGAGGTGTTGGTTAGCTTTGCTTAAGTTTCTTGCCTCCTGGCCCTGTGCATCCCCCGGTCTCTCTTCTTGTCCAAATTCCTTCCCGTATTCCCATGGGCCGGGGCTGCTCCTCCGCTACGGATAAAGCACCCCCTCCGTGGAGCTCGTCTCAGGCGGCCGTGGGAGTCTACCTGCTCACTCGGGCCGTCGTTACAGGCCCCCAGGGAGCCTCCCGCCCTAGGAAAGGGCAAGGGTAAAATCGATGATTAGCCACCTGCTGGGCCCAACATCTCGAGGTCGGCTGCTCAAACGCCCAGTATGTCCGGCTTGTGTGGCCGAATCCCTTTATTTGGTGAAGTCTTCGCAAGATGATATAGGCCCCCGTTTGATGCCTGTGCCTGGGTCTCCTCGAAGGTCGACCTCCTATGTCATTCAGGTGCCTAAGATGGTAGTATTGAGGTGGCCTTTGAGAATGGCCTCCGTTTTCTCCATCCCTTTATAAAAAAGGGTTTCAAAGATTTCAACGTCCCGCCCTTTCTCACCCGCCCAACTTCCGGGGGTGTTCCGGGTCGGGCCGTTAGCTGTCTCAAGGATGCGGCTCGTGTCTTCTAGTATTGCTTTACTCCTAGACTTCTTCAACGTGAAAGAAGCCGCGGAGGGCTTTCTCTATTTATCCAAGCCGCCAAATACTACCGATCATCCTGGATCTCCCGCCTTCCCAAATACAAATATTGGAAGGAACGCTACTCTTTGTCCGTGGGTCACACTATATAATCCTACTCGATCGGGGAGGACACACCGGGCGCCCGACCGTCTAGGACCACCCCGAGAATCTACGTGAGCTTCTTTTCTTTACGTGGGCCTCTTTGCTCGAAGGCTCGTCCGGTCTTCGCAGCCGTAGGTGTCCCTAACTTTGCATTGTTTGTGCTCCAAGATTCACTGGCCTCGACCTTAGTCTCAAGACAAGGAGGGGTGGGGCTGTGACGGCCGTCAAGTAACATCCTCCGCGTGCTTATTCGAGCTCATAAGTCATATATTCCATGGTCTTCTATGTGTGACGCCACAAACCCAGGTGTCCGCTTGACTACCCATCAACTCGCTTAATACAAGTGGATGCTCTGGCCACCCGACGCCACTTTAGGAAAATCTAGCAAGAGTCCCTTTGCACGGGAGCTCTACCCAAATACAAAACTCAGAATAACTGCATTTACCTGCCCTAAACAAATTCAATATTTGCAAGTATCCAATACGCCACTGGAGCCTCATAAACTAATACTCATTAAAACACACATATCACAACTATTCTCCAATTATCTCCCCAATAATTAGCATAGTTGACAGCACTTTTTATACAAACATATACAATAACATCTACCAAGCAATACATGTTATGTCCAAAAGCACTGCAAAACTCATGAACTCGACATCTTCAAAATGAATTGTCTCTCTCGAGCGCCCCCGTGACTGGAAATAAATGTGGGTCCCATCGACCTGGGTGAGCTGTAAAGCTCAAGAGGAGAATCGCCCTAAGCACTACCTACCACCTAAGTGTAGTGCAATGTCTAAAGTAAACACACACTCAAGTAAATACATGATCCTACTCTTGAATGTCTACATGATCACTCCCATGTCACGAGTCCTCACCGACTCACCACACTCGCTCTGCCACGTATGAGAAAATAATCATTTTCAAAACAAAACTTGCTCTTGAAAATATACTGTCAAAATATTCCAGATAAATATGGGACTACCCTTCGAGGTGAATTGGTTGGTGAGCTTTCCGAAACAGTCATGGTCCTCATCCGAAATGATCTGTTGGCCTATCTCCCAACCCAATTCTCCGGAATATCATCCTGTGAAATTCCTTTCGCAAACATGCCCATTTTTACAAAAATCCATGTCATGCACTCACACCTAACTTCTAGGTTACCCAGTGCATATGAAAATGCATTATGCCATTTTCAAATCATTTAATATACAATATGTCAATATGCATATTTTCAATCACCTACAATTACACACATGTAATTCAACACATCAATCATCACTCCAATTTAAATACTCGAGCAAATCATAATCATCTCCAATGGCTTATAAACACAATTTAATTTCCATATAATTGTGTCATTTCACACATTTAGCATTAACTCCATTAATTCCTTGATCGACCACTTCCAAATTTATTTCTACACACACCAAGCCATTCAATCTCACACAATTTCAATGTCAAAATACATGGGCCTTTACGGCCATTTTCCACACAAACCCGGAATGTTTTTAACATCCCGGGGGCTCCAACAAAGGCCGCCCACGGCAGCCCATGTCCAACCCCTAAGCCACCTTTGAACCGAATTTCTTACCCATTTCCGGTCTCCTTACTCACTAAAAATAGGAATCAATGCATAAATTCCATAGAACAACCTACATTCAGTTTCTCGCATTCACGATTGTCCCAAATGTCCAAAATATTTCCATAATTCGTCCCATGTTTTGGGACCGATCAACAACCCATTCCCAGTGATTTATTCACACATCAAGCATGATTTAAAGCAATTTTGGTGAAATAAAAAACACCTAAACAGCCCACTAATTTGGCAAATACAGATGGTGAGAAAACCCAAGAATTTCTATCAATTCTGGCCCCATGTTTCCTCAGATTCCATCAAACGGCCCTCACGGCCTCAAACCAACCAAACATGGAAACCTGGGGTGGGAATAAAACGCAAGTAGGGAGAAAATCCTACCTCTTGGAGTTGTCAAAAACTCGCAAACCCGGGGTCCACGCGTAGCCTGCTCCGCGTAGAACGTTTTCCCTTCTTGCTCCGAAGTCCGCCAACGGTCGGATCGCCCGGGATCTTAGAGAGAAGCACCCTCTCTCTCTAAAACCCTCTCAAATCCTAAGCTACTGCATCCTAAAATGGCTCCCACGGTTTTTGCTTTGGTCTTTGAAGGAGATAGCTAATTTATTCATTTTTTTTGTCTTCTAATACTTATATCAATCTGAAATGACCATTTTGTCCTCTCTATTCCCGCATTTGATATTCGGCACTACCCTGGGTCGGTCCATTTTTTCATCATTTCCTCTACTCATACTCACTTACGGTACATGAGTACATGTTATATATGTGGCTCGCGATCGAAAACGATTTATTTCAGACCCGAATCGCGATGCCCCTCGGTAAAACGGTTGACTCCGACTGTCTCAGAAAATTACGAAATTTTACGTGCTAACTAGATTTCGCGAGATGATTCCAACGGTGCAATCCATTTCATCATCCGAGATCTAGAGAATTAATTATGAATTTTTAACCGTAATTACAATTTTGTAATCAAAATTACGTTTTGCCTTTATTCCAAACGCAATTTTTGGTCTTACATTCTCCCCTCCTTAAAAGGAATTTCGTCCCGAAATTCAGAACCATCACAATCACGCACATGCATATGCAACGCGCACTTTACCATGCATGTAAACAGTCATTTAAACCTTAAACGACTAAACTACGTACCTTCATCCCAAACAAGAAGGGATAGGTGGCCCGCATCGTGTCCTCGCGCTCCCACGCCGACCCTCCTCCACCCACGCTGCCGCCATAGCACCTCACTAGCCTCACGGTCTTACGTCGCAAAACCCGTCACTGGCCATCCAAAATGCACACCGGTCCCTCCCTCGTCCATCACCGCCAACCCCAACTGGCCCCAATCCACCACGTGAGATGGATCTGGCCCATACTCCTGAAAGCATGGACGTGAAATACCTCCTGACACCGGCTACGCGTCGGGCGGTAACGCCTAACCGTACGCAGGGTCGCCCCTATCCTCTCGAGCATCTCAAAGGCCCAATGAAAACCCTGGGGCGATAGCTTCTCTCTCTACGCTGCCGAACCCGACCACTCCCTCCCCAGGCATCACCTCAAGAAGACGTGGATTCCCAACCCTCGAACTCCATGGCCGACGCCGCACATCAGCAGCTCTTTGCCTGCCTCGAGCCATGAGAAGACGCCATCGCATCAAGCTCACTCTCATAAAGGCCTTAATCGGATCGTGACTGCACTGATGGAGCTCTCTCCCACCTCGGTCCAAACATAACGGTGATCTACATGGCCTCCCATACAATGCCTCATATGGTGTCATCTGGGGATACTCGCCCGACAACCATTGTTGTAGGTGCGAATTCCACTCATGGGCAACTAATCCTCTACTCCTTTACGATCCAAGACGCATGCCCGCAAGACGCCCTCTAACAACCGTATGTAATCCATACGTCACGGACCCTACACAACCCTTGCTCGTGTGTGTAAACGCTAACCTCTCCAAGGTCACAATCACTGACAATCCACTGGACTCACATCTAGTCCATGTCATGAATGACATCCACATATCGAGCCCTCTAAATTTCAACAACACCTGGGCAATGTACCTGTGCGTATCTAAACCGAGTCACCCCGAATTCTATCGCTCAACTCTAAGTCCGCGTGATAACCATGTCCTGTTTTCATCCCCGAGTCTCTCCCGAATTCCCATCACCAACTCTAAGTCCGCGTGATAACCTGACCGTGCTCTCTCATCCTCGGCAACATAACTCCTTCTCGCTTACACTGAGCGCCCTTACATTTACATTACAAATCGATATCTCCTTCCACGGGTCTCCTTACACCCAATACGTAAATTTCTGATAACCCACTCGGCCCTACACCCTTACAGCAAATTTCTGATTACTCCACGGGTCCTTACACCCACACAGAAATCTTGGCTACTCCACGGGTCTCACACCCACACAAATTCGGACGCCTCCCTGCCCTTACACCCAATACGCAAATCTGACCTCCCTCCCCGGCCCTCTTGGCACTCACATAGAAATTCAGGATCTCCCCGGCCCTTACACCCACAATGTAAATTCAGATCTCTCCCGGGTCTCTATACCCACACAGAAATTCGAGATATCTCCCGGCCCTTACACCCACAGACCTTTCGCGATACTACCGCTGTGGTCTCCTTCACCCTAACTTCAGCTTCTCACCTATGGATTAACGACCCCCTCTTGCTCCTCGGGCCTCACGCACTTTTAATTACTCTTCACTCGATTCGAACTATGAGCGCCTCATCGACGAGTCCTAAAGACCAACTCAACCCACACTCACCAAGAGTGGTGAATGACCATACCGTGCACCCACACCCGACTCGACGTGATGTTACCGTGCACGCGAACACAACGATGCTATATTGTGACAACCAATCCCGGTTCCACCATGAGCAGAATCTGAGAGATCTCTCATTCATAATCCCGACCTATCGTCAATCCTCAATTCTACATCCTAGTAGAAGAACATCTATACGCGGCTTCCTCTCTAAAGGCCTTAACCTCTAAGTCCAAATCCATCACACAAGATGCAACAATGAATGAATATGATGCATCCACTCAACGCCTACTCTAATCAACAAGGCAAGAGTAGAAACGGCACCCACATATCCGCCGCCGCACCCGCCGCCTCTCGTACTCACGAGATCTCGCCCGTGACAATCCGCCCATATGCCCAGCTGCATAAATAACATATAGTCCGCCCCCGCCCGACAGGAAGTCCCGCCCGTGAGTCTCAGACCGACCCGCCCACAGCCTCGCTCCTTTCGCCCACCCGCGGGAGTAGAGTTCCCAGGATCTCTATAATCCAACCTCTACATATCGCACTCTGGGCTCTCACCCAAAACCCTTAGGAGAATTCACTTACAACGGCCTCTAAGGTCTCTAGAGGTCCTTGCCCATTTCCAATTATTCGTGGCCCCATCCCTCTGTAGCCTAGAACGCAAACTAGTCTATCCTGGGTCTCACAGAGAATTCCATAGCCTCTAACACTTTCTGCTTCGCATGAACCAACGGTCTACCACCATCGGATCTTTCCCCCGTGAACTGCCTGAGGATGATGCGCCCTAAAACCTCCTGGGGTTACTAGGATCTCGACTACCCCGCTATGCGAGCTTCAGGCACAAGAAATTTCTTTGCAACACCATCGGCCCTCAAAGGGTCACGACGGCGCCTACGGGGCTGGTCAATCACCGGTGTGCCCCGACCGGGCGCTCCCGTGGACGCCCTCCTCGTGTCCTCGTCCCTCTACTCAGCCATCTACAATTAACATGGCACAGAGTCTTAATTTTCATTCTTACTAACTAGTAATGCGTATGCCGACACACTGGGATTCTGTCAACCATGAACTCGACCCGCTCATTTCCTGCCGTGCTAAATTCCAACCACTCAATTTATCTATTTCAAGAAGGTTCTATGCCCTCTTGTTCCTTTCAGTATCCAAATCCTTAAGGTCGTAATTCCATAACCTTAGTATTTACCCTTTTTCCTATACGCATTTCACCATGCATATAATTCCCTACGCAACTACCGCGCAATTACGATTTCAATTGGTAGTTAAATCCAATACAGTGTCTCTAAGGCATAACCACAGCCCCGAGACACTAATCATACACATAACCCAGTGTATATGCAATGAATTTCGCGTTTAAAATATTGTTTTAAACGAAATTTTATTTTCAAAAATTTTATTTTTGAAATTTTTATTTTTCGAAAATTTTTATCAAATTTTATTTGATTTTATTTGATTTTTTTTTTCTATCAAAAAAAAAAAAATCGAAATTACTGTTCACATTTGACCGGTCAACGTTACTATTCACGGGGTACTGTTCACGGGGTACTGTTCATTGTTACTGTTCAAGGATACTGTTGGTCACAATACAAAAATTGTATTGCAACACAATTTACCTTCTTCACTACTACCTTGCAATACAATTTTCCACCTCCCTTTCCTCGCAGAATACACTCAGATATCAGAATACAATTTCCTATGTTGTTTGCTTCCTAATTATATTGCAATATAATGATGCAATACAATTTCCTCCTTCTCTTGCAATACAATCATTAGCCACTACACAAACTAAGGTTAATACAATTTTGTATTGCAACTCAACCTACTATTCCCCGCAATACAATCTGCTTACCTGCCTTCTTCTCTACATTTCCAAAAATTATATCAAGAATACAATTTCCTTTACTTTAAGCCTTCCTTGCAATACAATCCAAAGAATACAATGGCTAGCCTACCTCCTCTATTGCAATACAATTCTCAATTTACAAGCCTCTTAGTTGTAATACAACCTCAACCTTGCAATACAAAAAATTTTGTTCTCAGCAATACAATACTTCCAAATTTCTTCAACTTCCTCGTAATACAAAAACCTGTATTGCAATAAATTTTTTTTTTTTTCAATATATTCAAGTGCAGCCTCAAAAAACGATTTTTTGCCCAAAAATTAAATATTTTTTTTTTCATTTATTTCCGTAAATTAAAAATTCTAAAATCCACTAAAATCATTTTTTTCCATTTTCCATAATACATCAAATAAATTCATAAAATTTATTTTCTTCTACTTTTCTTCAATTTTACACCATATAAAAAACTCCAGGAAAATTATTTTCCTCCTCTGTCCAAATAAATTTATAAAATTTATTTTCTTTTCCAGCTTTCCACCGAAAATTTTCTCCACTCAAATAAATTTTATGAAAATTTATTTTCTCTTTCCATTTTCTTCAATCCTCATCCAATAAATTTATAAAAATTTATTTTTTTCTTCATTTTCAATTCCAGTTTTATACACTGTACCACTCAAAATATTTTCTACACATTCATGTGCTAATCATCAAGCACACATCATTTCACAACACACAAACAACATGACATACACACCATCATACAAGATTTCATCAAATCACATAAAACACACCAACACACGCATGAAAGTGGCCTTATTTTATCCCAAGTGATTCCTAGGTAATCTCATACCTATACCTTTCAGCCATCGAACCACACCTAGTGCTATGCCTACTCGATCACACTCCAAGCCCAAATCCTCAATCCAGTTTCACATACCTAAGTTCCACATTCTAAGACCCGTGGCCTAGACTCCAAGTCCCTCAAGCCCAGGTAATCAGATACCTAGCTTCTAGCAACACTGGCTCTAGGTATTTATAAAATCAAGCCCGATACCGCTCAGTCGGTATCAAACCGTACTTATAACTACACCCACCGAGCTCCCAAGGTAATTCAAGCACCTAGCCTACACAACCGTGGACACAAACCCGGGTGTCCGCCGACTAATTCACAACTCGCTACATATGGGATGTCGGGTCACCCCGGACGCCACTTAGAATCTAGCGTAGTCCCTTTGTACTCCGGGAGCTCCTACCCGCAAATACAAACTCAGAAATAATCAGATTTAATTCGCCCCAAAATAAATTCAATATTTGCAATATATCCAATACGTGCCACTGGGCCCCATAAACTAATACTCATTAAAACACATATCACAACTATTCCAATTATCTCCCAACACTACATAGTTGATTACACTTTATACAAACATATATTAACATCTACCGTTGCATTACATGTTATGTCCAAAAAGCATCAAAATCATGAACTCCGGCATCTAAATGAATCATCTTCTCGAGCGCCCCCGCACCGAAATAGCGGGGTCCCACGACTCCGGGGCGAGCTAAAGCTCAAGAGGGAGAATCGCCTCCTATAAATACCTACCACCTAGCAAAGGTAATGCTCCAAAGTAAACACACACTCAAGTAAATACATGATCCTACTTGAATGTCTACATGATCACTCCCATGTCACGAGTCCTCACCGACCACCACACTCGCCGCTTTCTCATGTATGAGAAAATAAATCATTTCAAAACAAAACTTTTGCTCTGATATACTACCGAAATATTCCAGACAAATATGGGACTACCCTCCGAGGTGAATTGGTTGGTGAGCCTCCGAAACAAATATGGTCCTCATCCAAATGATCCGTCGCCCATCTCCCAACCCACCTCGAACACATCCCCGTGAAATCTCCTTTCGCAAACATGCCCGCTTACAAAATCCATGTCATGCACTCACACCTAACTTCTAAGTGCTACTCCAGCCGCATACGAAAAACGCTATGCACTTTTCAAAATCATTTACACAATATGTCAATATGCATATTTTCAATCAACTACAATTACACACACATGTAATTCAACACATCAATCATCACCTAATCAATTTCACTGGAGCAAATCATAATCATCTCCAACGGCTTACAAACACAATTTAATTCCATATAATTGTGTCATTTTCGCACACATTTAGCATTAACTCATTAATTCCTTTGATCGACCAACTTCCAAATTTATTTCTACACACACCAAGCCATTCAATTCACACAATTTCAATGTCAACATACGGGCCTTATGGCTATTTCACACAAACTCTGGACTTTTACCAAATTCCGGCCCCAACGCTGGTCGTCCACCGCGTACCCCACATGTCCAACCTCGGTTTCACCTTTTGGAACCGAATTTCTTACCCATTTCCGGTCTCCTACTCACCAAAATAGAATTTAATGCATAAATTCCCATAGAACAACCCACATCAGTTTCTGGGCATTCACGGACTGTCCCAAATGTCCAAAAATATTTCCATAATTCGGTCCCATGTTTTGGGACCGATCAACAACCCATTCCCGGCATTTATTCACATCAAGCATGATTTAAAGCAATTTTGGTGAAATAAACACCAACAGCCCACTAATTTCTGCAGTCACGGATGGTGAGAAAATCCCCAAGAGAATTTCTGAATCAATTCTGGGCCCCATGTTTGGGATCCACTGTCTGGCCCTCACGGCCTCAAACCAACCGAAACATGGAAAAACCCTTAAAAATGGGAATAAAACGCAAGTAGGGAGAAATCCCACTTGAGTTGTCAAGTCTCGCAAATTGGGGGTCCACGCGTAGCTCGCTCCGCTGCAGTAGAACGCTTTCCTTCTGTCTGTCCGCCAACGGTCGGATCGCCCGGGATCTTAGAGAGAAGCACCCTCTCTCTCTAAAACCCTCTCAAATCCTAAGCTACTGCATCCTAAAATGGCTCCCACGGTTTTTGCTTTGGTCTTTGAAGGAGATGAAGCACTATTCATTTTTTTGTCTTCTAGTCACTTATATCAATCTTGAAAATGACCATTTTGTCCCTCTATTCCCAGATTTGATATTCTACAGCATCTCCCGTCGTCCATTTTCATCATTTCACTCATACCACTTATGGTACATGAGTACATGTTATATGTGGCTTTCGTCGATCAAACGGATTTGATAAGACCAACCGCGATGCCTCTCGAAAAACGTGGTCGACTCCGATTGTCTCAGAAAATTACGAAATTTTACGTGCTAACTAGATTTCGCGAGACGATTCCAACGGTACAATCTGTTTCATCATCCGAGATCTAAAGAATTAATTACGGATTTTTAACCGTAATTACAATTTGTAATCAAAATTACGTTTTTGCCCTTATTCCAGAAATTGGAATTTCTTGGGTCTTACACTTCAGGTTCGAAGTCTTCCCGACCTCCCACTCTGAGGCCCTCTCCCCCATTTGTCATGAAGTTTTCTTACGAGAGGCCTCCCTGTTGCCGTTTCACTAAGGGAGAGCTTCTCGAGCCTGAGGAGACGCGCCGCCGTAAGGACCTAAGCTGAAGAGCAAGTCTCGTGAACCCCCGAGAGGAGCCATCCGGCTGGTGGTAAAGCCCCGCGGTTGGGGACGCCTTCTTCATTACCCTCTGCTAGTGCCCAAGTGCAGGGGCAAGCGTCGCCATCTCGGGCCGAGGTGTCGAAGGCGCCAGGTTCGCAGCCTCGTCCTGCCTCTACTACAAAGGCCGGAGATTCTTCGGGGAGGGGCCGTCGGGCTCCATCAAGGTCATGCCTATCTGATTCGATCTCCTACGCAGAGTACCAGCTTCCTTGATACCGAGGATTTTGGGGGGAGCCGGAGCTGATGGGGATGAGGATTCATTACTTTCTAACGTAGAGCTTGCTGCTGGCGCGATCTCATCCGTCCTCCGAGATTCTGATCTCAAGAGGTCGAACGCCCTGCCCGTTGAGGAGGCTTTGGCTCTTTCGCTGTAGGGGGTTGCCTCTGTAAGCTCCCGTATCTTTATTTGTTAGCCTTTATCTTGGCTTTAAGTTATGCATTGACTCTATGTTCTATTATGGCAGGCGGCTACCCATATGAAGAGCGCTCACGAAAAGGGCGATTCAACGCAGTTAGCCAAGGCCACTGTAGCCTACAAAGCCAGAGTGGCTTCTTACTCTCCGGAGCAGCTGAAAGCCCGTATGCAAATTATGACGGAGGAAGTCGTGAAGCTCAAGTCTGACCTGAAGCATACTTTAGCGGCACGGGCGCGAGCTGAGGGTAAAGAAGAGAAGGCCCGAGAAGGCTTGAGAGTTGCCGAGGGCGAGCTTCGGGAGGCCGTAGATGGGTGCCGAATGCCTTAATGAGTTGGGCGGGTGGTCGTGGAAGAGCCGTAAGCCGCTAGGGGATGAACCGCGTACAAGGCGCAGTTGCTGTGAATTCCAGCCTCGCCGCTAAGCTTCTGAGGTTGAGGGCTCTATTGAGCGCTTAACCGATGAGTGCAATGCGTTGCGAGGGGACCTTCAGAGGTAGGAAGCTCTAGTCGTTCAGAGGGATGGAGCGATTACAAGTTTCAGGGACGAGGCCTGCACTCGGGACTTCTGCATGGCTCGCCGCAGGTTGTCAAGTAACGCCTTCCGGGCTTGGACCTTAACTTTGACATTCCAAGCGACGAGGAGGCGGAAGAGTCCTTTTCTGCCGATGGCTTTGGAGAGCCAGCCACTCCTGCTGAGGCCCGCTCCCTTTCTTCTCCCTCTGCTTCTGCGCCTGACGTCTGAGTCTCGTTTGTACCTCTTTGCTTGTTTTTGTCAATCGTGGGCCTTGACCCCGAGATGTATGTAATGCCGCTCTTGGCTTTGACACTTAATGAATACTCCATTTTTTATCTATTTTCTTGACCCTTGATTGTGTTTCCTGGGTTATAAACCTAGTTCAAGCAGCTTGAACTTTGAATGAGTTGTTTGGCTCTGGCCGATTGGCTTTAGCCGAATCGGCCTTGTGCTACAAGGCCTTAGTCGAGCAAATAACTCATGAAAACCGGAAAGGCCGAGGCCCGTACAACAACATACTTGAGTTAAACTGGCTCCTGGGCTTCAAGGCCTTAGCTGAGCAATTCAACTCTTGAAAACTGAGTTGCTGAGGCTCCGTGGGCTAATATGCCAGAGTTGAACTAGCTCCTGGGCTACAAGGCCTTAGCTGAGCAATTCAACTCTTGAAAATTGAGCTATTAAGGCTCCATGGACTAATTTGCCTGAGCTGAACTGGCTCTTGGGCTACAAGGCCTTAGTTGAGCACCAACTCCTTGAAAACCGAGTCACGAGTCTCCATGGCCAATTTGCAGAGTCGAGCAGCTGAACTCTTGAAAATCGAAATGGCTGCAGGGCTTCTCGCTACTAATACGCCTGAGCCGAACCTGGCCTCGTGGCTAATATGCTTGAGCTGAACTGGCTCCCCAGCTTCAAGGCCTTAGCTGGGCACCAACTTTGAAACCCGAGCTGCCGAGGCCCGTGAGCTAATATGCCCGAGTTGAATCGCTTCGACTACAAGGCTCAAATGAGCAATCAACTCTCAAAACCGAAAGCCACAGGCTCGTGGCTAATATGCCTGAGTTGAACTGGCTCTTGGGCTATAAGGCCTTAACTGAGCAATTCAACTCTTGAAAACTGAGCTGCTGAGGCTCCATGGGCTAATATGCCTCGAGCCGAATCGTTTCGCTCCAAAGCCTTGGGAATTTAAGAGTTTCGAACTTTGAAAACCGGGAGTCGCTGGAGGCTCTTGTGGGCTGATTTGCCTGAGCTGAACTGGCTTCTTGGCTTCAAGGCCTTAGTTGAGCAAGTCAACTTTGAAAACCGAAAGGCCGAGGCTCCGCGGGCCGACGGCTCGAAATGAATCGGCCCCCGGGCTGCAAGGCCTTAGTCGAGCAAATAACTCTTGAAAACGGAGATGTTAAGGCTCCGTGGGCTGATTTGCTCCAGGCCGAACCGTTCCTGGCTACAAGGCCTTGGCTGAGGCAATGAAACTTTGAAAACCGAGCCGCTTGTGGCCTTCGTGGCATGCCTCGAGTTGAACCGGCTCGGGCTAAGGCAGGCCTTAGTCGAAAGCAGTTCAATCCTTGAAACCGAGTCGAGGCCCGGGCGATTATGCTCGAGTTGAATTGGCTCTTGGGCTACAAGGCCTTAGTTGAGCAGTTCAACTCTTGAAAACTAAGCTGCTAAGGCTCCGTGGGCTAATATGCCTGAGTTGAACTGGCTTCTAGGCTACAAGGCCTTAGCTGAGCAATTCAACTCAAAACTCGAGTCATTGCGGGCTCCGGCCAATATGTCTATTGAACTGGCTCCTTGGCTACAAGGCCTTAGCTGAGCAATTCAACTCTTGAAAACTGAGCTGCTGAGGCTCCATGGGCTAATATGCCTGAGCTAAACTGGCTCTTGGGCTCCAAGGCCTTAGCTGAGCAGTTGAACTCTTGAAAACTGAGTTGCTAAGGCTCCGTGGGCTGATTTGCCTAAGTTGAACTGGCTCCTGGGCTACAAGGCCTTAGTTGAGCAATTGAACTCTTGAAAACTGAGCTGTTGAGGCTCCGTGGGCTGATTTTCCTGAGCTGAACTGGCTCCTGGGCTACAAGGCCTTAGTTGAGCAATTGAACTCTTGAAAACTGAGCTACTGAGGCCTGTATGATTTATCCAGCCGAATCGTTCCCGGGCTATAAGGCCTTAGTCGAAAGCTGAACTCTTGAAAACCGAAATAAGTGGTCTGGCTAATATGCCCGGGTTGAACTGCTCCTGTGGGGGCCGCAAGGCCTTAGTCTCTCGGGAATGCGCGTGATTTAAAGCAATACTATGGAGTATCTGGCGGGTTATGTGACTTCCTGCTGCATCTGTGCTCCTTTATAAGTATCCTGCATAGAGGTAATCATGTGGTCGCTTTGGCCTCCCTTCCTGCTTTCGCCATCTTAAGAGCTCGGGCACGATGAGGTCTCCAGATCTGACTGCTGCTGCTTGGAGTTTGTTTGAGTGGCGAGGGTTGATACTTGATTCCATGGTTCCGTTTTTTATGGGAGTTGTGTTTTTCCCTAGTTCCTCCCTTGTGGGAGTTATGTTATTCACTAGTCCTGCCCATTGATGGAACTGGACCGGGGAGTGTGTTTTCGGAGGAGGCGGTGGGCTCAGAGGAGATATTTGAAGTCCCGGTCGCATTGCATTCTCCTCCCCTTTTCCTCAGGTTTTCTTTCATTTCCATTTTTTCCCCTTTCTTGATGGAATTGTTTGTGCTGTTTGCTCCTGAGGCGTAGGGGAAGGCACTGCTAATTGTAACTTCTCTGAGTCAATTGTTCTATTTGCCCCCGAGATGTAAGGGATGGCCCTGCTGATTGTAACTTCTCTGAGTCGATTGTATCTTCTTTGAAATAAAGAACAATCTCCCCCTTTTTTATTTGAAGCATGAAATTCTGTATTCTAAGGTGTTTAATTCTCTCAGGCGCTTTCTGGCCGAACTGCTTGCTTTGCTTTTCCTGACATGCCTTGCTTTTTTATTCATAAGGATATTAAACAAAATAATCAATGAACACACGGAGCGAAGTAACCCATGAACACACCAATTGTCATTTGAAAACTGACGGTATTTTGTTGAGGATTACAATCTGAAGGTCTATTGATAGAATCGTTTGAGGTGCTCAGCGTTCCAAGAATGAGGTAGCACTTTTCCCTCTTCTTGGCCCTGGAGTTCAGAAGCTGCCGTGCTCCACCACGCCGACACGATAAGGCCTTCCCACTGGGTCCTAGCTTTCCATGTGTAGGATCTTTCCTCGATGGCAAGAGCATTTTCAAAACTAGGTCGCCAGGCTTATAACTCCTAGGTTTGACTTTTCGATCATAGTACTCACATTTTCCTTGCAATCCACAGAAGCCAAGACTCGCCACGCTTTTCATCTAGGAGATCCATGTTTAGGCGAAGAGCCTCTTCGTTCTGCTTTGTACTTGATAATTCAATCATTGGGGATTTCAAACCGACCTCGACGGGGGCTACGGCCTCGGTGCCAAAGGCCAAAGCGAATGGGGTCTCTTGAGTTGCTGACTTGCGAGTAGTTCTGTAAGCCCATAACACCTCTACCATTTGCCTTTCAGGTCTTCTAACTTGGTCTTCAGTGCTGCTTTAAGGGTTCTGATGGTGACTTCTGCTTGTCCATTGGATTACGGGTGAGCTGGGGACGAGTAGTAGTTCCTGATTCCGAGCTCGGCGCAGAAATCCCTGAACTTGGGATTGTCGAATTGTTTCCCATTATCTGACACCAGGGCTCTCAGGATGCCAAACCTGCATACTGCGGAACTCCTGCTTCTCCAAATCTTCAGCGACCTTTGTTCCCAGATAGTGTAGCCAAGGTTCGGCTTCCCGCCTGTTTGGTGAAACTAACTAATCGCTACGATGATAATACCTTGAACGCCCTTCCACCCAAAGTGGGTCCTAATATGTCCAACCCCATTGTCAAAAGGCCATGGGCCTGTAATTGACGCCGTGGTTCGAACGGGAGACGAGGGATCTGGCGTGTTCCCCACAGACTTTGCACTTTCTCGACCAGTTCAAGGTCTTCTAGCATTCAGTGGGCCAATAATACCCCAAATTTCAAGACTTTCCAATTTAATGCCCGCGCTCCGATATGATTTCCACATACGCCTTCATGTACTTCCCTCATAACGTAGTTGGCGTCTTCCCTTGCAATGCATTTGTGGATAAAAGTAGGAAAACTCGTTTGTAAAGGGCTCGATGAATAGTGAACCCGCGTACCTCAACCTGCTTCGATGCTCTTTGGGTCGCTTAAGGAAGACCCTTCTATTAAGTAGTCCCAAATGGGGTCCATCCAGCTCGACTCGAACATGACTAGAGAGATTTCTTCATTGTTGAGATCTACGGAGGGTTCTGAAAGGTGTTCAACAGGTGTCAGTCCATCGAGGTCTTCTTGGGAAGTCAAGGCGGGCTGTTAGCACCGTCGCGAATTCTCTCGTCTTGGTATGTGTCCGATATGGACTCAGATAAACTTCTTCTTAAGTAATTCCCTGCATCTTTTAAGGTATAGGATCATTTTTCGCCCCGGCTTCAGAGGGAGTCCCTCTATCCGCTTTACTACAAGTCAGAGTCACGCATACCTCTAGCTGGTCAACTTCCATGGAATGGGCGAGGTTAAGCCCTACTATGACGACCACGTACTCAGCCTCGTTATTGGAGGCTCGGAACCCAAATCTTAGCGCATATTTAATATCTATTCCGTCTGGAGAGGTCAAGATTAGACCTGCACCACTCCCTTGAGCATTGGCAGCCCCATCCACGTGACAAATGCCTCCAAATAGTGGAGGTCGAATCCGCTTGAGTAGCTTCGCGTAGCTCACGAGGCGACTTCCATAACGGCGTCCCGCCAAGACCTTCCCCTTTATTGCTATTCTTTGGTTTGTATCCGATGGTCGAACTCGCTCACTCACGGCCCACTTCACGCCTTCCGAGAGGTCTCTGCTCAGGCAAAGACTTGGCTTCATTGGATATTCTGGGATTGGCGAAAGGAGCTTGCTAAGGGCGGAGTTTTCTGCGGTCAGATTAATTTCTCCATCCTTGATACCTTTCCGTCACTATGAGAGCTCACAATAGTACACCACGGCCGTGACTGCCTCTTTCCCGATCGACGGCATTGGTTGCGAACCAAACGTCAGTACGCAGCAAGGAGCTCTCCGCAGGGGCTTACCGCACGGGGAGAGCTCAGGTAAGTTTTTAACGCTGTGAATGCTTCTTCGTAGTGTGCATCCCATTGGAAAGCTTTCTTTAAAACCTGGAAGAAGGGCTGACACTTATCGCTGGCCTTGGACACAAAACGGCTTAACGTGTGACGCCCCAAATCCGGGGGTCCCATTGACAACCCGTCAACCTGCGGAAATCCTGTGTGTCTCATATCATGAGACCCATACATGAGTAAAAATGGCCACGTCGGGCCCACACATCCATACTCATCAGAAAATGATCAACTATAGTAAACAAAGTAGGAAAATATCCTATTTCTCGAGCTCATTTCGAAACCCAACTTGGTGTCCACATCGTAGATCAATCGCTGCACCATCCTTTAGTCCTCGAACCGTCGAACTCGACCGCCCGAAAGCCACAAGAAATCTCCTTTCTTCTCCTTTCCTTTCTCTCACGGTTGTTTCTTGTTCCTTTTCTCCTTTCTTCTCTTTCCTTTTTGCTTTTCTTTTCTTTTTCTCATTTCTCCTCTCATTTCCCTTTCATTTTCTCCTCATTTTCTCCTTTCTCTTTGCATTTCTCACCTCTTTGGATGAGCATTGACTGTATGGGTCAAAAGGAGGAAATTTCCTCCCCCCTTCCTCAAACCAAATGTGTGGCTATCCCATTTCCATTCCTTTTCTTTTATTTCATAATTCCTCTTTATGACATCATCATTTACATGGCTCAATGTGAGCCATGGAATTCATTTCCCACACATGGCTAATTGTGAGCCACTCCTTCAATGCCAAGTGTCACTCTCTTGGGGTGTCATGTGGCATCCCCTAACCTTGTCATGTGTCATCCGACACTCCATGCCTCAAAAAACGTGAAATTTCGACTACCTTGGAATCCAACGAAATTCAACATGGTAGCTAAATCTCGCGAGACGATTTCAACGGAGAAGTCTATTTCGTCATCTGAGATATAGAATAATTTCGGTTTTTCAGCCGAAATTACTATTTTACCATTTATCCAAAATTTTGGATTTTTTTCGGGGTTTCACATAATGCCACTATTCTTCCAGTCAAGCGTTGGATTTCTTTTATGTTTGATGGTGGCAGCATGTTGAGTACAACTTTTATCTTGTCTGGGTTTGCCTATATTCCTCGGTTGTTGACTATAAAACTCAAGAATTTTCTGGCTGAGACTCCGAAGGCACATTTGGCTTGATTCAACTTCATATTGTACTTTTCGCACTTGGAATGCTTCGCCATACGGGCTATATGATGAGCCTAGTTGACTTTGCATTTCAACACGTCGCCTATATATACCTCCATGGACGTCCCTATTTGCCTCGGAACATCCCGCTCACCAACCTCCTGTAGGTAGCTCCCGTTTTCGCCTGAGCGGCATTACCCGATAGTAGGTCCCTTGCCCAATGACTCCAGCAGTCTTCCATTGGTCGTCTGATCCATGCCGATCCGGTTATAGCTGAGAGCATCCATGAAGCTGAGGAGCTCATGGCCGGCTGTGGCGTCTACTATGAGATCGATCTGAGGTAGAGGGAAACTATCTTTTGGGCATGTTCAGTGAAATCGATGCAAATTTGCCATTTGCCATTTGCTTTTTTGACGAGAACTACGTTGACCAACCACTCGGGGTATTCCACTTCCCTGATTGCTCCAGCCTGGAGGAACTTGTCGACCTCTTCATTAATCGCTTTTTGTCTTTCTGGGGCGAAGCTTCTTCTTTTTTGCTTAACTGGTTTGAAGGATGGACTGACGTTCAATCTGTGAGTGATTACTACGGGGTCAATCCCTCCCATGTTCTCCTGCTTCCATGCGAAAACACCTCTGTTCTGTTTTAAGAAGCGGATAAGGAGGCTTCTGAGGTCTTCCGCTAGCTTGGAACCAATGTAGGCGAGGTGTTCAGGGTGGTCGTCCAGCTGTATCAGCTCCAACTCTTATGAGGGCTCAGGTAGGGTGCTAACCTCGTCTCGCATGTCGAGTTCGTACATGTGTATGCTTTCGATCGTTTTTTGCTTCATGGACGTTGTGTAACATTCCCTAGCCACACGCTGGTCTCCTCTAACCATTCTGACTCCGTTCGCGGTGTGGAACTTGATCACCATGTGATAAGCGGAAGGGACGGCTTTTATGGCGTTTAGAGAGGGCCTGCCCAATAACATGTTATGCTGAGGGGGCATCTACTATGAGAAATCTTACTGTTGTTGTCATTCGACACGGGGGTCTCCAAAGCAGCACTAATCAGGACACCCCAATGGTAGCACTTTTTCTCCAGAGAATCCTCGCAGGTGGGTGCTGACTTGTTCCAGCCTCTCCCTTCCGATGCCCATCTTGTCGAAAGCTGATGCAAAGATGATGTCGGCTAAGCTCCCATTGTCGACAAGGACCCGGTGGAATGTTTTGTTAGTCACTATTGCCCTTATCACTAATGGGTCGTCATGGGGGTGTTGACATCCTTCCAGGTCTGAGTCTGAGAAGGTTATGACGGTGTCCCGCCGAGAGTTTTGATACCGCGCTTGGAAACTCTAACACTTCAATAATCTGATACGCAAATGGGCCTTCCTGGATGAGCTGGTCTCCCCACCTCCTGCAAATCCCCCTGAGATCACATGGATTTCCCCTAAGGGCTGTTGGTGTTACGCTGGGGTTGGCTTCCGAGGTGGTGGTGGCTGCGCTTGATCTTGACCTTCGGAGGCTATGTAACGGCGAAGATATCCCCGTCGGATGAGATATTCTATTTCCTTCCTTAGTTGCATGCAATCGCTTGTTCGATGTCCGTGGTCCCTATGGAACTCACAGTATCTGGTGTTGTCTCTTTTTATTGGGTCTGACCTCATCTGGGATGGCCATCTCAGAAATTTCTCATGATGTACCTTGCACAAGACCTATGAGACTGAGGCTGTCAGGGGGTGGACCGCCGGCAAACGCCGCCGTAGCTCTGGCCGAGGCTGTCCCAAAGGCCTCCGACGCTCCCGCCTTGGGATCGGTCTCAACCCTGCGGGGAGATCTTCCGGTCTCCTGTCTCCTAGGGCTCGCCCCGCTTTGCCGCCTCGCTTTCCTTTGGGCTGAAGAGCCTTTAGATATGAGGGCTTCTTCGCCATTAATGTACTCTTGTTCATGAGCACCTCGCCACGCTCGCCCGAGACCCTTTGAGACGGAAAAATTAAGTCTTTTACTGCACTTAGCCCAGCGATGAAGGCGGTGAATACAACTTCTCGTCTGAACATCTTACCTTTAACGACCTCGGCGTTGAACCTCTCGACATGGTGGACCTAGGCTCTCTTTTGTGGGCTCGCTACGGACGCTATGATAACTCTGGCTCCCGTACGTCCTCGCTTCAATGAAGTGGGAGACGAAAGCCATGGAGAGCTCCTCGAACGGGCGAGATCGACGATAGGAGCCCAAGAACCATGTTGTTGGCCTTTAGCGTGATAGCAAAGGTCTGCGATCGTACGTATCTTGCATTCGCGCGCCCCATCCGCTCTATAAGTATTAAGATGGTCCACAGGATCCTTCTTCCCATCGAACGTTTCTATTTGCGGCATCCTGAACTTTGCTGGAAGGGGGAAATGTAGCACCTCGGTCGTGAACGGGGACTCGGTTTGCTGTACCAGAACGTCCATAGAGTCTGGATACCACGACTTCCTTCATATGGCTGAGCTCCTACTGGATGCCCTTGAACCTCTGCCCCCATGACCGCTCCCCCATTCCTTGCTGAAGAGGAGGCCTGCTCCTCGACGTCCCTAGAGCATTGCCTCGCTGCGCTCCTCTAGGGGGTAACAAGGCCTCATGCCCCGACTTGGCTGGATTCGCTTCCATGCCCGCTTCGTGGAGGGCCGAGGTGCAGCTGCTCTTCCTGAGGGGTGGTATTATGGCCTTTAGGCCTGCCGCCTTTCTCGGCGCCGATTCCGCTCGGTGAGTTGCTCCAATTCCCTTACCAAGCATTGGTTGGTAGACTAGAGCTGGCCGATACTGTCGGTGTTTGCATGTGTGAGCTTCTGTAGCCTCCGGGAGGTCGACTATCTACGTTGCCTTGCTGGTCTTGCATCCTTAGGGGGTTGGCGTTGCTCCTGCTTGTGTTCCGAGTGGATACCATCAGTCATTGAGAGATCAACTTTATTTGTAAGGAAATCATTATTCCCACAAACTGCAAAGCAACCGATGATGCTTTTTCCAACCAAATCGGGTCAGAACGTGTTTGAATCCTGTGGTCGGTCCGCTGTCCCCTGGTGATGGCCCTTCCGCAAAAAACAAGAAATGAAAAGGATCGCAGGTCCGCCTCGCATCTTCTCCGATGCCTAAGTCAGATCTTTCCTACTGGGAGAATATCAACTGCTTAGGGAGTGAATTTTGTGTGTACCTTTCACCGGCGGGGTGGCCTGGTATTTATAATTGATGATTTTCCTAATTGTGAGGTGAAACGACTCTCCTTATTGATGGGGGGGATTTTTCTTCTTATCGCTACTGACACAAGGATACTAGAAAGGGGCTATTGGGAATTATTCCACTCCTTTATCATGAGATTCACCCTATAGGATATGGGCTCTCGGGCTTTATACCCTACTTTGTAGAGGTGACCAGGCCCCGGCTTTGGGCCCTGCTACGTGGCCAGCCGCTTTACCTGGCCTCCGCGCATCACTTCCTTAATCCTCCCGCTCGACTTGAGGATGGGCCTCACAGACTTATTTTTTAAACCCATCATATATATATATATATATATATATATATATATATATATATATATATATATATATATATATATATATATATATATATATATATATATATATATATATATATCGATAGGGATATTAAATGGGCTAGGTAATTCACCCACAAACAAAGGATGTAAAGACTATACCTCGTCCTCGTGTCCTAAGAAGCATAGCAAACAATGCAGGTCTCGCCATTATGCCCAAACATGGATTTGAAAGGAGGGAGGCCCATACTCTAAATGCAATAAACCATATCTTTGGCTAGTCAATTAAGATAGAATATTCCCTAAAAGACGTCCTGGTCGTCCAATCAGGTCCTATTATAAAGGGAAGGAAAAGCAACAGAAGACCATCAGGCGGATACCCACCAATAAGGAAGGAGGATTACTCCAAATAAACTCCTTTGACTAATCCATCGCTAAATCTAAGGCTAACTACATGAGGAAACCTATCCCTCCAAAGGAAGAACCTCTTAATCACTTCAAATTGATGAATATCCATTATAAACACAAGGCCGATCCAATCGAGCACGACTCTAGGCTATGAAATGGTTCTCTTATTTCCTCCTGAAAGAATCGACTAGGCATCTGAGCGGCCCCGGCTTAAGCCCTCACGACCTTATGATTCTTCACAGGGGAGGCCGACCCCGATCCTATAATCCATCGGCCTTGGTCCAACCTAACGATCTAACGCTGGCCCGTACCCCAGCCCGCTGGAATGTGTACCATCATTGGCGCCCGTCTGTGGGAAACGACAATTCCTTCATAAACATAACTGATTCCTCAGTTACTGATGGTATCAACAAGGAACACGAGCAGGAGTAACACTAATCCACCAAGGACACGGAATCCACCAGGTGATATGAGCAGCAGACCCCCTGGGACGATGGAAACGACGCAAGCCAATACAAACGGCGGAAGCTGCCGCCGCCAACCCACGCCTGGTCGAAGAATCGAGCAAATTACTGTGCGATACGACATCAACAAGAGACACGCAAAACCCATGAAGGCTATAACCTCCTCCCCCGCGAGGAAGCTTGGCCGAGACACTTCCCGAGGCATCAAGCAGGCGCGTAGTCCGGCCAGCTGTGGGGCATGGACTACCATTGGCTCGCGGGAAGAGGAACTACAATGCCTGTGAGGCGTCAAGCTACCGAATCACCCTCAACTAGAAGCAGGAGAACAGTCATGGGAGCAGAGGTTCAGAAACCTTCAACAAGAGCTCAGCCGCGTGAGGGAAGTGGTGAAGGGACGGACCCCGGATACTATGATACTTTGGCAAAGAAACGGACCTCCTTCACAAAATGATGTTGCACTTTCCTTCCAATAGAAACTGGTGCCTCAGTGTAGACATTCGATGGAACCAAAGATCCCGTCGATCACCTTAATACTTACAAAAATCAGATGGAGCTACATGGGTTTCAGGATCCTGTGCGATGCAGGGCATTCGCCATTACGCTTAAAGGACCAAATTTCTTGGCCTGCTCAAATGTAATTCTTCATCCATCTCATCATTCAGTGAACTATCTCGCGCGCTCGCTCCCACTTCACGGGAGCCCGACGCATGTAAAGCCGAAGCTACCATCTACCGGACCACTACAAGGATCGCAAGAGAGTTTGAAATCATATGTACTAAGATTCAACGCCGAGTCCCTGAAGGTAGACGCATCTGACGAAAATTCACCGCCACAAATTTTCTATCGCTGGACAGTATACAAACAAAGGACCTATGTTCTCACCCAAAGAACCTCAAGCTAGCATGGTCGGTGGTCCCCGCCAAAGCCGGGGTGGTATATAAACAAATGAGGAGGCCCTCATATCAAAGAAGGTGAGAGTCTCGCCCGCAAAGAAAAGGCGATTGCATTAAACGACGAGGACGGAGTCCCAAGAGACGTTAAGATCGAGGAAATCTCGTGCCTGCACGGGAGCTGATCTCCTCAAAAGGAGGAAGTCTCGTAGATCGCTTTTTGGGGCTCCTACTAAGAAACCAAGGGCAAGACACCACCCACACAAAGACTTCACTCCACTAACGGCCTCAGTATCACAAGTCCTGCATGAGGTACGAAACGAGCAATTCCTGAGATGGCCGGCTCAGATGAAATCAGATCCCGCGACAAGGGATAATACCAAGTATTGCGAGTTCCACAGGGACTATGGGCATCGCACTGACAACTGTATACAACTAAGAAGAGAAATAGAATATCTGATACAAAGCCATGATATCTTCGGCGCTGGCATCTCCGTGGAACTGCCTTAATCAAACCCAAAGTCGCTGGCGATAACCATAACTGAACCCGCCCAAGAGTCGCCATCTCGGCACCGCTCAACACCAAAGAACCGAGAAATCCGTGATCTCTGGAGGATCGGCCGCCGAGGAGAATCTAGTTCGATCGAAAAGCCCACCTACCAGCATGAGATCATGACATGGGGGAAACATAAGTAGTGTCTAAAGTGCCGCGAATCGACACTACCATCACGCTTCCTGACTCGTATCCGAAGGATGCCAAGACTCTCATGACGAATTGTCAAAGTCCTGTGTAATTGTGGCCAATACCACAAGCTTCACCTGTTTAATTGATAATGGAGTTCGGGTTGACACGATCACACACTTCGAAAATGTGGGTATTGGAAGAGACAAGCTGCACTCCCATCGCCACATCTAATGGGATTTCGTGGAGAAGCAAAGCCACTGGGCTGGGCTCGATTCAACCTCCGGTAGCCGACCCCGAGAACCCCCGCCAAAGCACTACAACAAAGAAGGTTCCTTATAGTGGACGCCCGTCGCACTTACAATATATCAAGTAGAAGTGACTTCCTCAACGCAATAAAGCCATCCCCGGCTTACCAAGACATGACACCAAATTCCCAACAAAGAAAATCGGAGCCTGACTGCTCAGGAGATCACGGTGGCCCGGAATGCTGTTACGCCTCCATGAAACCACTACAGCCAACACAATGGAGAGAGACAGAACTGACTTCACACACGAGGTACTTAATCTAATCGAACCTCTCTAGAACTCCAACCAATATCACCAATACTACCCAAACACTTCGCTTAATAGCCATCAAAGTTGACAGGAAACTGTGCTCTCACTCGCCGAAATGTAATAAAGATGATTTTTGCATGGAAGCAAATGATTATTGAGGAATCGACCCCCAATGATCACTACGTATCAAATACCGATCCCCTCCTTAAACTACCAAGCAAAACACTGTTTCCTCACCGTAAAGGCATAAAGGGCAATGTGGAGGTGGTACTAAGCTCCTCCATGGAGCGATAAGAGGTGGAATAATTTCCAGTGGCTAGCCAATCGCTTGTGCCTCGCCAGCCAAAAGTTAACAGGCAAATGGCGACTTCAGATCGAATTTCCACCGACATAAACAGCGCGTCTGGCGGACACATTTCCCAATATGAATCACCCCATCGGACGCTACCTAAGCAGTCACGAACTACTCAGTTTTATGGATGCATTTTCCGGCTACAATCAAATCAGCATGGACCCCGGAGACCAAGAAAAGACTTTATTCGTCACGCTGCGAACCTAACAGCATCTGCAATGCCGTTTGACTCAAGAATGCAGAGCAACCTACCGTAGACTAGTGAACCGGATGTTCCAAAGACGAGTAGGCACAACGATGGAGGTATATGCGCATACCGCATGTCGGTAAATCCACCTAAGTCCGATCTCCATATCACTCATCTCTCCCAGGCATTCCAGATCCCGAGGAATATAACATGAAACAACCCTAGCTTGTCAGCCTCTCTACAGAGACTGTACCGGAAAATTTGGTTTCAGTAGTTAACCACTGTGGGATCGGGGTTTAACTGCAAAATAAAGTTACTGTCATATGCCATCCCCTTCAGAATAAAGGAGGTCCAAATGGGATCGACAAGAAGGGCTGCGTACTTTTAAGCCGGTTCAGATTCAGAAATGAGACAATGCCTACCTTTCTTCCAAGTTCTAAAGAAAGCCTTTCTTGCGGGACGAAATGCTACACATTCATGGCATTAAAAACATACCTAAGCTCTCCTCCCATTCTCCTAGTAAGTCCCTTCAAGGAGAACTCCTCACTCATACTCAGCCGTATCGGATTTCTCAACCAATGCAGTACTCGTCCGATACAAAGAGCGAGTCCAAAGACTCCAGCTTTACTATCGCAATGAGCCTTGAGAGGAGCTTGGAGGAGGTACCCGAGAATGAAAAATTGATACTAGCACTATGACTATGCACTCCGGAACTCCGTCTCCTATTTCCGTGCTCACACCATAGAAGTCCCAACTCGAGTACCCAATGAAGCAGTGTATTACACGCTTTAAGTTCCTAAGGACCCATGAAGTGGGCCGTAGAGCTACGCGAGTTCGACATCAGGTACAAGCCGAAGACTGCTATAAAGGGACAGGTCCTAGCCGACTTCGTCATGGAATTCGCTCCAATAGAGCTTGCTGAACCCACACAGTCAGAGGACGACCTCCCGTATGGAAACTCAGAGGGAGCCTCAAACGCACAGAGGAGCGGAGCAGTCTTAATCCTCACCTCACCAAGGATAGACATTGAATACGCACTCAGTTTGTCTGCGGCTTCCAACAACTGCCGTAGTATGAGGCATAGCAGCCCCAACCTCGCCCCACACATTAGAGGCTCCACTGGCCAGAGGTCCGATAAAGTGACTTAACCTGTGGTCGTGCATCGAAGATACACACGAGGGCCAAAAGACGATGGTTCTATATCTCCAAAAGGTCCGTAATTTGCTAAAAGCCGTATTATTCTGGGTCAAGCACGTCCCTGCACGAATACCCGAGCCGACGCCGCGAAACCAACACGGCCTCGCAAGAAGATCTCACGGGTCAACGCCCACGAATACCTACAGAACCCTCCTCCGTCACCCTACAAGCATGAGGTCGCCTCAGCAGGATCCGCGCCAACCGATGGACCCTGGTCATTTGGGATTATATCAATGACGGAATCCCTACCGCATCGACCCGAAAGAAGCCGCTTAAGATAAGGTGAGGTCTCCTGTGTTTGCGCTCAATCACAAAGGAAGCCTTGATGTTGTGGATTCTTCGCACCTTTCCGAAATGCATCAGGAGAGGACACCGAATACGTGCCGAGAGAGGCATCAAGGCATATGGAACCAGCACCTGAGCACTAACGTTAGCTGGAAAAAATCTTGGAGACAAGATACACATCACCACGAGAGTACTTAAAGATGCGACCGACTTAGTCAAGAAATGCGTAGACCGCTGTGGAGCACGCTAAAATATCACGCCCTCCCGGGCCGTGAGCCCCGACGTCAATTACCGTACTCTCGCCCTTCCAGCCAGTTGGGGTCGATATCGGGGACCCCGCCATTGGCAAGGCCAATGCAAATTCATAATTGTCGCAGCGGGATTATTTCACCAAGCGCGTGCCGAGCCCTTAGCCACGACATGAATAAGATACGTAACTTTGTGCAAGAGCCACATATGCGTGTTCCCAGATCCCAAGAGCCCTAGTATCGTATAATCCGAAAACAAGCTTGACAACACCAAATTGTGGATTTTGTGCCGAGCTCGAATTAAAATTTATTACTCGTCACCAAAGACACCCGCAATCAAACTGACAGTCGAGGTCACCATCGTAACCTCCTAAAGTCGCCTTAAACCAAGCTGGAAGATCTTAAAGGAAGTTGGGTAGAATACCTCCTCGGTACCATGGGCCCACAGGATCTATCGCAGGAAGTCACCCTGGGAGACCCCCATTTGCCCTAGCCTTTGGCACATGCGCAGCCCCGCGAGGCTGGAATAAAAATCTCTAGAGTCGAGTTAGCACCGGAGGAACAAAACATTCCAGGCCCCGCCTGAACTTGGAACTCCTGATGAAAACGTGAGCAGTTCAACAATGCACGTAAGAATATCAAAGGAAGACAACAGGTACTACAACCGCAGGGTCAGCTTTTCCGTGGTTACATGCCGGGTGATTTGGTCCTGAAAAAGCTTATGCCAGCAAGGAAGAATCCAACGCATGGGAAACTAGGCCCCAACTGGGAAGGTCCTTACATAATAACCCGAGTCGTCAGACCAGGCAATTATGAGCTCCAAACAGAGGAGGGAAAAATCTTACAACATACATGGAACGCGGAGCACCTAAGCTGCTTAACAAGAGGCACCGTATAATAAAACCTTATCACCTCCTTATATGACGAGTCGGCATACGCTGGTAATTTAGTATCGCAAACGCCCGAGAAACATACGTAATGAGAAAATTCATAAAATAAAAGTCTTTTATTCCAAATGAATCATATTCTACATAACTTCGCATCCTTGATTACATCCGAAAAACACTCATGTGCAATTGCCAAAAGAAAAAAAAGAGGAAAAAGAGGGAGACAAAGGAGAAAGACAGAATAAAGAAAAAGAGGGGTGTGATAGGGAAAAAGAAAAGAGAAAAAAGATGGAGACAAAGGAGAAAGACAGCAAAAAAAAAAAAGGAAAAAGAAGCAATGAGAAAGTCAGGAATAAGAAAAGAAGGGAGGGAAAGAAGATGGGTTAAGAGTGGGAGCGAGGAGGAAGAAGATAAAAGAAAACGCAGAGTGCGGCGCAAAGGATGCACCACCCTCCGACCGCATCCCCAAAGAAAAGCTAGGAACAACATGACTTACAAAGGGGAGACTAGGAAAACACAACTCCCACATATGAAGACCTGTAAAGGCTGGATCCAAAGACATCGAGGAACTCCAAGAACGAACGTCGAGCATCCATCCTGTGCAACTTCATCCACCACGCGAGAAGCACTTCCAAAGGGCATAAGATACAGAGGCAACGGAGCCACCATTTATAAGGAGGTCAAAGCGCTCGAAAAGTCACGCAATCGTTCCAGATTCTCCATAAATCAGCATTAATGACGGATCACCACCTTTTCGAGGACATGCGAGGCGGTTCAGTTCACCAAAGCCCTTCGCACACTGAAAGTCACGCATAACACGCTGCTCACTTTGACGAGCTCAATCTAATCCGCACGTGCCACGCCGCCCTCGTGATCGCAACCTCAGCCTCAGCTACATCGCCACGGCCTAGGCACCGCAGCCACGCCGCTCACTTTGACGAGCTCCACCTACTCCGCACAGCCACGCCCGCCCTCGTGAGTCGACCTCGCCTCAAAGCATCGCTTCACCTCTGGGCCTTAGCGCCGAGCCACGCCGTCGCCTTTGACGAGCCTCCACCCACTCCCGCACAGCCACCGCCGCCCGGGAGTCGCACCCACCCAAGCCACATCGCCACTCTACCTTAGCGCCCGAGCCACGCCGCCCACTGACGAGCCCACCCATCCGCACGTGCCACGCTCAGAGTCACCACCAGCCATCGCCACTCCGCCTTAGCGCCCGGAGCCACGCTGCTCACTTTGACGAGCTCACCTACTCCGCATGTGCCACGCTCAGAGTCGACACAAGCTCAGTTACATCGCTCACTCGGCCTTAGCGCCCTGAGCCACGCTACCACTCTCGACGAGCCTCACCTACTCCGCACGTGCCACGCCGCCCTCGTGAGCCGACCACCAGCCACACGCTTTCACTCGCCTTAGCGCCCGGAGCCACGCTGCTCACTTTGACGAGCTCTTCCCATCACACAACATGGACGAGCTCTACTTCACTATTCATTCTGACGAGCTCTTCCATCACAATGCCACGGACGAAACCATTGTACCATTCATTCGACGAGCTCTTCCCATCATTAATGCCATGGATCCAGCCCCATCGCACTATTCTTCCGACGAGCTCTTCCCATCATTAGCCGAACGTGACGAGCTCTACTTCACTATTCATTCCGACGAGCCTTCCATCACACGCGATGGACGAGCCCCACCGTACTATTTCATTCGACGAGCCTTCCCATCACACATGGACGAGCCTCTACTCCACCATTCATTCCGACGAGCCTCCATCACACAAACGTGGACTCCAGCTCTCACTCCACCATTCATTATGACGCAGCTCTTTCCCATCACACAAAGATGGACGAGCTCTAATCGCATTTCATTCATTCCTCGACGAGCTCTTCCCATCACACAACGTGGACGAGCTCACTCACCATTTTCACTCTAACGCAGCCTTCCCATCACACAAAGATGGACGAGCCCCACTCGCACTATTCATTCCTCGACGAGCCTTCCCATCACACAAAGACTGGACGGTACCCTACCACTATTCCACTCGAATTCTTCTAGCCTTCCCATCACACAAGATGGACGAGCTCTACTTTACAATTATCTCCGGGCGAGCTCATCCCATCACTCGCATGGACTCCAGCCCTATTACTTACATGGACGAGCTCTACAGCAGTTTCACCGACGAGTTTCTTCTCCCAACAGCTCTACCTGACGAGCTCCTATTATTTACATGGACGTAGCTCTACAACACTCTTCCCGACAAGCTTCTTCCTAACAAATTTAATCCCGACGAGCTCCTATTACTTACATGGATCTAGTTTCCATGTTAGGCCTCATTCGACGAGCTCTTCCCAACAGTTCACCCGACGAGCTCCTATTACTTACATGGATCGAGCTTCATAATGTTTACCTAACGAGCTCTCCCGATGCCCCACCGACGAGCTCCTATTACTATACGGATCTGTTCCATGCCAGTTTCCACTGACGAGCTCTTCCCAACAACTCTACCTGACGAGCTCCTATTACTTACATGGACGAGCTCTTACAACAGTCTTCCTGACGAGCTCTTCCCAACAGCTCTACCTGACGAGCTCCTATTACTTACACGGACGAGCTCTACAAAGAAATTTCAGCACCACGCCATTCTTTCTCAACAAATTTCCCACCGACGAGCTCCTATTACTTTACATGGACGAGCTCTACAAAGCAGTTTCCACCTTAACGAGCTCTTCCCAACAAATTCTACCCGACGAGCTCCTATTACTTACATGGATCGAGTGCCTGATAAAGCAGCTTCCACCCGGGACGAGTTCTTCCTAACAAATCCTACCTAACGAGCTCCTATTATTTCATACATGGACGAGGCTCTACGGCAGCCTACCCGACGAGCTCTCCCCAACAGCTCTACCTGACGAGCTCCTATTATTTCATACGGACGCAGCCTTCTTGCAACAAAGATTCCCGACAGCGTTTTCTTCCTAACAAATTCTACCCGACGAGTCTTGCAGTATTACTTTACATGGACGAGTTTCCATACTACAGTTTCCACCGACGAGCTCTTCCCGACAGCCTTTACCCTCGACGAAATTCTCTATTACTTACATGGACGAGCTCTATAAAAATAGGTCTACCTAACGAGCTCTTCCGACACTCTACCTGACGAGCTCCTATTACTTACACGGACGAGCTCTACAAGAAATTTCCACCGACGAGCTCTTCCCAACAGCTCTACCTGACGAGCTCCTACTACTTACATGGACGAGCTCCCATGTTAGTTTCACCGACGAGCTCTTCCCGACAAATGCTCTACCTCGACGAAATTCTATTACTTAGGCATGGACGAGCTCTTACGCAAATTTACCTAACGAGCTATTCCCAAATGCCACCGACGAGTCTTCTATTACTTACATGGACGAGCTCTGGCAAGCAGCCTAATTCGACGAGCTCTTCCGATGCTCTACCCGATGAGCTCCCATTATTTACATGGATCAGCTCTACAAAGAGTTTCACGAACGAGTTCTTCCCACACTCTACTCGACGAAAGCTCCTGTTACATCGGACGAGCCTCTACGTGAGTCTACCTGACGAGCTCTTCCCAACAGCTCTACCTGACGAGCTCCTATTACTTACATGGACGAGCTCTTACAACAGTCTTCCTGACGAGCTCTTCCCAACAGTTCACTCTGACGAGTTCCTACTACTCACATTGACAAGCTCTTCCCCTCAATTCACACGGACGAGCTCCAACTATTCGCATTGGCGAGCTCCCCGCAACGCTCACTCCGACGAGTCTCTACTACTCCACACTGACAAGCCTTCCCTCAAATTCACACGGATTCAGCCCTACCATTCGCTTGGCGAGCTCCCGCCATCAGCCTCACTTGACGAGCCTCACCAACGCATACATCGGAAAGCTCTTCCCACCAACAGCCCCCAAAGACGAGCGCCCGTCGCTCCCAGCATTGACGACCTCAGCCACAACGCCACACACAGCTGAAGGACCAGGTCAACACCCGCAAATCAGACATCGAAGGCCACAGGCCCAATCCAACGAGCTCCACCCACTCCAACTACATAAGTGGGGAACTGAGCCAGTTCAAACAGGATAGTATGCAAAATTTCAAACAATACAGTCTAAACTACTGAGACCTTCAAATCAAAGTTACGTATCAGGAAAGAATAAAGGTATCTCAAGAACACAAGCCAAAAAATGGGGTATATATTGAAAAGAAGGCTAAGACAGATCAGCCCTGTGCCCAACAAAAAAGCAGTGGAGAGGCCGACATCGTGAAAGCATAACAAGTCCGTAATCAGACATCAGACGATGAAGAATAAGAAGGAAGCCTGAGGAGCAATTGTGGTTCTCGAGAATAATTCAGACGGAAGACTTCCTGGCCCCTCTCGCTACTCTAAGGTCGGTTGAAATCTGATCTCGAAGTACGCCCAACGACCTTTCCGCGTTGAAAAGCGAGCCACCTAGAAGCCCACTGAGCACCAGCTTGATCTCGCAATTGTTTGATAATCCCCATCCTCCGAGCAACCATGCTGACTCACGATGAAGATTCCGCGAAACCACTACATTCGCTTCGCTCACTGCCTAGATAAATGCGGCCACTTTCCTGACTCACGACGAGCGCCTCCAGCTAACGCCTCGCCTCAAGCCTCGTGACAAGCAATTTCTAGTTGTCTCTTTCTTGGGCACTCAAATCACCGGGTAACCCCGCAATTCCACCAAGATCCTGTCAGATGCCTTCGAGATGATGAGCTCCTCCCTAACCATTTGAAGCTCATTATGGACAGATCTCAACTCCTCCCGAGTCTCAACCAACTCGCCCAGCGCAGCCTGGAGCTCATCCCTAACCTCCCGAGACTCACCCTCGCCCTTCACAACCGTTCAACCTCGTTTTCTATTCTCCGCCTCGAGCCGAGCCGACGAAGTGTGCTTAAGATCGACTCTGTCGCTCTATTTCTTCGGACAACTGCTGCGCTCGTTCTTGCAACTCGGCCCGCTCAAAAGAGAGAGAAGCCACCTTCGCTTTATAAATTCGGGCAATCTTCACATGTTTTTCGTTCAGTTTGGCCTTATTTCCAGCCAAAGCCCTTCAAACGGGTGGCGCCCGCATGTCGTGCAATGCATAGCGCTCAAAGATGTAAACAAGCATGGAAATAAACACAATTACAGACTTACCGAAGCAATCCCCTGAAAAGACAACGCCAAGGCTTCATCAACTCCGGCAATCTTCGAATTTCCAATATCGCACCCGAGGAATGGAGGAGACGACATTTGCTGTAAGTTCTAAGACTAGAGAGCAAAGAAGCCCCGAGTGCACCGGTGATTTTGCTTCTCGATTTCTTTTTCACCCGCCATCCTCGAGGAGGTGACTTGGCTTTGTCAGAAGGTGGATTCCATACGGTAATAGGGCAAGAGCCATCACCGGCAGGCGACCTGGGCTAGACTCAAAGACCCTTTGCCTCGACGACGTGCTTAGTGGGAAGTTAGTAAGGCTCCGAGTCTCGCAGGTGACGACCCCCGTCGGCCAGACAGAGAAGAGGGGGACACGCCCATATTCTGAGCCCCGGCCAGGGGCGACGATGCCCCTCTCCTCGGTTCCCCGAACAGGAGAAGGAGAAAACACCCCCAACTTTTGAACTTTGGCCGGAACCGACCGGTCCTTCTCAGGGGAGTCCAGTTTTTTCCTCTTCGCACTACGGGGCTTCTTAGGCATCGCCCCCAAATGAACTAAAATCTCTCCCCTAGTAGGAGTGGCGCTGGTAACGGAAGAGCACTCCAGTGGCAGGAAAGGGCGGGCCTCAAAACAGTAGAACGTGCAGGCAACAAATTAGAAGAGCTAGGAATGTTCGACTTTATCAGCCCTGCATAGGAACGAGCAGAGCATTCCTCCAACGCTAGAGCCACAGCAGCATCTTCGTCGCTGAGGTCAAGACGAACATCTGGGAAGCATAAGGAAAGCTTAAGGTCAGAAGTGTTCGATTGTCTTTAGACAAATCAAACCAAAAAATAATGCAAACACTCACGAAGATTATCAGGGGCACTCCACGTCCTGGGCACACCCAGGGTATCATCCCTGTCACGAGAGTCATACTCCCAGTTGGAACCACTAACGAAGAAATATCGTCCTTTCCATGACCGGTGTGAAGAAGGAAGATCCGAGATCACCGTATGAGACCCGTAACGCCTGGAAAAATAAATAAAACCCTCGTAGTGGCCATTGGACTGGAAAAGATGGAGGAAATTGTGAGCCACATTGGGACACTCAAACCTCTCATTCTTAAAAAGACCAATAAACCAACTAAAATAATTCCCAACCATCGGGAGCCAACTCGGGAAGGGGCGATGTTAAAATGTTGAAGAACTTCTTTTATGAAGGGATGCAAGGGAAAGCGAAGGCCGTTATTAAAAGCAACTTCAAAAAGGTACTCATACCGTGCACGAGGCTATGTAAAAGGTCAAAATATCCGAGGTCCATACTTGACACTCCGTGAAGAGGCCGGTAACGCCAACAAAAGTAGATTCATATGAAGTTGACCAACCCTACTAGGGCCCACCTTCTCGCGCATGCCGAACAAATGTCCCGAGGAAGTCCTAATTTCAGGGATATTTGATCAAGCGATTCCTCTTACCTTTACCTAAGGGAAGGGGAGGCGCCAGAGCGTGTCGAGGCTAAACGACCGCCAAAACGCTGAATGCCCCCAGCGCCCGCTCGCTGGACCGCATCACCGTAAGAATCATCGCTGATACGTAAAGAGGAAGAACGATTCGGACCCATGACGTAAGCAAACGAAATCCAGACGACTGAACCCTAGAGCCTCGTCGTATCAATCGAAAGAAACACGACAGGACGGGGACGCCGCGGGCCCAGGAATGAAAGGAAAGCGCCAGAAAAGGACCCAACACTAAACAGACAAAGAACAATCCAGAACGAAATACAGGAACGCCAAGAAGTATAAAGACAAAAGGGAGGAATTATGAGGCCAAAGGAAGTCAGAACTGGAAAGGTCGACAAGAAACAAGGGAAAACAAAGGGAGTATGAAACATAAGCGAAACTCGAAGAGCCATCATTAACGACCATGGGCGATGGCGGTTAGGTTAATTAATCCACAACTAAGTTGCATCGGAAATAACAACCGTCGCAGATTAACATGCCGCCCACGCAAATCTGCATAATAGCGGGCCGGGGCAACCGATGGGTGGATTACTTAAATGGGCTGCACTATCCACAAATTTCAAAGGAGCTAGAAGACCATACCCCGTCCGTGTCCTTACATAGCAGCCCGAACAGAGGCCCGGCCCATTGTGTGCCCAAAAAACATGATTTGAAATAGGGAGGCCCATACTCTGGCCACCAAACCATATCTTTACAAATAAATGTAAGATGGAATATTCCCTAAAAGACGTCCTGGTCGTCCAATCAGGTCCTATTATAAAGGGAAGGAAAAGCAACAGAAGACCATAAGGCGGATACCCACTAATAAGGAAGGAGGATTACTCCAAATAAACTCCTTTGACTAATCCATCGCTAAATCTAAGGCTAACTACATGAGGAAACCTATCCTCCAAAGGGAAGAACCCCAATCGCCCAAATTGGATGAATATCCATTATAAACACAAGGCCGATCCAACACTGAAAGGTACGCGACTTCTAGGCTATGAAATGGTTCTCTTATTTCCTCTGGAAAAGAATCTGACTTAGGCATCGGAGCGGCCCCGGGCGAAGCCCCCGCCGACCTTTTTTTCTGATTCTTCTTACAGGGGAGTGCCGCACCCGGATCCTATAATCCATCAGTCTCGGTCCAACCCAACGACCCAACGCGCTCCAGCCCAAATTCCTCGTTGAATAGGCATCATATATATATATATATATATATATATATATATATATATATATATATATATATATATATATATATATATTATCACCGCTTTTAATTCACGTTAATTTATAAAATATGGTTTTGTTTAAAAACTTACTCTAAATAATGCTTTGTAGCTTTTTGTTGTGATATTATATACTTAAATAATTGCTTCAAAATTATCTGTCAAATCAAAAACAAGATAAAAGACTAAAAAGTACCTTAAATTTGTTCTGAAAAACTGATTTTATGTTATTTAAAAAAGCAACCTATTTATAAAATAAATTATTAAAGATAAGTTCGTTTTCAAGAAGATATCTCTTCAACCATTTTTATAAGAATTATTTTTATTTTTTGAGAAAAATAAATATATGTCTTAAAATAAATCCTCCTTTCTTTCCTTAATTTATTTTGTCATTTAAAAAATAATCTATTTTCATAATAAATTCTTATGTTTTAGTGTAATAATAATAATATTAATTAAGTCCATTCATTATGCTATAACTTGAATGATGTTTCATCCTTTATAATGAGATTTTGTTTCTATCCATGTATTATTAGTTTAAATAAATAAAATTCTTCTTCTTTTAAAAATAATAATAATAATAAATCTTTAAAATTTGTTTTCTTTAAAGGCTGTCAAATATTATTTTACTTAGATATAGGCTTTGATAACAATCAGCAATACATCCTTAACTTTTCTTCAACTTTTCTGACCACATTATGGGTTTTTAATATTAGGGGCAGGAATTGACTAGCTAGAGCCTGCATAAAGATAGATTCCCTTTTAAGCATTAAACTTGATCGTGCAGAGACATGTAACATTACCGAAGCTTATCTCCTATTATAATATTATTTTATAATTGTTTAAGTAGCATAACTTTCCTTATCACTTCTTATTTTTATAGAAAAGAAATTAAATACGAATCATTTATGGATGAATTGATTACGTCAAACATCCAAAAATTGGATCATGAATGATTTGATCATGTTAGACTGCCAAATGATAAATTTCCCTTTAAGCAATAAACTTGGTCGTGCAGAGACATGTCACAATATCAAAGCTTATCTCCTATTAAGATATTATTTTATAATTGTTTAAGTAGCATAACTTTCCATATCACATTTTAATTAAGTATGAATTAAGAGAAATTTTGTAACGCCCCATTCCCGGGGCCCGCGACCACCCACAACCCGTTGCAGACAGCGGGACGCTCGGTGAACCTACCCCGACATTCACGAAATCTAAGCAGCTTCCTTTTGTACGGAGAGCTCTACCCAGATACATCACCTGTAATATAACATGTCCCAATCAATCACATGATACAATATGGATAAAAACGGCCTCTTGGGCCCATACAACAATATCCATCATCATACATCAACATATATCATGTTTCCAAGAGTTAAATGTTTACTCTTATACAACATATATTAAAATAATTCTAATACATGTGAACATCAGAAGAACCCTCAAAGTCACATCCTATTCTTCTAAACGCCCTAGGACGAGTCATTCTCGTGCGCTCCTCGTACTTGAAGAGGTTCGATTGTGGTGAGCTAATGCTCGCAGTTGAATCACCCTGCCGGGCTACTTCCACCTAAGTGCAGCACAGTTCAAATAAACACACATTCAAGCAAATGCATGATCCTACTTGAATGTCTACATGATTAACTCATACCCAAGTCCTCACCGACTCCCTCACACTCGCCTAAGCCTCGTATGAGAATTATTGTTTTGTTAGTTTTTGAATAACCCTCCGATGTGTATATATTTCATCTTGGGCTCCGACGCATTGGATTTTGACTTTGACTACCCTCCGATAATTAACATTTTTAGACAACCCTCCGAACCGTTTTCTCTAGACTCATCTCGTGCACTCACTCCTATAGTCCTAGGGTGTTCCAGTGCATATGGAATGCATGTATGCCAATCTCAATACAGTCTAATTCATATGTAAATATATAAACATGCATATATTTACAAAACAATCAATTCACACAATCATGTCATGTAAATTCCACATTTCCACATCAAAATTAGCTCACTTGGGCTAATGTTCAAACATGAGCAATTTAACTTAAACCACTCGACCAAACACATATTTTCACAAAAATATTTTGTGATCACTGTTCGGGAATAGTAAAACCCAGGTTATCGTCTTTCTAAAGATTAAATTATTTGCTCACTTGGTGAACCTGAAGCTTACTGCCATTTCCTACCACACAACCAATCCATGATTTATAGAACAATCTTATCACTCATTTAACCCCAAATCAAATCAGAACACCGATACCTGACCGCCTTCGTGGGTCTTAAATCCAAGCATTTCGATTCTAAGGTTTGGAACCGATCAAACGGCCGTTCAAGGCCTCAACCAACTGAAACATTTACATGGTACTTAAACAAAGAATAAACCCAAGTAGGGAGAAACCCCTACCTCTCGGAGTTTGAGGAAACTCCCTAAACCCTATCTACGCAAAGCCCTCTCCGCGAGAGCTCCTCATTCCGAAGATCGCCGACCGTTGATCGCTAGCTGCATTTCTTAGAGAGTAAGAACGACTTCTCACTCAGAAACTAGATCCGAGCTCACCGCATCTTTTCTCCTTTTCCATTTCACGTTTTTTGCCTTTGAATTGAGAAGACAATCACTATACAATCTTTGTCCTTTAGTGACTTAAATCAACCTATAATGACCATTACGTCCTTATTTCCCGCTTTTGACATTCGCACTATCTCGGCCGTCCATTTTCATCATTTCTCTACTCATACCACTTATGGCACATGGGTATGTGTCATATGTGACTTTCGTCGCATCGAAAAACCGCTTACGGCACTGTACCACGATACTTAAAACGTGTCAACCCGACCGTTCTCGACCGACGAAATTTACGCCATAACTAGATTTCGAGATTCCATTCCAACAAGGAAACTGCTTTCATCATCCGAGATCTAGAGAATAAATTCGGATTTTAATCGAAATTACACTTTTGTAATCGAAAATTTATTTTGCCATTTTTCCAAATCAATTTCTACTCTTACATTCCTCCTCCTTATAGGAATTTCATCCCGAAATTCAGACAATTACAATCACTCACATGCATATGCAACGTGCACTCTACCATGCATGTAAACAGTCATTTAAATCTTAAACGACTAAACCACGTACCTTCATCCCTAAACAAGAAGGGATAGGTGGCCCGCATCATGTCCTCGCCCCACATGGACTCCTCCTCCACCCATAGTGCCTCCATAGTACCCTCATTTTAGCCTCACGGTCTTAAGGCCGCAAAACCTGATCACGGCACAACAATGCACACCGGTCCCTCCGGCGTCACATCCGTGTCAACCTCAATCCGTCCTCAATCCACCACATGAGCCGGATCTCGAGTATATTTCCAGCATGGAGACGTGGAAACACCCTCGGGACACTCTGACATACCGCGCACGCAACCGTACGCAACCCGCGCCTACCCTCTCGAGCATCTCAAAAAGGTCCAGCCGAACCCTGGGCTGATAGCTTCCCGCGCTGCCGAACCTCGACCACCCTCTCTGTGCATCACCTTCAAGAAGACACGATCCCCAACCTCCGAACTCTAAGGGTCGACACGCACATCCGCATAGCCCTTCGCCGGCTCCGAGCCGTGAGAAGACGCTGGCGTATCGCTCACCTTCCTGAGGTGTCTCTAACTCGATCAGACCGTTGATGGAACTCTCTCCCACTCGGTCCAACATAATGGCGACCGCAGGCCTCCCATAATGCCTCATGGCCATCTCGTATACCGCCTCGTAATCGTTGTTGTAGGCGATTCCACTCATAAGTAAATGCTCCTCCCAATAATACTCCTTATGATCCAGGACGCATACTCATAGCATGTCCTCCAATACCTGTATAGTTCTCGACACCATCCTGTCTCGAGGGTGGAACGTCATCATCGTCACCGTAGTCGCATGGCCTTTGGAAACTCTTCCAAAAGTGTGCCATAAACCTCGGGTCCCTATCCGATACTATGGATACCGGTACTCCATAGCCGACTATTCGAATATATAACCTACGGACCCTCCAAGGCGGCGTCATCCGCACCCGCTAAATGCGCGACTTCGTGAGCTGCCCACTATCACCCATACCGCGTCATGCTTCTGCTGCGTCCGTGGCAAGTGGGTCACAAAGTCCATCGTGACGTGCTCCCACTTCCACTCCGCCACCTCCAATGGCTGAAGTAGCCCTGCTTGCTTCTGGTGCTCAGCCTTAACCTGCTGACATGTGAGACATCGTCGAACAAAGTCCCCTACGTGTCTCTTCATCCCGCTCCAGTAGTACTAGCAACGAAGATCCTAGTACATCTTCGTACACTGATGCATCGCAAATCGAGAGCAAGAAACTCCCCGAGAATCTCTACTAAATCGGGTCAACTGGGAACCACTACTCCGCTCCCATATCGGGGGCGACTCACTATCCGCTTGAATCCATTCCAAATTGGCCACCCGTGACTGACCGTACTAGGTCCCCGATGGACACTCATCTCGCATCCCGCCACCGGGACTCGACCACCGTCACTGCAGACGGTGTAGCCACTCAAACCCCATGTACCCCAGTCCGCCACCGTGATTTGATACCAAAACTGCCCGCGCCCTGCATCCGCCACCAAGAAGCTATACTAACTAACGCTCCTCGCGGACTTCCCGATCGATGTATCAGCTACCACATTGCTCTACTTAATGGTGCAAAGTGAAGTCAGTAATCCTCTAGAACCCACCCCATCTGCTGCGCCATATTGAGGTCCCAATACAGAAAATATACTCAGACTTTACGGTCCGAGTACACCGAACTCCTCGTCAGATAAGTAGTGGCGCCAATCTTCAAGGCGAAGACTACGGCCGCCAACTCCATGTCGTGTGTGGGGTAATCTCCGTCTGCGGATTCTTCAACCGACGAGAACCATAAGCTTACTACTCCTCCCTGACCGCATCAAACACATCCCAATCCGCCCGAGGCATCACAATACACCGTGTACCCGGGTCCCCCGGGTCCTGAATCCATCAAGATGGAGTCAAGCAAGTCTCCTTCAACTCTCTCGAATGCCTCCTCGCACGGCCATCCCAATCAAACTGACTCTTCCGGTCAACCTAGTCATAGGTGTCGCGTCCCCGAGAAACCTCAATGAATCTCCCCTGTAATACCCACCAACCCAGAACCACGTGACTTCGAAGACCTGACTTCGCCCTCCTAACTCATCACTGCCTCACTTCTCTGGTCGACTACCATTCGATGCTGACACCACGTGTCCCAAAAATCTCACCTCCGTAGTTTTAACTCGCATTTTCATCAACTCAAGGCATAAACTGATATTCCTCAACAATCAGAAACGATCCGTCGATACTCATGCTACCACTTGGATCGGGAGCAGATCAAGATGTCATCCACGAAGACTACGACAACCGATCTAAATAGGGTTGAATATCCGCTTACGAGATCCATGAATGCCGGGCACATTCGCCAACCGGCGGGCATCACCGTGAAACTCAAAGTGCCCATAACACGTCCTAAACGCCGTCTTAGTGGATATCAGATCCCTAACCTCGCCTGATGTAACCAAGGCTATGGCGGTCTATCTCGAGTAGACTCACGCTCCTCGCAACCGATCAAACAAATCGGCCAATCTTCTGCAATGGGTAAATGGCCTGATCAGAACCCGTCTAACCGTCGATAATCAATGCAATACCGGCGGTCTTGTCCTTCTTCTTCACAAATAGAACCCTACAGTGAAGTGCTCGGTCTAATGAACCCCTTGTCCAATAGCTCCTCAGAATCGGACTCAGTCTCTAACTCAATCATTGCCATCCTATGCGAGTCATAGAGATGGTGAAGTACTGGTGGCAACTGACACCGGTCTACTACCTCATGAGGTACCTGTGTAGCTCTATCTAAAACATCCACATATTTCGCACACTACTCAGTAGATCTAAATTCAGTCTCTCCGTCCCTGTGCTCGCTAGCCAACTCCAGAATCCCGTCCCCGACACTGGACTTGTGATACCGGTCTGAGAAAAACACTGCTGCTCATCTCCCCGAAATACCACACGAGTACCGTCCCGCTGCAGCAGTGAACCCTCCCGCGCCTCATAATCGATAATCGACCCCATAAGTCGCCACCCAATCCATCCCCAGATGACATCGAACTCTAACATGTCCATGATCCTCAGGTCCACTATAAGTAGAGTCCCCGAGATCTCCAGTTCGTAACCTCGACATATCATCCATATTCTCGCCCTAATCCCTAGGGGAGAACTCACATATAAAGGCTCCTCTAAGGTCTCAACCTCTAAGCCCAGCTCGATCACAACTGATGCAGCGATGAAAGAATGCGATGCACCAGAATCAAATAACACTCTTGCCCTTAGGCGAGATAGCAAAACGCGACTTTATAATCAAGCCGGCTCACCGACTCACCAAGGGTGGGAATGACAAAGAGATACCCTAACCCCCGATGTCCCCGTCGCGGCCTGCCCCTCCGCCATCCATACCGCCTCGCCCGTCGTGGAAATGCGGTGCTCCGCAGAGCTCCCCGAACTCGCAGATCGGCCTCTCCGCTCAGAGATCGGCACTGTGGAGGAACGCATCAGATCCTCCCGTCTCATCGATCGGGATCGTTGAACCATCCTCGTGATCCCGTCTCGGGACCATCAGAACGCCATTCTCGGTCCATGGCTGTCACACACTGAATATTTTCGCGGGATTGCCCTGCAATCCACCCGACACTGACGGGAAATCGGGCAAAGAAGTCTCCTTTGTACTTTGAGAGCTCTACCTTATACATCACCTTTAATATAACTTGGTCCCAATCAATCACATGATGGCAATATGGATAAACGGCCTCGGGCCCCATACAACAATATCCATCATCATACATCAACATATATCATATTTCCAAGAGTTAAATGTTTACTCTTATACAACATATATTAAAATACTCGAATTCTAATACATGTGAACATCAGAATAACCCTCAAAGCCACACCCTAGCCTCTTCTAAATCTCGCCTCTGTGGACGAGCCATCCTCCCCGTAAGGTTCCCCGTACCAAAATATGTTCCTCGACAGGCGAGCGCTAATGCTCGCAGCTGGAATCACCCTAAGCGGGCTACTCTCCACCTTAAGCGCAAAGGCAATGCTTCAGCCAAACACACATCCAAGTTAGGAAATGTACGATCCTACTAATGTCTACATGATTAACTCATACCCTGAGTCCTCACTGACTCCCTCACACTCGCCTAAGCCTCGTATGAGAATTATTGTTTTGTTAGTTTTTGGACAACCCTCCGATGTGTATATATCAATTGGGCCGCTCTAACGATTGATATATTATCGGTTTGTGGACTGTCCGATGAATATCAATCACGCCCGACGATTGATATTTTTAATTTGACTATCTCATAATTAACATTTTAGACAACCTCCGAATCAGGCTTTCTAGACTCATCTCGTGTACTCACTCCTATAGTCCTAGGTGTTCTAGTGCATATGGAATGCATGTATGCCAATCTCAATATACTTAATTCACATGTAAATATATAAACACGATATATTTACAAACAATCAATTACGCCAATCATGTCATGTAAATTCCACATTTCCACATCAAAATTATCACTTACACGTTCAAATACGAGCAATTTAACTTAAACCACTCGACCAAACACATATTTTCACAAAAATATTTTGTGATCACTGTTCGGGAACAGTAAAACCCTAGGTTACTGTTCCTTTCAAAGCACAAATTACTCCAAGCCCACTTGTGAACTCCCTAAGCCATGGCCATTTCCTACCCACACAAACCAATACATGATTTATAGAACAATTCATCACTCATTTAACCCAAACAGTCCGTAACACTGATACGGACTGCTCGTGGGTCTCAAATCCAAGCATTTCGATTCCAAGGTTTGGAACCGATCAAACGGCCTTTCAAGGCCTCAACCAACCGAAACATTTACATGGTACTTAAACAAAGAATAAACCCAGTTATGGCAAACCCCACCGGAGTTTGAGGAAAAACCCTAAACTGCACCCACGCCGCCCCCTCTCCCGCGCAGGCAGCTTCTCCTTCTTGTCCCGAAGACCGCCGACGGTTGGATCGCGCGTATTTCTAGAGAGAAGAACGACTCTCTCTCACTAGAAACTAGATCTGGAGCTCACTGCATCTTTTCTCCTTTTCCATTTCACGTTTTTGCCTTTTGAATTGAGAAGACAATCACTATGCAACTTTTTGTCCTTTAGTGACTTAAATCAAATCCCATAATGACCATTACGTCCTTCATTTCTCCCATTTGACATTCAAAGACTATCTCTACTGGGTCCATTTTCATCATCATTTCTCTACTCATACCACTTACGGAACATGGGTACGTGCTTCATGTGACTTTCGTCGATCGAAACCGCTTTACTCACACTTAACCACGATGCCTCATAAAACGTGTCAAATCTCGATTGTCTCTAATGACGGAATTTTACGTGCTAGCTGTAGATTTCTCGCGTAGACGATTCCAACGGTGAAACTGCTTCGCCATCCGAGATCTAGAGAATAAATTCGGATTTTTAACCGTTACACTTTTTGTAATCAAAATTATATTTTTCCTTTTTCCGTAAATCAATTTCGTCTTACAAATTTACTGGACTGATTAGTAATATATAATTCGATAGAAACACAAAATCAATAGTAGTAAAACTTTAAAGAATGACACAACATCCATGTTAATAGCAAAAAGAAGCGGTTCAAGGTTTATATATTTGATAATCCAACAATGTATGAAATACCTAAGATTCCAGCATACTGACGAACATAATTTGATTTGATAATTCTATTTGATCGAACTTTGACATTTGAACTACCGACGCGAAAACTACAAAGAAGCAAAGCGTCGGCAACACAACTACCCACCGCAACAACTCAGCGACAAAACACGTTGCAACAAGTCAGCAACAAAACACACTCAACATATCAATGACAAAACACGTCGCAACAGAAAAAATAAAGTTAAACCCAAATAGATGTGAAAGAAAACCACTTTATTGAAAAAAAAACTCATACATGAGAAAAGAAAACAAAGGAATGTGTGATTTTTTTGCCAAGAATGACCGAAAAATTACTTTTTTCTCTTTAGTAAACAAGGGTTTGAACGAGAGAATAGAAAGAAGGACGGCTAGGATTTCGAAAGAGAGGGACCCACTTGCTAAGTCTTATTAGTATGTCAACCTGTATTCTTAAATTGGATTATGGATGATTTGGATCATGTTACATTAAATTCCCTTACATTAGACTTGATCAGGCAGACATGTGACACTATCAAAGCTTACCTCCTATTAAAATATTGTTTTATAATTATTTATGTAGCATAACTTTCCTTATCACTTTTCATTTTCAGAGAAAATAAATTAAGGGGATGCTTTGTTGAGCTTATGGGGGAAGCTGATGGATAATTTACCCCTAATCGGTTCTTGTAGTTTGCATGATAAAGAAATCTTATCACTGATAATCGATTAGGACTAAACAACTCTTGATCCGAAAAAGCTACAAATTGTAAGACTAAACAACTTCTAATAGGCTCATCATGCCTAACTCATATGATAGAGTGTTCAAAGTTTAAGAAATGAAGGGAGGGGTCACGGGTTTGAGTCCCAATTAGAATAATTTACTACATCGTAATTCAGCGTTAGCTTCTGTAAAAAAAAAAAATGGGCTTTGATAAAAAGCTATAGATCGTGATTCTTTAAATCCACTTATTAAAATATCTAAATTTGTATTTTTATCCTTCTACTTATTTATTTAAATCTTTTAATAAATTGCTATATGATGGGAAAATATTTGATGACAAAAAAAACATATTTGAAGAAATTATTTTTTGAGATAATATGAAATATAATTTTCTTTTATACATTTATTTTGGCCAATCTATTACTTTTTAATTTTTTGAGATGATACACTTGATTGATGTTATTATAAAATAAATATTTTTATTCAATAATTTTATCTTTTAATTGAAATTTTATTCTTAATTATTTTATATACAAAAAAAATATTTTAATAACAAAATTTTGTTTTAATTTATTTGTCATAACTATACATCAACATTCATTTTTAATTTGATACTAATATTTAAATATTATTTTTAGTTATTTAATATGATAAAATTATAAATAAGAAACTTAAATTCTAGCCTCATTTTCTTTTAACTTTTTCTCTACTAGCTTATTTTCCTTTGAAGTAAGAAGATGTGATTTTTTTTGTCATTTTTTGATCGAAATCACCTCTCTACACTTCTTTCCATCGTTTTCTTCTTCAATAAAGTGATTATTTCACAAGATATAGGTTTTCATTTGTTTTTTCATGTTTTACTGCCGCCTTAGTGCAACGCACATATTGTCGCCTTCGCCCAAGGTTTGACGTCAAACAAGCATAATATATCTAATCAGTGACAAGAAATCAAGTCAATGGTCATTAATATGCTACAGAACTTCAAACATAGGTATTATAGTCACAATATTAATATCAATATATATAGGCTCAATTATCAAATGTATAGGCTTTGAGTCAATTCATTATACTATTAACCTAGATGTTGTTTCATCCTCTATGGTTTTTAGAGATTTTGATTCAATGTTTCCATCGATGTATTTCTAGTTTGAATCAATAAAATTGTTTTTCTTTTCAAAAAAATATAATAAAATTATAACTAAAATAAACTCTACTTCACGCTAATAAACCTCGCTTTAATTTTTAAATTTTATTTTTAGTTATTTCATGCTTGTATTGCTACTTCGCTCTAATGATTTATATTTGTATTTGATATTTTCTAAAAAAAAATTGCAAACTGTTATTTAGTGGATTCGAATATCCACAACGGGAAGGATTTCTCAAACCTTATGTATGAACCAAATACCATTTATCATATTTTAGACCTCGCATACAACCAAAAATATACAAAGAAGTGTTCAATAGATACACTACCTTAAAAAGTTGCATTGAATGTAGCTTTGGAGTTTGGAAAACACAATGAAAGTGATTTTAAGAATAATGCCTTCATTCAAATTTGATACACAAAGAAATATAGTACATTACTCATAGCATTCACAATTACATTCAAGAAGTAGTCTATAGATCCAATGTTTTAGAAGATAATTCAAATTCAAAATTCAAAGCAAGAATTTGCGTTTAAAACGAAGATTTATAGACGAAGATTTTCAAGATTCTAAACTTCGAATGTCACGCTCCTAGTTTCTTTCTAAAATTCTCTTTGAAAAACAAACAGATCTAGGGCATGTTTGACTTTTTTTTTTTTTTGGAAATTGTTTTATGTTCTCAAAAACAAAGGAATATTAAAATCGAGAAAACATGTTCGTTTTTTTTTTTTTGTTATCGGAAACACATAAAAAAAAAACTAAATTCAAATAATAAGAAGAGTTTTTAGAAAACACCAAAATGAAGCTTCGTGTTTTCAAAATTGTTCAAAAAACGCTTTTAAAAAACAGACCTAAACAGTGTTCCCAGTTTCTCACAAGTCCAACCAATGAAAGAAATTTTGAGGAAATGAAAATCAAAAGAAATCTAATGAAATATGGGCATGGAATTACACTTCACTTTTCTAATTTTACATCACAAGAAATTTTAAAATAATATCATAAAATTTAAAATAATGAAATACATTAATGGATTCAATAAACTTTTTTTAAAGGAGAATAATTTTATAGATTCAAAATTAATAATAAATTCATGGAAACACATAATCAAATTCACTAAAAACTCTAGAGGGTGAAGCAATATCTAGGTTAAGAGCATAATGAATCGGATTAAAGCATACACATTTGATAATTATGTGATGACTATAATACATATAATTCCAATTCTGCAGCATATTGACGATCATGATTTGATTTGATGTCTATGCCTTATCAAATATGTTTTACAGTTCAAATCACCCACACACAAGAAAGCAATGTAACAAGATGGTAAAAACCAAACCATCTTACTATTTAAATATTTAACTTTGGGACTTAATGGGATGAATGAAATTAAATATCATAAACTTTTTCCCCTTAAAATGAGTATTTAAATTGAAATCATTTTTGAAAACTATTACACCTATTAATAATCAATCATCCAAATTCCGCTTGATTTGAATTCTCATTTGAGCACAAAATAACTATAAAATATAGTTATGTTCAAAGAAAAAATTAGCAAATTCATTAGTTTTGGTCTCAGGAATTATTTAATTTGTTTTTGAATGTTAAATTAGTAAAAAAATCGAACTACATCTGTCATTCTTCACAACTTATCAATAGTGACTTCTTCTTTCTCGGGATGCAATTGGTTCTCTAAATATATATATATATATATAATTAATTAATTAATTCATTCATATTTACTTTAGTGTAAATTGCTTAGTGGAATTAATATAACACTCTTCTTTTACTATTTTTTTTACAACCTCTTCTTCTACCATTTGATGAAATCTTTATGCATGATATATATTTATCGTATTTTACTGTTACGTTTGCTTACAAAATAATGAAAATTTATAGAATGATATCCTTGCATAATCTATACAAATTAATCAATAAAAACAAGAAGTGGAGACTCAATACCAATAAATCATCTCATTTCAATACAAACTAATCATCATGAAATGAAATCACTTCAAAATTAAATAAATACATTAAATAAGAAAAAATATACAAATTTGAAAACAACAAACAAACAGAGATGAAAAAAATACAATTAAGAAGAAAAGAAGAATTAAAACAAACATAGTTCAGAGATAAACCATGAAACAAATGCAAACAAATTCCAGAAGATGATGAAATCAATCAAGGAAAGGAAGACTTTCTTTTTAGACACAGCAAAGTGTTATTAGCACATGATTTTGCAGAGCTTATCCCAATCTTCTCCCCTAGTCTCTTCAATCTCTTTAATTGATTCGTAGCATGATGACCCTTCTAGTGAAAGTTTCTCAAGATTTGTCAATCGCAATCCATGGGGAAGCTTTTTCATTTCTCCACAATACCGGATTTTCAAGGTTTTGAGATTACTCATTGCTCCTTTCTCTACCATCGCTCCTCTAATTCATGTAACTCATACAATTCTAATCTTCAAGTTGAAGGAACCCTTCCAAGAGTATACCATCTTTTTTCCCCGACATATGCATCGAGAAGTACAATCTAAGAATTTGCAAAGATGGCAACTTCTTTAGGATCATCATCGATCATCTCTAACTCATTTCCACAACTCGAGTTTGAGGAGGTTTGAGGGTAGAATTCAATTTGTTTCTAAGAATCTCTCAAACTTCCCGAACATGGCCAATTCATAAAGGTAAACATGGTGCGAGAAAGGCATGAGTCCAGGAACTAATGTTTTGTTATGATCATGAGTAACATTCTTCTTCTCCCGCACTAATCCAATTCCAAGGTGAAGGTGATTTAACAATGTTTTCTTGGAATGCTTTGTAAATGACAACCATCGACTAAGAGAAGTCAATTCTAGCAATAGACTCAAAAAAATCATTCTTCAAATATGAAGTGGAACATCGAAGTGGCATCAAGCTCCTAAGCTAAGTCAATTTTCCTAAGTCATCTCCCTCTAACCAACTTCCCCCCTTTAAAGCTAAAGTTTGAAGATTGGTGAGTTGCTCCACACCCAAATGGCCATTCAGTACACACTTGTTTATTTGGGATTGGCTTGAAACTTTGCCTTCCCGACACCCTAGATGTCTCTTTTCTACAATTTCCAAATTGAATATGGTATATTGCAATGAATATCTTCTAAGTCAAGACTCTGCAGATTAACCAATCTACCAATGGTCGATGGAAGCGTTACAATATTATAAAATCCCCTTATGTATGAGAATTTTAGGTGGATGAGTTCTCCTATTGCTCATGGGAGCATATGCTTACGTCTTGTCTCTCCTAAGTTCAAAACCGTAAGTAATTTAATATGCTCTTACAAATATGCCCTAACTTTTTTCCCCTATAATTCTATTAAATGAGACCAAAGATCTAAGTTGTGAATTATGCAAGCATTGAGAAATGTCATTGTTGATGAGATTTTGATGAATAACAAGCCAACGAATACTAATAGGAGATGTGAAATCCATGTTTTCATGTACTCAAAAGTTTTCAAGGGCCCCTAGTAGCCTCGAAATGTTAAGGTCTCGAAAGAGATCATGCATGTGACAAGACAAAACTCCTCCATCTATCCCTGGTCCCACTTGAATCAAACTTCTATGGACCAACTCATGTATGTAGTCCTCTGCAGTGTCTTCAAGTGTTTCTTTTCCCCTTCTCTGTATAAAGCTCTCATCCAACCTCAATTTAATCAGCTTACTTATATCAATCTTAGAGTCTTTCGGGAAGATCCCACAATAAAGAAAACAAGACTTCGAGTAATACCGTCATTGTAACTTAAAGATCTTTCTCCCAAGATGGCTTTGTCTCATCTTTTGTGGATAGTAAGCCTCCTAACACCAGGATAGCGAGTGGCAAACCTTCGCATTTTCTCACAATTTTCTTTCTCAATTCCTCTAACTCACTAGTTAGAGCGGTACGAGTTGTAGTACTAGTCATCCCTTGAAAAGTTTTTTGAGGAAGAGATGCCAACTCTCATCCTCATTCATAAGACAAAGTTGATAGATATATTATTGGGAAGTGGCATGCAGAGCAATTTCTTTATTGCGACTGGTGATCAATATTTTGCTCCCATCCTTAGCCTTTGGAAAATGTGATCGCAGGTGACTCCAAACTTCATTACTCCATACATTATCCATGACTACCAAGTACTTCTTCTCCTTAAGGTATTCACAAAGCTTCTTATTGCTTCTCATTCTCTCCCTTGGGTCTCTTTTCAGACGAGGAGAGACATAATACTATTGGCAAGATCAAGCAAAATGTCGTCTCTCTTGCTTCAACCTCCCGTGACACATAAACCCAAGCTCTACAATGGGCGGTTGGCTTAACATCTTCTGATGAGAACTTCTGCAAGAGTTGTCTTGCCAAGGCCGCCCATCCTCACAATGGACACAATTGATCTTTGCGTCTCTTCCTTCATCAGCATCTGCCTCACAATGAAGAAATTATTGACTGTGAAGAATCCAGTTGTGATAAAACAAAGAGATTAACAGCTAGCACTAGCCTCAGAAACACTGATATATAAATATAAAACAAGCGATATAGTTAAGTGAAAGAAACTTAAGAAAAGAAAAAAAAATGAAGGAAAATAAAACTTAAAGTAAAATCGTATATATATAATTTTATTTATCACTTCAAAATAATTTTATTTATTTTAACTCATTAATATAAAAACTAAATAATTTAAGAATTTGTAAATTTTCAAGTAATTTTATTTATATTTTACTTTTTTTAATATTCTTCATTACATACCAAATATTAAAAACAATCATTTTTTTGTTACTTTTTTTCTTTCCTAAGTACTTCCAAAGAATCAAATACAACCTTTTTATTTTGATAGTGGTTTACAACAACAACTTCACGTACTTGTATAGTAAATGATAACGAATCAATAATGTTCAAGTTGATACACTAACACGTTCAAAACATATTGATGAGAATGGAGACGAGCTGAAGATAGAAACATATCTTAAAGAAGAAGATGAGAAGTGAAAAAATTAACAAATATGAGAAATTTTTGGAATTATTCTTCAATGCCCTAACCCAAACGTGTTCCCTCCCTTTTATACAACGATCCTAACAAAACATAACAGAAATGGTTACACTCCTACTCTCTAAATTGTTGGGATTCTACCGCCTTGCTTTGCCCTTAGCAATTGAAATTTTCTCCCAATTAGCTTCTCAAAATTCCCCATCTTGTTGTTGAAGTGATTTACTGATCCTAATTTATTGCCCGATGAGTCAATATTCCTACGCGTCGCTTTGTTCTCTGAAACCAAAATTTTTGCCACTGCTCATATCACATGTATGACAAAAATGGAATAAAATCAATCAAAACTAGTGAAAAGAGTGCAAGAATATTACAATTATGGGCATATCAGAAGGTATCTTGCTCACCCTTTAATTTAATTAAAGGTCGTTGGTTGTTTAATATCTTCCCATCAAGACAGATGCGTGAGATGGGCAAATGGTGCCAACTTTCCTGTCAGGTCTGCATCTTTTACTTTAACTCAGACAATCCGATCGCCAGAACCTGTAGTGCAGTGAGGCGATGCATCCCTTGTGGCAAAGCTGAAAGTGTAGGGCAGTCTTTAATCTTAATTTCCTGGAGTGAAATGAGATTTTCCAATGACTTAGGCAATGCTTTGAAATTATGACAACTTGCAATATGTAACTGTAAGTAGCGCAGGGTCGTAGCAGTTGGCCCGTGGATGAGCCAGTGAGGCAAATCAAGCCTACTTGATTTGTACTACTACCACTACTACTACTGGAGCCTTGAGTGCCATTCTCTTCATCTCCACCCCCATCCATTAAATCAAGCCTTTCACAATTGTAAATTATCAGATTCTCTAATGCGGTCAGGTGTTTTACACTTGTTGATAAATTTATTTACCAGGCTTGGACAATTTGAAATAATTAATGTTCTAAGAGCATTGAGGTTTTAGCTCCTTCAAACATACTTTCCAGATTGTCACATTCGTCAATCCACAAACAACGAAGAGAAATCAAGCATCCCATCCCGTTCTCTTTCCCTGGGAAAGTTCTCTGCTTTGTGGTTACCGACATTCACCAAGTATCAATGTCTGCAAATGGTACAACTTGCACATGGAAGCTGGTAGTTTCTTGATCCTTTTATTCCTGAATAGGGTTAAATATCTCAAATGTTTCATCTTACCAATGGAGCTTGGCAACGCCTCAAAATCAGAGTCTCTAAATCCAACATCGGATGCATTTGAATCTTGAAGCGCAAGTACTCACAAATGACTTACCAGCAGCCCCTCCATCTTTATAAGGAAACAAAATGGTTCTGATCTTGTCTATTTTCTGAGCAAGTGTTAGAACTTCTTCTGGACCATGACAGGAAACATGGTGAAGCTCGCTGGAGTGGAGTTTTTCTGCATCATTTGGAGTGTAGTGATCAAATTGTGCCACTGACTGTGCAAGATCATGCACCAGATCATGCATTTTAAAAGTAACAAAATATTTATGATCATCCACATCTTGAAAGAAAGATCTTGAGTACAATTCAGTGACATATTTACGTCATATCTTCCAAGTCCTCGCTTCGGCCGGATGGCTGAATGAGGCCGCGTGGTGCCAACCAAAATTGATCAACTCCATGGTTGCTGAACTCAAAATCTTTTGGAAACAATGAACAAAAGACAAAACATTGTTTTAAGCAAGCCGGAACAATATAGGTAGCCGGAACAAAACATCATAGCTAAGTTTCAATATAGGTAGAATTCTATCTTCTTTAGATTTCCATATCTCATTGTCTCTCATAGATGCCCAAACATGTTCATCTTCCTTTCCAAAAAGGAAGCAGCCTAAAGCTCTCACTGCAAGAGGAACCCCTCCGCATTTCTTGACAATCTCATCCCCAAGTTTTACAAGGTTCGAGTAATGCTTACCTTCCCCATCTATAAACGCACATTTTACGTACAAACAAAGACAAACAATCCTGATGGGAAAGACCTTTTAATTCTTGTGGGGGAAGAGTACCCATGACGGAGGCCACTGACTTTTTGCGGGTAGTCACCACGATTTTACTGCCATCTGCACCACCCACGAGCAGCTCTTTTAATTTGAGCCATTTCTCTCTCATCATTCCAAACATCGTCTAGTACAAGCAGGTATCTGCTATTATTTAATGCATTTCTTAGTTGGGTTTGCAATTCATCCAAAGGCAAGTCAGGAGCGCTTTCCTTGGTTGCAGAAACAAGAATCTTCTTTGTTAACTTCTCAGTTTCTGAAAATTCTATCAGATACACAAACCTACATTCTTTGATCGAAATGTTCAATTACCCTTTCATCATTAAAGACCAATTTAGAAAGAGCCGTCTTCCCCATCCCTCCGATCCCAATTATGGGAATGACAGAAACATTTTCCTGCTCATCATTGCTTGGTTGCATTAACATGCTTAGAATGTTTTCCTTTCTCCAGGTCCTTCCAATATTCGAAACATCAAACGTAGGGAGTGGGTCATCTCCTCTTCCTAATTACCATATTATTTCCACCACAATCGCCTCTCGGTGAGATTAAATTTAGAGTGATCAGTTGCAATCTTATCGTCGAACCTCTCTCAGGTTCTTCATTTTGTGACCCATTTGAAGCGAAATGCAAGTGGAGTTGACGTTGAGAATAAACTGCGTACCTGTTTTCCAGTGCTCCCACTTTGCAAACTTCTCCGCCGGAGAGTATCAAATTCAATTTCATCAATCACATCATCAGCGTCATAAAGGGCGTTTTTGAGTTTTCTGAGCCAATCACTGATCTGATGGTTATTGGATTTCTGCTCCTCAGCATCTAAGATCACGGCTTGAATGGTTGATATTGTATTTTTCAGGATCTTCTGTCATCTTTGGACACCCCATACACAACAACTTCTTGGAGAGCAAGTACATAATTTTCCCAGGACTTGGTTTGCTAACGGAAAGGCAAATGATTCAGCCATTTCTGTGAAGAAAAATGAGGTATGGAAGCAGAGGACTGAGAGTAGAACCAGTTCTGTGCCCCAGTTGACTTCACTTGAACCTCATAGACACTCTTAGATAAATATAAATTATAAATATACTGATAATTTTTAATTTTTATAATTGTTGGGCCTAGGCCTTTACTATTTTATCTAACCAATATCTTTAGGCCCAGCCCATTTGTTTAGGGTTATGTATTAACTATTAACTACTATTAATAGTTAAAAGGAGATTTTAGTAGGGATTTTGGAGCTCTGTTCTCCCATTTTTCTAGGCACAGGCGTGGGACAACCTATAGTTGAAGTTTGAAAATTCCTGCCCTTTTAAATGCTATTTATGGTCCATCATGCCTATTTAGGTCTCTAGCAAGTGAGATTTTAGGAGGGTTTTTGAGCTCTGTTTCCATTTTCCTCAGCACAACCTAATCATTAGAAACATGTTATTGTTTTCTTGAAACAATAAAATTTAATTAATGAAGTTTGGAAATTCCTGCTCTTTACATGCCATTTAGGAAAGCACGTCACAAATTGAAAACTGAGCAAAGGAAGGGCACAAAGTGAAAATGCAAACGCATATAAAAATAAAAATTTCCTTGGATCTCCTCCCATCCAAAAAAAAAAAAAAAAACTGTTTTTTTTTCTCAAAAAACGAAGAGAATAAAAAAAGTAGTGAGAACTGAGAGCCCATTTATTTCTCAATTTTTTATTTTGAAAAATATGTAAAAACTAAATCTCTAGAAAATAAAGTTAATGGGCTTTCAAAGATCAAAAATGGTGTTCTTGCGAGCCACTCGACAATCAACTTCCGACATCGCAGCATAAATGCGAACTCGTAAAACTGACGATCCTAGGGACGACAAGGCGCGCCGCCTCCGATGATTTGGTCGGCAAAGATGGAGCAGCTAAGAAGCAAAGGGTTTACGGTTAGAATTGCTTATTTCCTAGTAGAGATATTTCTGATTTATAGAGTGGTTCACAAATCTCTCCTTGATTTTTGGAAAGAAAATCTCTTAATCTTATGGAGAAAAATCTCTTCTTTTTTATCAAGGATTAATTCTTCCTTATCAAGGATTAATCTTTTCGGGAAATAAGAGATTTGGAAACCGGGAAATCTGTTGATAATATCTCACAGATTTTTGCCTTTGTATACTATCCATAATGAACTTCTATATGCTGTGAGATTAATCATCGGGGAACTAAAATTCTGTGACGTAATGCTCTCGAGCTAATCTATGGGAAGACGTCCCGCTTTGGGGGATTCCACCGGTGCTCTCGACCTTAATATGGTAAGTGGGTCAGGCAAATTTCACAACACGTGGGCCAAGGCACCCGCCCTTTCGAAAGTACTGTGATCTAAAGACCATGGTATCCACAATGCCCCCTTTTCACCGCTGAATTTCGTGTTTTTCAAATTTAGGGAAAATAATTGCTTAAACTCGTAGGGAAAAGTCGAAAAGATCGAAAATCAATACAAAGCACATCAAACACACATGTTAGCGTGCTCGATACAGCGCATGGCGCACGCTTCCCAATATGTCTGGTAAGATGATGTTTCACTTTTGCACATTTAATGCGCCCGTTGGTGTTTCACCCCTATATATAGGGGTTGGGCTCCGAGTGCTGCCTTTTTTACCATTTCACAAAGCCTTTTGCATGTTGCAATTTCGTTTCTCCTGTGCTTCAACAAACTTTTCTTTCAAGGTAATCATCAGAGGTCAATCGATCGCTCACTTTTTCGAAAGTGAGTTTTCTCAAACTTCGCTTGTATAAATTCTTACTATGTTTCTGGTGGTTCTCGTTTGTAGAGTATTTTGGGTCGAAGTTCTCGCTTTTCTTTCGAGGGTGCGAACATCATTCGGTGGTGTTCTTAGGTTTCGCCGTTACGTTGTTAGACCTCCGTAGGGGACTTTTTGTCTTCGTTTATCCCTTTATCTCGTTTGTTCGCCTATAATGGCGAGGTCGTGAAAGGCTTCCACCAATCGAAACAGCGAAGAGGGGGACCCCTGAAACTCCCACAACAAAGTCCCCGCGCCATAGAGGACTCGAGGTCCCCGTACAAGTCCCCGCGCCATCATATCGAGATGTCAAACCAAGACTCCGCCTACTCCCAACAACGGGAGCAATAGATTATGCCGTTTATTTTACCCAAACGAGGCCATCGACTTGCCCCTTTACCCTCTTTCGTGGAAGCGCCTACACTATACTGTGTGGCACCTCCCGCACTTGTACATCCGAATATCTTTTGCGCATTCTTATAGCCGCACGTGTTAAACTTTTCTACCAAATTTGGATATTTCGATGGTAGAGATTTGTTTTATTTATACTTTAAAGATCGGGATCAGTCGCTCTATCTATAATGTGCCATATTCTCATCTACAATTTGTAACCAGGCTCCCAAACTCCCCCAAGACCGAAGTGATGTTTTGGTTAAAGGTCTATGGTAACAGACACCGAGCCTTTGTATTTCCGACTCGAATCACCCTCTCACTCCGAGGTTCATTTCAGCTTGGTGGGACTTATCCTTTCCAAGGCCATCCGTGCTTTACATGCCTTTCATTTCGTAATTTGCGTGTTTTGACATGTTCCTTTCTTTTTCAAATTTTGTAGGTAAATGCAAGCTGGTGCTAATCGGTTAGATAGGTGGAGGAAGGCTACCGAGCAACCAAATCCGCCAGAGATCACTGGGCGGGGAGCGCAACCACGAGCTCCTCTATCTATGAAGAACTCAGATGACTTAAGCTCCACTCCCTTCCCTTACATACCACATCCCCGCCTACTGCCAACAGAGCTTATTAGGGGTAAACACTTTACTCTCGCCGACCTCCTAAAGTCAATCTCGTAGCTCGCACAAGTAACCGCTAAGAGACTCCGCCAAGACTACTCAAGAAACCCTACACTCATTCGACCCTCGCTAATCACCTGACGAACAAGACTTCTGGCCGCTCTGTGGCGAAGAAGAAAAAGAAAGGAAATATCATAGCTCTTGGTGCGGGATTAGAGGGCTTTGTGGATTTGGTGGATCCAAATCGCTGACCTGGATGAGGAAAGAGAGGATGCGATGTCTAGCCTGTTATTACTAAGAATACGCTGGATTTCCCGTGCGATGCTCAAGCTTCTCGTAATGAGTGCCTCGGGGAGACTACCCCCGCCTAAAGTATCTAGCTAAAGCGCCCAAAGCAAGCCAGCCTGCATGAAAAGGCCTCGCAGGAGCCCAAATAATTGCTATGGACTCTAGAATGAGCCTCCGATGCCCTACTGCATCGAGGGTGTCGCCAAGATGCTTCGAGATGCTTCGGCATCGCAGGAGGATGGTATTCCAGCCGTGGCCTTGGCACTGCTGATGGACTTGTGAGGGAGGCTTCCCAAAGGCAGCCGCCAGCCAGCCGTCCCAGGGCTTGGTAAATGCAGCTCCCGTGCCAAGTGGGCCTTAGCTAAGCCGGTCGAACTCACTCAATCCGATGAAGTGGGATCAGCCTTCGACGAACACACTGCCTCCCGGTCCCGATGCCACCCGCCAATTATCGACCGCGAACTCCCTTCAACCGTAGGGATACTTCTATCACAATAAGGCGCGAATTCTACCCCACCAACTCAATAACGGCAATAAAGGTGTTCAAGAGTAATTTCCATCTCCTCGCTTATTTGGATAAAAAGTCTTACTAGCACATGGCTAAAGACGAAATATACCTTCGCAACCATGACTTTAATGAGACGGCTGAGCTGGTATGGTTTGTCTTCCAATACTTGATCGTGAGTCTTATGTTGCATTTTCCACCTTCTTTCAGTTGTCACCGCGATCTCAATATGGCGCCAACATGGAGCTTCACCATAGGCTGGAAGATGCCAAGAAGCTGCGGCTTTATGCTCGATCCGCTGCCTCTAAGCACCACACCATAAAGGACGGCCTAGGCAAGGCCAAGGCCAAGTCCCACTAGGAGCGGAAGGCCAAGGAGGGTATAGAGAGGGCCACAGCTGCGGGGAATGAGAGGGATGAGGATAAAGAAGAGGCTCAGTTACATCTTGGCCATAGTGCTGTCAGCAGCAGTGAAGCAAAGGCGCGGCTGACGAGCTACCTAGGGTTCAAGACTCCCAAGAAATAGAAAGGAGGCTAGGAGGCTTAGGGATGAGGTTGAAGGAACTTCCTTTTTTCTAGAAATCGGGGCAACAAAAGATAAAGGTCCTCCCTCAAGTCCTAAGCTCAGAAGACAAAGCCATGGAGGAGGACTAACATAAGGCTTTGGAGTTTGATCTCTTTACATGGCTACTTGAGATGTTAAAGGTTCAAACACAACATATGTGAGACCAACTAAAAGTTCCTAATTGTGATACCCGACTCCGCCCACTTCAAGAGTTTTTCATGGATCTTAAGCTCCCTACATAGAGCACCCGAGGCCAACAAATCGAGGTGGATCGTGAGCGGTTTAATGAAGAAACCTAAGAGAAGTGCTCCTGCTGGTGATCAGAGCTTACTTTTGTCCTTATTTTCTTTTCTTCTCTTTCTTTTGTTAAAGTTTCTTTAAGGGGCCCCATTTGGCCGCCATAATATATATGAACTTTCATGTAATTATTGACGCCTATCTACGTATTAATGAAATATGATTTTCTTTTTTACTCATGCAATGTATCCCTTTTCTTTCACATCCTATTCACAAATCTTGACTAGGATAGTTGCTTTGGTATTTCAATGTTAAGTTTTATAAAGAGCTAAGCTAATGTGTGGTTCACACCTGTGTCAATAAAGCAGGCACCATTTTTAGGGCTTATCTATAGCCAATAAAGCAAAAGCTCATCAGGTTTAGGCGTGTGTGCTAGCAGGCCGAGAGCTATCTAGTCTTTGAAAGAAGGTGCTAAGAGCTAGCCTAGTTTTCAAAGTGCTAGCATGCTTAGAGCCATCCGGTATTTTGAAAGTGCTAATGTGCTTGTGAGTCATATCTAGTCTGAAATAACAGTTAAGAGCCATATTTGGTCTTTTGAGTGCCAACAAAGCATGAGCCATATTCACCTTTGAGTGCCAAATGTGCTTGAGCCACATCCTGTCTTAAAGTGCCAATAGCTTAGAGCTACATTCGTCTTTGAAAGTGCCAGCGTAATTTAGAGCCATATTTAGTCTTTGAAAGTGCTAGCGTGCTTAGAGCCACATCCTGTCTTAAAGTGCTAGCAAATTCTTTAGAGCCAAATCTAGTCTTTTAAAATGGGGGTTATTCCAAAGATCAAGGGAAATACCCGCCTTTAAAGGACACTTGATCGGGTAATATTCCAAGGATTGAAATAAAATACTTTAAAGGAAATTTTATCATAACCCCTTAAGAAAACTTTGGCCGATAATACCTTTAAGGTGTACATTTATTCCACATTCTCGGGCACAGGTGACCCGCCTAGTTTATTTTAATGAGCAATTTAATTCGCTACCCCACTCTCGCGATCACGTGTGGCCCCTCCCAATATGGTTGGAATTTTCCAACCACTAGGTCAGCCATGTTTTCAAAGACCCTTCTCAAGACTAGGTCTCCGGCTCGGAATGCATGCAGATTTACATGTTTGTTATATAGGTTTGTCAGTCTTTGTTGGAACGATGCTATATTAATATTATCCGCACCGCGGGGCTCAAGCCATTATATCTAAGTCTTGGTGACGACTTCAACATCGCTTTTTCATGGATTTCGCCTGAAATGTGGTATACCAATCTCCGTAGGAATTATTGCCTCCATCCCATAGGTAAGGGCGAATGGCGATATCCTCAGCTTCCGACTGATTGTTTTGTAGGCCCAAAGAACTCCTGGTAGCTCTTCTACCCACTTTCCCTTAGCCGAATGTAAACACTTTTTCAAAGCCGTCAAGAGAGTTTTGTTAGATGCTTCTGCCCAGCCATTGCTCTATGGGTACCGCGGGGTTGAGTACAAGTTTCTGATTTTCAACTCATGGCAGAAATTTCTATATACTTTGCTATTAAACCATGGCCCATTTTTAGTTACAATCAACTGAGGTATTCTGAACCGGCAGACAATATTCTTCCACACAAATTGGATGACGTCCCTATCTTTGATCGAAGTGAAGGCCTCAGCCTCTATCCATTTGCTAAAGTAGCCTGCGGGCAACCACCAATAGTTCTAAGCCTGGGATGTAGGTGGTCCAACTATATCAATTCCCCACTAAGAAAAGGGCCATGGGCTCGTGATGGCGGTTAGATCTTTGTCGCACCTGGTGATAGGCTTGTCTTTGGCAAAATAGTCCACTTTTCGCTTAATAATAACCTTATGTATTGGGCCCTAGCGAACTAAAAAGTTCGCACTCGATGTGCTTCCGCATATCCCTCACGGAGTTTTTCCGCATATCATTCCTCGCGAGGGGTGAGACACTAAGATACCTAATTCCGGCCCGCAGACCTTTCTATATAATTGCTAGTTTACAAGGGAAAACCTAGCCGCTTGACTCGACCAGGGGCTTCAACCCTATTATCCCAGAGTTCTCCCAGCTCGGGCCACGTATTATGTGGGTTAGCCAAGAAGCAGGATGCTTCGCTTCATCGACTCACCCACTTCGCCAGGACACAACCACCGTAGTAGATAGGAAGAACAATCGCTTTCTTTTATCGATGGATGTGGCCACCGCCGCAAAGCGCCGCTTTTCATTCTGGGCCTCGGGGATATGTTTGAGCTTTTAAGCTACAAAAGTTCCTAGTCATTGCCTGAACAGACTTGCATACTTGACCATGCGTTGGTCTCGCGTTTCGTATTCTCCATTTACCTGTCCCACTACTGGTTGAGAGTCACTGCGTATGATGAGTTTTTATGAGGATACAGACTTTAAGAGGTCGAATCTCGACTAGATTGCTTTCATTCCGGGCCTCATTATTTAGACACGGGTCTACGTATGGCTCGCTCTCTATCCTTTCCCCGCCGGCTCTGTTGTAAGCTCCATCACTCGTTTTTGGAAAGAAGCGTCATTCACATTAAGGACCAATCATCCTGTTATCCCGGTCCATCTGGGCTAGGGTGGTTCTCGTTAAAAAATATGTCGGTGATTCACCTTCAATGCAAGCGAGGTTTACATCAATATCTAATTCACTTAGTTCACTTCCCATCAGGCCATCCTTCCTCGATAGTTCGCTTGTGTATAGTGTCAGACCTGGGAGATTGGTCAGACGACCATGGTGTGCCCGAAGCATTGGCAAAGCTTCTAGCTCTGGGCAGCCACCCGTTCAAGATGGGTATGATCAGAGCTTCTCGTCTTCGCATAGAGATTCGTCACGAAGAATATTGGTCTCTGCTTTCACTTTTCATCTTCTATGAACAAAGTCGCATGTCGAGGCCTCTAACACCGCCTGTGTGTTAGTAAAGTGTATCGCTCGCTTCCGAGTCGCCGAATTGGCGATTCTAAGAAGATATCGCTTGATCGCCGTGAGCGCTCGGGTCACATTCCCCATTCTAGTCGGCCCTTTTAGCTCTCCTTAGGGTGATGAAAAATGGTTTTAACCAGTATGTGAAATGGGATATGAACAGCCCGAGATATGTCAATCGGCCAGTCAGTTGCTGCACTCCTTTCCTAGAGGTAGGAGCCTTAGAGTCCATTATAGCTTTGAGTTGAATGAGATTGGCCTCTATCCCTCTCAGTCACCATAAAAGCCTAAAACTCGGGCTCAACCGACTCCAAATGCACATTTCAAAGGGTTGAGTTTCATGTCATACCTTTGCAACAGCTCAAAGGCCTTTTGCAGATGCTTGGTGTGGTCGGAGCGTTCTTTTGATTTCACAAGCATGTCGTCGATATAGGCCTCCATTGTGTTGCCCAACAGCGGTCCGAATATCTTAGTCATCAATCTTTGATAAGTTACCCCAGCATTCTTTAAGCAAAAAGGCATCACATCATAGCAATATAACCCGTGTGGTGTAATGAAGGTAATTTTCTCTACATCAAGCGGGTGCATGGGAATTTGATGATACCCAGAGAAAGCGTCCAGAAACGACAGTATTCCATGCCTAGCTAAGACATCAACAATTTGGTCTATACATAGCAAGGGGAAGCTATCTTTTAGGCATGCTTCGTTGAGGTCAGTGTAATCTATACACACTCACCACTTACCCCCTTTCTTTGGAACCACCACCATGTTAGCTAGCCATTCGAGGTACTTTACTTCTCTGATGAAACCTGCCCTCAACAAGTTGTCTACTTCTATCTAAATGATCTGATAGGGATCTAGGAGGAAACGACTCACTTTCTGTCTTACTGGTCTGGTCGCGGGGATAATATTTAGTTTGTGAGACAATTGGTCAAGTTAATCCCAATCATATTTGAGTGGCCTAAGTGAATACATCTATATTATCTCAACATGACTCGTAATCGCTCCCTTTCTCATCGACGTAAGAAAGCTCACAGAAGTGAACTTTTTCTACTGGTCCAACATTATTTTTTCCAGGATCCACAAACTCAAATGATCCTTCTCTTCCACCTTAATCTGGGCGGCGAATTATGATTGCTACGCGGGGGTTTGATCTTCGAGGGGAGGCTTTTCAGTGCTCTTCTCCCCTCTCTGTTCCTACATAAATAGCTAATAACATTGTCGTATACTAACCGATCAAGTAAAGGTCAACTTACCCAACGTTAGTCAAATAGTTGACCGTTTGGTGGTAGGTTGAAGGGATAGCTTTCATTGAGTGCAATCAGGCTCTCCCCATTATGGCGTTGTAAGGCCCTAAGTCTTCGACGATTTAAAACGTAACCTATTAAGTCACTAGCTTGGCTTTTACAAGGAGCGCGACATCTCCTAAAGTTATGGTAGTTGCACCATTAAAACTAAAGAGGATTCGCCCGGTTGAGTTCACCATACCTAAGAAAAGCTTCATATACTTGAAGGCGAGTAGTTGCAACAAGTCCGCCGCACTGCTAGGATTTATTAGTACCTTATGCACATCAAAACCGTTAATACAAAGGGTGAGTACCAGTGCATCATAGTGGGGCACAATAACCCTGCTCGAAGCCGATGTGAGGAAAGGATAGCTGGGTCATCTATCGGATTGGTTTCTTCATGCTCACCTTCTCGCATGGATAACATTTATCCTGCCTTAACTATGGCTGCCTCAAAGAGCTTCTTTTGTTACGCTGGGATCGACACTTCGTCAGCACCTAGTATATGGTTAATGACTAGTCTAGATTGTGACTACCGCCGCGACCTACCGTAACTCTATCCGTAGCTTGCCCTGATTCCACCTCGTGGTCAATTTATATGATATACCTCTCGAGGTGTCCCGCTTTTAAGCTTTTCCACCATAAACTTCGTAAAGCCAACATCTATTGGTCTCAGCGCCCATGATCTCTATGATAATCACACCGTACGGATTTGTTTCTTTAGGAGGGATCCGTCTCGATCAAGCAGGCTATTTAAACTCGGGTGTCACAATGAAGCGGCAACAACCTTTCATAAGAGACGTTCAAAGGAGTGAATTGCGGGAGCTCTCTCTTCTTTTGTGACTGATCACGAGATCGCTGTCTCTACTTCCAACCATCCTCGATTCAGCGCTTCTTCCTGCATCTACTATTTCCTTCTGGGCCGGGTCGGTTTCGTAATCATACGCCCCAGGTTGTTTTGGGATATTGTCCTCTTAACATCGAAAGTACCGCCCACCGGTATAATTTTCATCACGCTTAGTGGGTTTAAAGATAAAGTGACTTGAAAGAAAGAAGTAGATGACCCAAAAGCCCCCGAAGTTTTCGAGGATTACATCCATGCAGCATAGACTCTATCTACCGGGATCTACTTTACTCCGAAATCCTCCTTGTGAAGCTTCCGCAAATAGTCTCTTTCTTCTTCCTACTGAATCGGTCGTAAGGGAGTTGATGTTCCTATTTTGCCCCACCGAACAAAGATATTGCGATACGAATACCGCCAATATTTCATTGAACGAGTTTATTGAGTTACGCAAGAGCTTGTGGAACCAAGTTAATGCATGCCCCTGTAAACTAGTCGAGAACTCTTTACACAGCAGATGGTCATTGCCAACATTTAGTATCATCGCTTGATTATAATGGAGCATGTGATCGTAAGGGTCAGTAGAACCATCAAACGTTGTAAAGGCTCTGCGTATATCGTAAACCCGGCCGAGGTGGCTCATAGTTGGCGATGTCGCCTTTAGTGACGAGAGCATGTCATCTAAGTTCATTTAATTAAGGCCGCAGCGGCATGTAATGCTAGCCCCGCACCGTGCGTGACGCGGCAAAACGACATTTGGGGCATCATATTTCTGGGTAATACTAGTGGCATCGTGCCTTCTGCTAATAGTAACACTTTCCCAAGGGCTTGAACCGGCCGGTTCGCTCTTTGCTTGTCTCCTCCTGCCCCGCGTCAAGGCGTGGTGATGTGAAGGCCTTCAAGGGGACTCGACTTTGCACCCTCTCGAGCATTCTTTGTCGGTGAGAGACTCAAAGATGGGGAACTGTCTGAGGACGACTTATCATCTACTGGGGTATCAACATCATCAGGAACAACGGGCTCCTTCCCTTTATTGCAAGCAGTTGGAAGCGCAACTCGACCGTTATCTCATACATCTTTTCCAAGATCCTCATCCTTTCTTTATCCTCGGGGCCCGTACGGCTCTGGCTCCTCCAACCGCAAAGTGTTCAGCATGGCCTACAGCCTCCTTTTCATCTACCTTGCTTACTTCCTCCTGCTTTCCACTCTATGTCCTAACGCTCAATGGAGGAATTGGCCTAGCGATTAGATCATTGAATTATTGACATTGCGACCGCTTAGCGAATCAGTGTGAAAAGGGGGGAATCAACAAAGTTCTAGGTGATGCATACTAGACAATCAAGCCAGTTTCAAGCCCTCACAGCCTATAGACAATACTTTTGATTCACTCCCACAAATGGCGCCAATTGTTGTTACCTCAATTGTCTAAACTGGCCTTAGTAGCAATCCAAACCCGTAAAAGCGTGATCTCGCGACTCCGGCGGTGCCAACTACCTCTCCGATGGCAAGCAAAAAGATGGAGAAGAAAAAGCAAAGGGTTCACGTAGTTGGAATTGCTTACATTTCCCTCGTGCGAGATCTTCTTGATTTATAGAAAGTGATCACGAATCTCTCCTTGATTTTTGGAAAGAAAATCTCTTAATCTTATGGATAAAATATCTTCTTCCTTATCAAGGATTAATCTTTTTGGGAAATAAGGGATTTGGAAACTGGGAAATCCGCTGATAAATATCTCTTGCATATTTTCCGTCTTCGTATACTTATCCATAACGAACTTCCATGCGTAGGATGGCAAAGGCGCGGACTTAAATTCCTAGACGTGTCGCCTAAAGCTAGTCCACATGGGAAGACATCCTAGCTTTAGACTTTCCCGCCTAGGTGGCGCCCCTGAGTAATTGCTTCAGCCACTTCACAACATGGGTCGTTTTTCGCTTCCCGGTCCCATTGAGAGCATCTAAAGACCATGGTACCCACGGTTCTCACGATTTTTAAAAATTGTTCTTAAGAATAATTTTCAAAAACATGAACCAAATAGGCCCAAAGATTCCTCATTTTCATTGGTGATCTAATTTTTAATAAAATTGAACTTATGGAAAACTATGCTACAGTTATTACCATCAATTTAAAATAAATGGATTTAAAGTTATGAAACAATAACTAAATTTCATGAAATAATCCATGAGTTGCGATACAATCAACATAAAGCATATTTCACTATTTAAGAATGTAACTACAAATTCAGCCGTTTAACTTTAGCACTTTCAATGATTGAGGAAGCATACTTCTGTTGATTTACAGTAATTTACAGAGTTAATATCTTTACGAAAGTTTTAGGAAATGAGACTTTCATTATACAAAATAATAAGGGTTTTACGACTATACAAAATAATATCCATGAAATTTGAATAAGAAGGAGTAACAAAACACAATAAAATCAACACTAAATCTTCTTTATCATACTTAACCTCAAGTGGTCTTCAATCGAGATCTATCTTTCTTAAAGGTAGTTAAATGATCTTCTAAAGATGTACTTTGAGTCATATGATGAGAATATAATCACTGCTTCAAGTGCAACTTAGTTGGTCATGCATAACTGCTCCAACTTCAACCATAATGAGGCATCAGTTTTTCCTTCAGAACGTCTTGTAGAATTTGATTTGATAGGTGAAGATGAATATGAGATAGATCTTTCTCGGGACCTCACAGCCCTCTTGTCCACGACGAGGGTTTCGCTTTTAAATCCATTCAACGGCGATAAGATGCATCATTACCTCCGCCACAATGAAATGTGTTTCGATCCAACAATGGAATATCGTAGTTAATTGTTGCCATTGTCGAGATCAAGCCTGATGTCATCACCAATTTGTTAAAAAAATAAACAAAACCAATAGACAACAAAAAAAGACAAAAGATGAAATTTATGTGGAAACCCCTAAAAATACATCACATATTTGTATTCCAAATCTAAATAGGGTCAAACCCTAATAAGAGGAATAATGGGTTATGGGCCTTTCATTAAGAATTCGGGACACCAATTTTAACAAAACCAAATGTGAGAAAATTATTTTTCTTAGTATTTTATTTTCCTATTTTTCAGATTTCAAACGGAGCCGAAATGAAAAAACAGTAATTGAAAATTTCAATGTTAATATTGTTATTAGAGGTACCAAAATGTTGTAGAAGGCTGCCAACAAACCTGCTTTTGGTTTAGGAGAAACTCTGCTCTGATTACTTGGTTTAGGAGATATATACTTCTGCAATTTATTAATAGAAAAAACAGTGGGCAGTCATTTATATTCCTAAATTTGAAGTACTGAGCAATTTATAAATTTTGGCAATGAGTAAAAAAATTGACAGATTTTCACTCAGATTTTCACCATAGAAAAGTTACCGTAGAGTTATAATAAACATTGCCAAAGGTATTCTGATAGAATTAATTTATAAAAGGTGGATAGTGGTTACGATTCTATTTATTCCTTCTTCTTTTTTCCAAATGGTTTTGATGTTGGTAGTTTGATGAGTTAATTCTATTTCCAAGATTCAGATAATGATTTAAAGTTCTATGAACTAAAAAAATTAAAAAATTCTTAATATTAAATCATATTACAATAAGATTTTATTTTTTTTAATAAAATTATAATAGGATGTCAAATAAAATTAAATTATGTACTAAATTCGTAATATTTAAAAAATTATTATTACTATCCATCATGTCTAACTCATGTAGTAAAACATTCAACGTTTTATAAAGACAAGACATAAACTAATTTATTATATCATAACTAAAATGTTTAGTTTTCAAAAAAAAATTATTACTTAAACTATTTAAATTATGTACTAAATTTGTATTTTTTTCATTTTTTTGAAAAATAAACTAATTCCTTAAAATCATCATATACCTAGTCAATTTTTTTATGATTATGATAATATGTAGTATTTTTTAAAATCAGAAACCTATTGGAAAATTTTTTATCACGTCTAAATTTCAATTACTAAATTTCTTAAACTTTTATAATTACTTTGTAATATGTTTTCTTAGAAGCTATTTTTATTTTATTTCATAATGGATAATTAATATTTAGAAACCTAAAATTTTGATAACGTGGATTTGAATTTATGATAGGTCTTTAGATACGTGATAAATTCCATGGTTGAGACTTGGAAGTTGTAAATAAGAATTTTTAGCTATCCAAATTATTTGTATGTTTGCCTCACATAATATTTTTGATGAACAAATTTAGCAAAGTTGACGGACATACATTCATTAGACATTACAATGATATAGTATTTTGTTATTATAGAAACTCAAACCAGATTAATTTAATATATGTTCATATTATTAAAAAAATTATAATTATAGAAAACAGCTTTGAGGCTTGAAAAAAGTGTTAAAAGGATGAGAGGTATGCAAAAGTGAATGAATATAAAATAAAAAATAAAAACATAAATATTATAGTATGTGACGTTTTAAATGTGTGGGAATGATTCACATAACTAAAGCAGATTCAATCAATCGGATATATCATATTATGGTTGTCATTATATTGAAGAATTGAAGTCGTAAATATTTTAGTCACTATATTATCACCCTTATAGGTTTTATGTCGATTTATTATGCTATTAATCTAAATGTTATTTATTATTTGGTGATTTTTAATAATTTATATATTGAATCTATCGATCTATTGCAAGTTTGAAGCAATAAAATAATTCTTACTTTTCAAAATATTATTTTAAAATAATACTTATATCTAGTTAAACATGTGTTTGTAGAGAAACTTATATAATTAACCAATAATATTATTGAAAATTAATAAAATTTGTGTTTCAAGAACCTTTTAGAAACCGTGATGTTAAAATGGGGAAAAAGGTAAATGCGCAGGTCCCAATTACTAACTAGACAGCCCAGGCCAAAACGGTGTCGTTTTTTAATTGGTTTATTCTCCTTTTCCTTTTCGCGTGTTGGTCGGCCCATTTCTCAGCCGTAGTCAAAGGAAGAGATCGATTCCGTCGGCGGTGAGTTAGGGTTTGCTATCTTTTCATTTTTCCTCTATTTTTTGTTGCTTTGAAATACCTTTGGTTTATTGTGTGGTCGTTGTCGCGGCTGATGACTATTTTCTTTGTTCTCCTGATGACCGGATAGGTCCGATTGTTGCTATGGAGATTTGGGATCCGAGGATGGCTCTGGCCCGAACTGAGTTATATGATTTCCAAGAAAACCCCTTCGACTTTTCAGATTCCGATTCACCCATGCTTTGAATCTCGCATCCCCAGTGAAGAGCCTCGCATCCACCTGGCCTGCTCGCAAGAGCTTTTTCCTCGCCTTCTTACTTCGTCGAATAGAAAGCTTCCCTCGTAAAACCAAGCCGCTCAACTTCTATGAAGTGCCTCCGCCATCCTGGGGAGCTACCCTCTTCGAGAAAGCAAACTTGTTAATGCCTCGCAATCTCAAAAAACAACAATGGCCGAAAAATGATTGAAGACGTGGGAGAGATCCATTTAGGATGGAAGAGAGAATCAAGAATCCCCATTTCTCTCCGTCCATCAACTGAAAGACTGGGCCATTAAAATAAAATAAACATAAAAATAAAAAATAAAATTATTTATATATATTTAACCCAACTGAGATCCCAGAAATTCTCGGGAATATGTTTAAATTAAAAATAATAAATAAATAGTGAAGTTAGAATTCGTGGTTTTGTAGTAATCTAATAATAAATTCACGCTTGTTTAATTTTCTTCATCTTTTTTTGGAAATCTTAGTGTTTGCTTTTTCTTTCATTTCGTTAGTTTTTTTATCCTTGACCTCGATTCCATTGATTGTCCACCAAATTTGAATTTTCTTTTCAATAAAGTGTTTTCTTCCACTTGTAAGTTTTCATTCGATTTATCTTTTGTTTTTCGTCGATGAGCCAATTATGTGTTATTCATTGGTTTTTGCATGATGATTCTGACATCAACATCAAGCTTTCTCGATCGATAGAAATCATAAATCCATATTCGCCAAGATATTTCATTAGATCTCGAATTTCAAGTATTCTAGGTATTTTAAGATTATCATTTGTGTAGGTTTTAAGCTTTGCTTTCTTCTTGTTATTAACTATGATATTATGTCATCTCTACTATTTTTAGTATTTTGATTTCTGTGTTTGAATGAATGAAATTTCTCTTCCTTTTTTTTTTTTTTTTATTGTCAAAAAAAGAATTTGTAGTGATGCTTAGGTAATTAAGTCAATGGTAAGAACGGATCAAACCAATCACATAACTCTATTTTGAGTTGGAGGATAAAGGATGAAAGAGAGAAATTTTTTATAAGTTTCCATCAGATTTTCCTTACTTTCTTATGGCTCTTTTTTTCAATACTTACAAAGTTATTTGACTAATCAAACATCCTCATATATAATCATGCATTTCCTTAATGCTTAAAAACAATTCTAAACAAATAATTTAGACAAATGGGCAAATAGCAAAATATCAAAGATACTGCCATCATGATCATACATATAAGGAAAGTTCATTAATCAAAAGAAAATAAAGTTCATTAATCAAAAGGAAAATATTTTTGAGGCCATAAGATTTCGGGAGAAACCCCTTTCGGGATGTCCCCTAAGGTTCTAAAACAGATTAGGATTTAAACATATAAATAAATGACAATAGATGGAAATATCAAACAGATTTCATTGAAAAGAAACACACATTTTTACAAAGAATAAAGCCTTCGAAATAAAAGCTTTACGAAGCTTATGCCAAAGCTAAATATATTACAAGAGTAAGCAGGAGAGAGAGAGAGGGAAAGCTCGTGAGTCGAAGACTCGAGAGAGCTATATATCTCACTACATGTAGGTGCCTTCTATTTATGAGAAAACAAGAGGAACGGATAAGGTCAAGGATAAGGTTAGGTTTAAAGAATTTGATTCTAGGTGCTCATTGGATCCCATCGTCAAATCAAAATCTTTAAACTTTTCCTTTACAAGTGAATATGTCAAGAGGATTTTGGATATGATGGGGTTTTTCGATAAGATTATGACACACATGCACGGTCGCATTTGCTCCTCTAAGGGAATCTTATCGTAAAAGTGGTTTTAAAAGAAAATAACAGCTCGTTAATCTAAAAGTACCTTACTAACCGGCTTCTCGCCTCTCGTCGGCTTCGTCTTTTCTTCTTTTTCCTCTGCTTCTCGTCTTTTTCTTTCTTCTCGTTGGGAAGCAACTAATTTTCTTTATGCTTTTTATCATCTTCTTCTTTGTCTTCCACTCATTCATGCTTTTTTATCTTCTTCTTTTTTTTTTGTCTTCCACTCATATCAATTCTTTGCTTACATCTTTTCATGTTCCACTTACATCATGTCATACATACTTTTCTTCTTTACTTGGTCCTTCAATGGATTCGGCTGATCTTCGGGGCTTCGCTTTATATAGATCATTTTTTAGTATCTCGACTACCTGCAGGTGTTAGTCGATTAATTGTGCTTGGGAAAGCCCACCATGAACGGATTTGATGTGTCTTTACTCAAGCCACCGCTTGAGTCGACTAGGTTCATCATTTATGCCCAACGAACCAGTTCAATAAATAAGTAATTGTTATACGACGCCTATCTTAATGTCTTCGTGTTGATTTTCTAAAGTCGTAAAAATTTATTAATGTGTTCAAAAATTATTTATGTGTTCTATTTTAAATTTTTTCTCTCTAAGCTATGGTTTTTAATTTTATCTATTTCATTTTCTGATGGTCTTCTCATATACTTCTTGATGATTAGATAATCTTGTTCAGATCTATCGTATTTTGCCTTTAGAATTTCTAGTTCTTCTCAAGTGCGATCTTGATTTTGAAGTGGAGGAAAAAAGGGGAGGAAAATCATGTTTTAAATCTAGGGTTGTTGTCTGGCTACTGCATGGTTCTACTAGTTTTAAATAAGGTTGGCCATGATGATTTAAAATTTGTTTTACTAATGGGCTAATAAAATAATTACTTCCTAAGTTTGTTTTACATTTATCTAAAGCCTGGGTTAGGTTATAAATCCTTTTGAAAATGGTTCGATGAAGTTGATATATAGGAAGGATCTCTTCCATGTTTTAAAAATACTTGTTTTATGACCTTGGTAAATGACATAGTAACTGAAATTAACATTACTATTATTCTTTTTATGAAAATATTCTGATAAACAATTTAAACAAGTAATAAAATATTTTCTATCTAAATTCTTATTGGTCTGGTGATTAAAAATCTGACTTAAACTAATCCAAAGGTTATCTATAATACATTTATGTTCTTCATCTAGTCTTATATGAGGTAATAAATTAAAGGTTATGTTACTTTTGGGGTATACCTTAAGAGAATTCTTTCCGAATGTTAATACCTTTTTTTTATCTTTACTGGAATAAGCTGGAATGATCCCAGTTATCTGCCTGTTCATCTATGACATAAAATTAATTTATTAGTCTACTTAATGAATCTGCTAGCCTATTATCACTTCCTTTAATATGTTCAATTTCTATTTTTATCCCGCACACTATTCTTTCAGAAATTTAACCACCTTCTTTGTGAAGATCTTTTTCATTTTTTAATTTGTAAAACTTACTATTGCTTCAATGGGTCTGCTCTAGTACTTTTCTTAGAAATTAGACGCCCCAGTCCCGGGTCCGTTGACTACCCGTCAACCTCGCTGAACAGCGAAGCCGAGGCGGTTACCCGACGCCACTTTAAAATCTACAGAGTCTCCTCAGACGAGCTTCACCAATTAAAATACCTGCATGAAACCTGTCCCAAGCAGTCCAATATATTCAATATATCCAAGAGATCAAATCACATGAGTAATACGACCACTTGGGCCCACAACGATACTCATAATACATACTAACTATGAATTCAACTATATACCCAATAGTTACAAGAGTTCAAATGTTTTACTCTTATACAACATATATTAAAAATTAGAAAATTCTATCACATGTAGATATCGCCAAGCCAAAGCCACAATCGGGCTTTTCTTCTAATCCACCGGGTCTCTAGGATGAGTCTTCTCCCCGCGACTCCCGTACTTCGTGAAAAGCCAGGGGATCCCACGACGGGGGGTGAGCTAAGCCGCAAATCGCCTATGGGCTACTTCACCACCCAAGTGCGCAATGTTCCACTTAAACAAACATTCAAGTAAATGCATGATCCTACTGGAATGTCTACGTGACCAACCTTCGCATCCCGAGCCCTCACGACCTCTCTCACACCTCGCCTAAGCCTCGTATGAGAATTATTAATTTATTAGTGGGCAACCTCCGATGAATATATATCAATCGTCGTCCGACGATCGGGATATATATATTAATTGTTTGTGGACTACCCTACGATGAATAAATATCAACTGGCCGTCCGATCTGGATATATTTTAGTTTGTGATCATCCTCCGATGAATAAATATCAACTGGGCCGCTCCGACGGTTGATATATTATTTAGTTTGGACTACCCTCCGAGAATTTATATTTTTAGACTACCCTCCAACCTTGTTTCTCTAGACTCACCTCATGCACTCATTCCTCATATTCCTCAGATGTTCCAGCTTGGCATATGGAATGCATGTGTGCCGTCCAATTCAGCCTAAATCACATGCAAATATATATACATGAATATATTTACAAATCAGAATCACACATCAAAATTAGCTCACTTGGGCTACATGATCATAGCCACCCAGTAATTTAATTTAAATCACTCGGCCAACACGTACTTTCACAAAAATATATATTTTTAGAACACTATTCGAATAGTGAAACCCCTGCTTAATATTCCCCGGAAAATCACAAAACAACGGCTCACTTAGTGAACCTCGGCAATTCACTCCGCCATTCCTCGGCCCAAAGTATCAAGCAAGCATTTAATGCACAATTTAACACCCATCACACCAAACGTTCTCAATTATTTCTGGCAGTCACTGCCACAAGAGAAAATCCCAAATAATTCCCACAATTCAACCCATGTTTTCGGGATCGATCAAACGCTCACGGCCTCAACCAACCGAAACATCGAAACCCTTAAAATTCCGAATAAAACACAAGGTGGAGGTGGCTACCTCTTTGAGTTGTCAAAACTCTCGCATACCCAGTCTATGCGTAGCTCGTCCGTAACCTTTTCCCTTTCGTCCGTCGAAATCCAACCCGGCCCGATTTCCTCGATCTTAGAGAGAAGCTCGACCTTCTCACACCTAAAAGCATTTTGCTTCTGCTCCTCCCCTCCGTCTTCCTCCCCCAGCCACTGCCTCTTTCTCTCTTTTTGAAGAGACGGCACTGTAGCACTTTTTGGCATGTAGTGACTTAAACCATTTTAATTATTAATTCCTTCTTCACCGCACATTCGCACCATTCTGGCCGCTCATTTTCGCCATTTCTCTACTCACACCACTTACGAACATGAGTACATGCTATATGTGCTTCGTCGCATCGAAAATCTATTGACAAGACCCGAAACGCGACAGCCGGTAAAAACGCGCCGACTCCAACCCGTTCCTCGAAGAAATCGCGAAATTTACGCGCTAATCCGTGGGAGCCGCAGCGACGATTCCAACTGCAACCGCTTCGTCATCCGGGAGATCTAGGGAATTAATTACGGACTTTAACCGTAATTATAATTCTTTGTAATCAAAATTACGATTTTGCCCTTATTCCGCACTCGAATTTCTAGCCTACGTAAATAATTAATATTCTTAAAGTTATCATATATATGTTATAGCCAACACTTCTGCATCTATGCTACTTATATTACCCTTTTCTTTGTATTTTCCACTACTATACCTATTACCTACAGATTTTTTCTGTATTTTTGGCCAAATATTTATGGGGTTTTGCTAATAATACTGCCCCCCATCCTAGGCTACACCTATTATTAAATAATCATTTATTAATGGTAGGTCTAATGGTGGTAGTTTGTAACTATTTCTTTAAGAGATTTTACAAACTTAATATCTTCTTGATTAAAATATTTATGTCCTTTACTTCCTACTTTACTTAATAAAGGGCCTGCAATCCTACTTAAATTTTTTATGAAAGGTCTAGCATAGTTTAATAATCCTAAAATTTCTGTAATTCTTTTGTTTTCTCTATTTTGTCTGGAAAAGTTAGAATTTTTTCTGAAATATGTGGTTGTATTAATATTTTACCATCTCCTATTATTACCTCTAAAATTCTATGGTCTCGTTGAAATAATTGCATTTTACTTTGCTAATTATAATACTCATGTTCTTCAAACCTTTAATACTATCCGGAGATGTCCTATGTTGTTTTTATTTTTGCTAAAACTAAGATATCATTTCCATGCAGACTGCCACAAATGAGTCATTATTCTAAATATATTATCCATCTTTCTTGAAATATCGAGGCATCGCTAAAACCAAATGGCATTACAAGCCATTCAAAATGCCTTTCTGGACAGGAAAAGGCTGTCCAAGGTATATTATCTGGGTGCATCTTAACTTGCCAAAAACCTGATTTACAATCAAATTTGCTAAATATAGTACAATCTTTTATTTTTCCTAATAAATATTCTTTTGTTGGTATATCATATCCATCATCTTCTGTATTATCATTTAATCTTTTGTAGTTAATTACCATCCTTTTTCCTCTTTTTTGTTCACTGTGTTTATTCACTAAGAAGGCTAATGGACCTATGAGTGAACTGGATTCCACGATACCCTAGCTTTAGTAAATCATTAATATGTGTCTTATAATCTTCTATCCTTTCGCTTGCTTCTATCTAGCGCTTTTATTTTATAATCGGTTCTTTATTTTAATATACATTCAACTTTATCTTTTTCCCAATATTTTAGAACATTTTCTCCTATAATTTCTACTTTTTCTAACCTATCAATTAAGCTTTTGTATTTGTTCTTCTTTATATTTATCATAAAGTACTTATACTATTATTAATATGGACTAATTCTATTAAATACATATCTTCATTTGCTTCTTCTTCTTCAAAATCTTCTTGTATTATATTTGCAAGGTTGCATTGTCTCTTTTTCAAGACTCACGCCTTTTAAGTTAATGTTTTTGGTTTCGAAATATTCTATTTGTTTATCTAATTCCCCGACTTATAATTTCGATTTCTTTTCAGAATGGCTTATCATGCAATGTCTTGATAAGGTAAAAATATTTATTAAAAGATTTCATTCATTATCTTTTAATAGAAATGATAGTCCTAATATAATCTCGATGTCTAAGATTCAAGGTTTTATCCAAGTTTCTTTTAATGGTAAGGGAGTATTCCTGACTAGAGTAACAAGCCATCATAAAGGATATTTCGTCGTAGTACTTAGGATTTTGTTCGTATACCCATTAAAACCTCGCTTACTTGTCAGGCTATCAGGTTTTTCTCGCATTGTCATACAACCCTTTCAATATTTGTCTTCCACCATACTATTAGGCACAACCTCGTATCTAATAATGCATATGTTTTATTAAAAACTTTCATCCTAATCAGACATTCTATTTGGCGCGCTTTTATTTCTCCCAATTTATTACATATTTCTTATAGTGGATTATTTATATATTAGAGTTTTCTTCATCCATAAATTCTTCTTGATTCTAATTCTTTCTTTCCTATATATTTTCAAATTCTTGTTACTAAATTATATCCTTTCTTTTATTAGTATTATTTCTGTTTTGGTCTCATCTGCTCATCTATAGAGTAGAGTGATTACACTTTATTTATTATTTTGACATTCATTTCCTTTTCAAAGATCTCAATAGTGCTCTAAGTATTCTTCTATACATATTATACATCCTTTCTAAGTAACACTTCTCATTTTGCTCTATGTAATTTATCTCGGAAACCATTTACATTTAAAACATCTAATACTATCAAGTCCTCTATTCTTTTTCCCATTGATGTTCACATGTTGTTCCATAAATCTCCGTATTTGGAAATTTAATTCCCGCTAAATCATTTATTAGATCTCGTTTTCAATCGTTCGAATTTTGTTTTCCTTCGTGATACTAACTACTATATATTGTTTCGCAAGATCGTGATATTTCTTCATCTATTTCCACTAATTTTCATTTGTACATTCTAAAAGCATACTCTAGTATTATATAGGTTTTTCTTTCTAGTATCAATTTGTACTTAAATGGTCCGGTTCTCCACATGCATAACACTTAAGTTTTTTTTTCTATATATTCTTTTTTGGATTGTATTTTCTAACATGTCTGCTAGATCTAAATAAGGTTTTTTCTAGTAGATCTTTTAAGAAATTGTTCTCATTATATTTTTTATATGGTTTATATTTCTTTTCTTTTCTATTTTCTTCCATTCCATATGTTTGTGGTGTAAATATATTATTACAAAATCTATACGACTTCTTTTCTGTTGTCTTGGGTTTGCATTTGCATTTTCTTTAATATTTTCATTATATGGTTTATTCTATGTCCTATACCCAAGGTTCTTGGTTTTCACATCTCATCTTGTTGACTCCTTTTACTCCCTCCATGAGGCTCTCACTTCTCTTCCTGTTTTTGGAAGTTAAATAATTCTCCTAACTTCGGTTGAATCCATTTCCTAAATAACACAAAAATGGTAGTATGATTGACAGAATTCTTTTATATATTTCCAGTCTTTTATCTGCATTTGTTCTAGATGTAATAATGCTTCTTGTTGAATGGTAAGATGTCCTGAGTTGGGATCTTCTCCTGTAATAAGACTACTAATTTGGTTTACAAAATTATAGGGATTAGCTCCTAATTTGAGCATACGATTGTAATTTTCTCTAAAATTTGTCTTGTAGGATTCCCATAATGCCATAGTACTTTCTCCTAAAAAGGTTTCTAAATATTTATACATGGTTTCAAGATCTGTTTCTTCGGGTATATTTTTTCCGTATCACACACCCTTACACCTCCATACATCTATTACACTATTCCATACTCAGGATCATGAGTCATATGTCTCAATATTTGTCCCGAAGCTTGTCCTGGAACTTAGGGTTTTTCTATTGGGTAAGGTCTTCCTTAGGTCCATGTAATCTATGGATTCATCATAGGATTGACTCGCTTAGGTTTGTTCTCATAATATGCTTGTGGTCTAGGTAAATTTCCTCCTATCTTTGCCTTATTCCCATAAAGCTGTGGCTCGTAAATGGTGTAGGAGAAGTTGCAATGCTACTTCATCATCCACTCATTTCAGATCATTATCTGATTCTATGGTTTCATTGTCATCTTCTACTAATTCTATGACTACAATGTTTCCTAGATTATCATAGATTAATCTTTCTTCTTCATTTCTCTTTTCTTAAGGCTAATGTTTCTATTTTTACTGAATCTTCTTCTCCTTCTAATAGTTCCATCTCGCTTCATAGAGTAGCTTTTATTGGATAATCTTTTCCTTCACGCTGATGAGTTCATTTATTTCGCACTTCGTACTCTTCACTTTCTTGTGTATCATTCTTTTTGTAATCTATGAATCTTATACTAGTTTTTCCTAAAGAATTTTGGTATACTAAAGAGGATTTTGATATAACTGTTTATGTTTTCTTAGCAAAATCTTCTAAATCCCATTCTAATCCTCAAGCAAATTTTCTCAGACTTAACGTCTTCCTGCTTAACCATTCCTACCCTTTAGCGGTTAATAGATTTACCACATCTTCTACTTTTTATTTACTTTATTATTCTAAGATAATTTGTACATCTTCCAATAAATTTTATATTAATTACTGTGATTACTACCTTTACTTGTTGTTCATATCCTTTTATTTTAATTCTATTTTAATATTTTTGTTGTAAGTCTTTAAGGCTCATCATAAAATCTGGCATACAATATACTATACCTATGTTATTATTCATATCTATTTTTGTACTTTCTATCATTGTTTTTCCCATATCTGTCCAACTATCATCATATATATGTACTTGTAAGACCCGAGAAATTCCAATTTCTTGAAAAAGGGCAAAATCGTAATTTCGATTACAAAATTATAATTTCGATTAAAAATCTGAAATTTATTCTCTAGATCTCGGATGACGAAACAGATTACACCGTTGGAATCCTCTCGCGAAATCTAGTTACCACGTAAAATTTCTCAGAGAATTCCGAGACACCTGAGCTGACGTTTTTCGAGGCATCACGTTTCAAGTGTCGTAAAACGATTTTCGATGCGACGAAGTCACATAACACGTACTCATGCGTCATAAGTATTATAGAGAAATGATGAAAATGGATCAATGAGATAGTGCCGAGTGTCAAACTGGGTGTTAAGGACATAAATGTCATTTTTGGAAAGTTTAATGAAGTGAATGAGACAAAAGGAAAATAGTACCTTCTTCTCCAATTAAAACAAGACCAAAAAACATGAATTGGGGGAGGATGATGCAGTGAGTTGCAGAAGGCGTTTTGCAGAGCGGCAGAGTCACACTTTCTAATATCGGGCATCCGACCTGGTCGCCAGCCTTCTGAACAAGAGTTTGCTTACGCTGAGAGGGCTTCGCTGGTGGTACCGATTTGAGGAGTTTTGACAAATCCAGAGGTGGGGCTTCTCCTTACTTCATGCTTTTATTCTTTATTTAAGTACTTTGTTAATGTTTCAGCTGAATGGCGCCGCTGAGTGTCAAGCTGATCGTTCCAAAACCGAACCGACCGTTGGAATTTTGAGATTTTTAACTGGTTCAGGATGCGTCCGGGAATTTAGTGGGCTGCTTGTGTTGAAATTATGCATTGTTTTATGTTGATATGAAAAAGGTCAGCGGTTCACAAAGTGGAACCGACGACAGATTTGGGAATAGTAATCGAGGGTTTCACTCATTCTCGAGACAGTGTTCACAAAATAAATTTCAGAATAATGTGTTTATCGAGTGATTCAAGCCGAATTGCTTCGTGGCTTGGATCATTAGCCCATGTGAGCTAATGATGTGATGAAATGCGTAATTACATAACACAACATGATTATGTGATTGAATTTGGCAGAATATATGCATGTTTATATATTTACATGTGACATAGACTATAATGGAATTGACATCATGCATTCCATATGCACTGGGAGCACCCTAGGACGATAGGAGTGAGTGCATGAGGTGAGTCTAGAGAAAATGGTTCGGAGGGTTGTCTAAAAATAATACCATCTGAGATAGTCCACACTGTAACATCAATCGTCTGAGACGGCCCAATTGATATACATCTGAGGGTAGTCCACAAATAATACTCTCAATCACTCAGACTTTGGCCCAATTGATATATACACATCTGGAGGGTTGTCCACAAACAAATAAATATAATAATTTTTCATACTTAGGTGAGTGTGAGGGAGTTCAAGCGAGACTCTAGTACCTAGATGATCGCTTAGACATTCATAGGATCATGCATTTACTTGAATGTGTGTTTATTTGTTAACATATTTGCACTTGTGTGGAGAGTAGCCCACTTAGGGTGATTCCACTACTGAGCATTAGCTCACCCTGTCAAGGGATACTATTTTACAGGTACAGGGAGCGTGCGAGGGGACGGCTTGTCCTAGAGACTGAGGTTTAGAAGAAAGCCGGATTGTGGCTTGGGTTATGAAGTATTACATGTATTAGAATTGTTTTAATTTTAATATATGTTGTATAAGAGTAAAATTTCTTGAACTCTTGAACTATGGTTGGATAGTTGATATATATACATTGTTATGAATATTAGTTTATGGGCCAGTGGGCCTTGCTTTAATCATAGACTGTTATATTGACTGCTTGGGGACGTTTTATGTGTGTTTCAGATTGGGTAGAGCTCCCCACAAAGGAGACTTCGCTCGATTTTGCCAGAAAAATGCCGGGTCGCGCCCGACATTCACGAGTATTCCGCTGCCGACGGAGTCAACGGACCCTGTGTTTTGGGGTCTCACGCTGGTATCGAGCTTAGGCATACGAATACCTAGGGAGGTTTAGTATCCATCACCATTCTGGTTTGATGTGTAGTATAGGTATATGGAAACCCAGAGATCGAGGATTCGGGGCTAGGCCATGTCGGTAAGAACATCACCACTCAGGGTGTGGCTTGATGTTGAGTTTAGGTATGAGATTACCTAGGAAATCACTATAGACAAAACCAGACACCGCATGCATGTGTTTCGATGTGTGTTTTGTAGATTTGGATGAATTTGTTGCAGAAAATATTCATAACATGAATGATGTGATCATGTATTGTGTATGGTTTGTGTGCTTAGTGATTAGCACCTAGGAAAACCATGATGTGTTGGGAAGTTTTTAGAAGTTTTTACAGTTTGTGAAAACTGGAACTGAGAGGAGAAATAAAATAAATTTGAATAAATTCATTTGGTGTAATGGATGATAAACCAAAATTTAAAAAAAAAAAAATTTAAGGTTGAACACTAGGTTTAGTGTTGGATCAAGAGGTTTGAGGAGATTTGCACAAAATGTCCAAAATGAAAAAAAATGAGGTGAAGAATATAATTTTCTAAGGTTTTACACGCTAGAGATGGAAGAAAATCGAAGAAAATAAATTTTTATAAATTTATTGAGTATCCTGGAAAATGAAAAAAAATAGGTGTATATTTTTTTTTTGGTATTTTCCAATAGCTGGAAATAAATGGAAAATCTAAATATTTAATTAAATAAAATAAAATCAAATAAAATTAGACAATTTTCGAAAAATAAAATTTTCAAAAATGAAATTTTTGTTGATAAAAATGTTTTAAATGTATAATTGATTGTCTTGCATTACCTGTAAATGTAAGGACAATGTGTATACACTTATTTATGTGTATGAATAGTGTCTCGAGGCTGTGTTTATGCCTTAGAGATACTGCATTGGATTTAACTGCCATGTTAATTGTGTAAATGGCTAGTAGAGGACGAGGACGTAGAGGGCGTCCTAGAGGTACTGGTCAGACACCACCAATGTTTGATCGCCAGACTTACCGAGGCCGGGGAGAGGGTATTGCAATCGGCCGTTATCACACAGCCGGTATACAGTGGTCGTGGAGGTCCTAGTAACCTCCGAGAGGTTAGGCGCATCATCAGTCCGACATTCACAAGGGAGGAGACCCGATGCAGGCGCACTATCGGTTCAATAGATCGAGGCAGCAGCAGAGGGCCATGAGATTACCTCCGATTAATACTGTGATTAGACTACTATGTTCCAATTTAGAGAGTTGTGTTCCAAACATATGAAACAAGGCGAATCTATAGAGACCATAGAGGAGCCTTAGTATGCAGAGTTCTCCCTGTGGACAAAGCAGAACAGTGGATGATATGCTCTGAGGTTGCTACTGGAGATCTCTGGGACTCTACTCACAAAAGGATCCAGACCACGGATACGCTGAGTTTCATTATGTCATCCCCAGTGACGGATCGGGTCGAAGCCTCTGCTGTATCGTTACCCATCGAGGTAGAGGTTACCGCCTACACGCAGACAAAGACTGTGGTGGTGTTTCAAGAAGACAAGCATGACATTTTGCCCCATACAGTATATGAGTCCAAGTGTCGTGATACTAGCTGTCACAGTGGAGCCCACTCCGGAGGACGAGGAGAGACTGCACTTAGATCTACCTCGAGTAGTATGCGAGTATGTGGATGTTTTCCGATGAGTTACTTGACTACCCACAGGGTAGTAGACTTCAGACGAAGTACACACCCTGGGTATCACCTATTCCTATGACTCCGCAGGAGGTGCACCGCTGAGTTTCGCAGAACTCGAGTCCAGCCAGAGCTACAGACGTTTATCGACCTATACCTCTACCATGGCGCCAGTTCTGCTTGCTGGTTGAAGAAGGCTATGGGCATCCTTCGACTGTGCATTGATTGTCCCATAGGTCATCAGAAGCAGTGATCAAGAATCTGCACTCATAACCGAGGATCGACTAATTGTTTGATCAGCTATGGTGAGCGCCAACAGCTCACTCCCAGAGAAATCTCGCGACCGTTATCATCGCCTAAGAGTTAGGAGACAGATATCCCTAAGACAAAGATTTAGACGTGTTACGACACTCTCGAAGCTTACGATGATGTCCTTCGATCGGTTAAATGCTGGCATTCACTGATCCCTGTGTTGGATTCAACCATTTGACTGGGCCACGTAGCCTTCGCGATAACATATCGACCCACTTAGTCGAGGGAGCACAGAGTATCACTTAGTTACCTGTAGAGTAATCATCGGGCCAGACGTTAAGTTCAAAGAAGCAGTTTTAGCTTAATGAGGGAGATTTTGGACACGGCTCGTGTCGCACCAAGAGTGTCACCGACCTAGAGAAGGTCAGGTGCGTGATGAGTTGAGACCGTCGTCAATCTTCAGATACGTAGTTTCTCGGGATTGGTCAGTATATCAGAGATTCGAGAATGGGCTGAAGTTGTCCATTCTGGCAGGATCGTAGACGCCTCTCGCCTTACGGACGTGGACTCCATTTTGGTCGACCCACCTCGACCATGGGAGAGAGATCGAGGGATGCTCTGAAACACTGTAGACATGTGTTGGTAGTAAAGAGGGAGACTAACCTTCTTCTAGTTCTGGGATGAGGCGTAAGACTTCTCGCTTCACACGAAGCTTCAGACCAAATCCAGATCAAAGTGATCGATCGTCTCAGAGATGGATCCTGCAGATCTCGTGGACAACACATCCCACTTAATGAACAGAGAGATACGCCTATTCCTCCACACCCTAGTACGGGGTCGAGGGAACCGGGGCCAGCTGGTGTTATACAGTAGTCCCCAAAGAACACAGATAAAGCCGAGGGCACTTATGGCCGAGGTCGTGACGATCGAGTCACAAGAATGCGGCCGGAAAGGACCTTAGAGTGATACCCATCGGGTTGTTGATGTCGTGCCCAACATGGATGAACTGACAACATCTAGGTTGTTAGTAATCGGGACCTAGACGTTGTCATACCCCGACACGACCTTGATTGGGGCTTAGAGGTTAAGGCCTAGAGAAGCCAGAATAGATGCTCTTCCTAGGAGCGGTGAGAGTTCGACAGGCCTGGATTATGAGTGAGAGATCTTTTGAGATTCTACTCATGGTCGACCCCTGATCAAGTGTCACAAGATGGCAATATTTGTCAGTAATGCAACATCGCGGTTTGAGTCGTAGTGGTGCACCAGACGGCCATTCACCACTCGTGAGGTTGAGTTTGTCTTTAGACTACGTCCAATGAAGAACTATAGTTCCGATTCAAGAAAATGAAGAGAAATTAAAGTGTGTCAAGTACAAAAGGTCAGAATCCCCTATGAGAATCCTGAAAGTTGGGGCGTGAAGAGACCCAGTGGAGATATCCCTAAATTTATGTGTGAACAAAGAGGCTCATGTGTTTAAGAGTTATACAATCAGATGAAAACACACGCACCAGTTTATCACGTAGATCGCTGATATTGTGAGCCTGAGTGACTCGAGATTCGATTCCCTTCGGGAATCGTGACAAAGGCCATTGAGTCAAGGCGCCTCTGACATGGATGTCACTCATAACATGGACTAGGTTGACACATCCATTGGATTGTCATAGATTGTGACCTTGGGAAGGCTGGGGCCATTTACACACCAAGCAAGGGTCGTGTAGGTTACATGTTGTGTGGAAGATTATATATTGTGTAGTTAGAGGGACACCGCGAGCACGCCGCTCAGTCATATGGTAGAGGAGTTACTGCAGTTCTTAGGTGGAATTCGCCTTACAACAACTGTTACTAAAGCTTTAGCATACAAATGGCACCATTTGAAGCATTGTACGGAGGCCATGTAGATCAACACCGTTGCTGGACCGAGGTGGATCTAACACCGGTCCCGATCCTACTAGAGACACCTTCCGAGAAGGTGAGCCACGACAAATACCTCTCACGCCATCCCAAGCAGAAGAGTTCGAGGTCAATCACGCTTTCTCAGTGATGCCTAAGAGAGGAGTGGTCGTGTTCTGCCGTGGAAGCTACCGCCGAGATTTATCGGGCTCCTGAGATATCGCCAGAAGGTAGGCAATCATGCGCACTCCAGGCTGGCATTACCGCCAAAGATGTCGTGTTCACGAGGCATTTCACGTCCTCCACGCTTCCGGAAGTGATACCCAGATCCGTGCTCACGAGTGGATCAGACAGATCGAGACTGACACCGATGGGACCTTTGATGTGGACCATCGTTTTGGGCGACGCAAGACCGTGAGGTTAGTATGGCGTTATGGCTGCGACCAGGAGTGGAGGACAATCGGGAGCCGCGAGACACGATGCGCCACCTATCCCTTCCTTGTTTAGGGAATACGCAATGTGAGCTTAGTCGCTTAGATTTAAATGACCGTTTACATGCATGCTGTATGCACGTTGCATATACATGTGATTGATGTGATTGTCCCGAATTTCGGACGAAATTCATTTTAAGGAGGAGAATAAGACCCCGAGAAATTCCACTTGAAAAGGGAAAATCGTAATTTCGACACAAAATTGCACTTCAATTAAAATCCAAAATATTCTCTAGATTCCCAGATGATGAAACGGATTACACCTGCCAAACTTAGCGAAATCTAGTTACCACGCAAATTCTCAGAGAATTCTATATAAATCTTGAATAAGACGTTTTTTCGAGGCATAGCTGCCAAAGTCAGAACATTTTCTTGGCGCACGAAAGTCAGATGATAACACGTATCATGTGCCAAAAGGAGGGCATGAGGTAGAGAAATGATGAAAATGTGACTGCCGAGATAGTGCTTCAGAGGTCAAAACTGGAAAAGAAGAACATAAATGTCATTTTTGAAAGTTTAATGGAAGTGAATGAGACAAAAGGCAAATAAGGCCTTCTTCTCCAATTAAAAACAAGACCAAAAAATGTGAATTGGGGAGGATGATGCAAGTTGAGTTACATATGCTGAGTGAGAGTGTCACTTCTCTCTAGAATATCGAAAGCAATCCAAACTGGCCTAAGTAGCCTTCTAATGCTAGCGAAGCTGCCACGCAGAGAGGGCTTCGCGTAGGTACCGGATTTGAGGAGTTTTGACAAACTCCTAAGAGGTGGAAGCTCAGACGCCCCCCAAGACCGATGAGGTGTTAAGCGAGGGTGTCACACTTCTAGATCGGGACTCTTTAACATTTTCTTCTCGCAGCCGACACTGCACTGCTTTTCTCATTCATATAAAAACAATTTCTGTAATAACAAAATTTTCTTTTACATATATACATTATATAAGATATGCCCACCATAGTGGCATCTTATTATATTCTATACACACAGTACTGAAAGTCCCAAGTATCGTGCCATTACAAAACTTTACATACACTGTCTCAAATGAAAATAAGAGATCATGAACAAGGCGGTGAGCACCTATCTCCGAGATGGCCCCGTGTCGCCAGCCGCGGATGTCCTATCCTCTTGCCTCGCTTCTAATTCCACGACCTGATGAAACCCGTATAAGCTTTACGCTTTAGTGGGAAAATATATACATGGATCTAATTAATAACATTGATCGTCATGTTTATTCAAATGCTTTCATATGTCTTTACCTGCTTTCTAGTATTTTTCATCTTTCAGCAAGCATGACTTAATATTAAGATCATGTACTAGTACATATATCATTCTTTCATCCACTCATATCATGCCTCCTTTCATGTAGTGGCTACACGCCCATGCTATACTATCTATTTCTTACATATTGTTTTATCATATTTTCTTATACGATCTTGTATTGTCACATTAATACTTTGCATTTGCGTTTTCACTGACCATAGAATTGACATTCACGACATATCTCTAGAGAGGAATCTCGCCTTGTTTGTCATTCAAGAGGGCAATGTGATTTCGCTTGCATATTTCGTCATATACTTTCATTTCATCTTGTACCGTCATATTGTACTTCCCTATATTTTCATCTGCAATTCATATACTATACTTTCCTATGATTTTCATATACTGTGTTTTTCATATGCTTTTCATATACTTTATATGTCATATACATTTCGTGTCATTGACACTTTATTTCTTGTACTTGTATACTTGTCATCACATAGCAATGCTATGCTTCTCATATCATGTCATGTATTTTTTTCATTTTCGAATCATGTGCATATACTTGTCATTTGTTTTATGTTTCATGTCTGCATAAACCTTAAAAGTGGATAAAGGAAACTATAAGGGCCCGGCGCTCGTACTCACTGCATTTAAACAAAGGTCTATAAGGGCCCGAAGGCCCTGTTATCATTGTACGAGACAATGACCATCTATAAGGGCCCGGCGCTGTGAATGACCCACACGGCCAACTGACAAGATGTCGCAGACTTATTTTCCCTAATAGGCATAATTTACTCCCTCTACCAGTTCTAAGTGCATAATCCATTTTATTACATTTTCTGTACATATCTCATCTACATGAATAACTATTGTTATCATGTATGCTAATGAGATATACACTATTATTTATTTCGTCCCAGAATACCTTCACATATTTCTTAGCTTCGATATTTGTTTCCTATATTTCTTTACAATGATATTTATATCTTTTCTATCATTTAGTTTTGTCTTCGATCATATACAATCCTATCATATATCATGAATGCATCTATGCACTTTATATTCTATATATTCGATATATATATCTTTATCTATTCATATCCCTTTATATCATTTATGCATCATATCCTTATGCTTTATCACATTTTAGCTATTCATGGCCTTCTATATTTCTATAATGTATGTTTTACTCATTCATGTTCCTATCATGTTCCATCTATTCGCTATGTATGACAATCATATTCATATCATATACTCTTATATTCATATCATGTCCTCTACTTGTAACATCTTTATATCTTGTTAACTTATATCTTCATGTAATTTTATCTGAATTATCATATCTTATGACCTATACCTATACATTCTATACTTATATAAGTTTTTCTCGTTTTATCGATCGTCTCTATCTCCCGTAGGGAGTACGCACGTAGACTCTTCCTTTGATACCTGTAGTACTTTTCATTTATACCCTTTACATATCAACCCATATTTCTATTTCTTGTTCATATCTATTCATCCTTCTTACCATGTATTCCACTAACTTTAACTAAGCGACAGTACACCTCGGTACAACAATTCAATTTTCAGACAAGATGTGGGCACCAAATGCCATTAAATAGAATATGGTTAGATTTTAGACTCGATGAGCTTTCCATCGAATCCAAGAATACCCATAACGGAGTCCTAACGAATGAGCTATGCAAATTGCAAGCCATGAAAAAAATCAGCAACTTGCAGCACCTGCAGTAGCAGTAGCAGCTACTGTCTTTTGTCATTTTCAGGTGTATTATAAGATCAATATTGTATCAAACTATATATGGATGGATTCTAGACTCAAAGGGCTTTCCATAGAGTCCTAGAACACCCAAACTGAGTTCCAACTAAGGAGTTATGCACATTAAAAGCCTAAAGAAAATCAGCAACTTGCAAGAACTGCAGTAAAGCAGCAGCAGCCACTGTCTTTTGTCATTTTCAGACTTATTATAAGCTCAAGATTGTATCAAGCTCTATATGGATGGATTCTAGACTCAATGGGCTTTCCATAGAGTCCAAGAACACCCACCAAGGAGTCCAAGAACACCCAAAACGGAGTCCTAACGAAGGAGTTATGCGCATTGCAAGCCGGAAAGAAAATCAGCAACTTGCAACTGCAAAGAAGAGCAGCAGCCACTGCCTTTGGCCATTTTGGACTTATTATAAACTCAATATTATATCAAGCTATATGGATGGGATTCTAGACTCAAATGGCTTCACAGAGTCAGGCTTAATTCCAAAACGGAGTCCTAACGAAGGAGTTATGCAAGTTGTGTCGTGAAGAAAATCAGCAACTTGCAGCACTAAAAAATAGAGCAGCAGCTACTGTCTTATCATCATTTTCGAACTTTATTATAAGCTCAATATTGCATCAAACTATATATGGATGGATTCTAGACTCAAAGGGTTTTCCATAGAGTCCTAGAACACCCAAACTAGAGTCCTAACTAAGGAGTTATGCGCATTGCAAGCCGTAAAGAAAATCAAAGAACCCGCAGCAGCAGCAGCAGCCACTCGAATTTTATCATTTTCACTATTATAAACTCAACAGCCAGATCGTAAACATGCCAAACACATTAAGATAAAACCATGCTACAATCAATCCCCAAATCACCCCCAAAAGTAGGAATAAACCAAACTTCCATATCCATATAAATTCTACAATCCATCCTCAAAGGGGAAGATTCCATACTCCTAACAAGTAATTTCACTCTCTAACACCTCAAATCTTAGCTTAATGAGGGATTTCATATAAAGTCCATAAATTCACACTAACCCATACCATCCATACAAACCATACATAAATCTTTACCTATACTCAAAACCATACTAAACTCTAACAGTCCATGCAAAGCTATACCAAGTTCCATACACAAAACCAAAACCACAAAATCAAAGAGGGAAAGAACCCTATACTGTGCAAATCCTATAACTCCACACATATTCTAGAGCAGTCCAAGTGATCCTTACAACTCCATACTCAAACTCCAAAGATCCATATAAGTTCTACTTATCACATTCCTCGTGTTCATGTTCATGTTTCATGCCTATTCCATATGGCATTTTGCAGTATGATGTCTATGTATTCACACATCATTCATATATTCTTATTCCTTTATGAATCTATTTTTACTCAGAAATTGGAATCATTCCAATTGAAGCATCCAAACTAAAGTTAAGACATTTTCATGTCAGAACTAGTCGGTTTACTCTCATTTTACCTGAAGGACAGCTTCATATCACTTCCAGTGCCTAGTTCCATATTTGACACTGGTTCTTTGTATTCATTTAAAGCTAAGGTGATAAGAGTGCTCCTCCAACTGGAATCACCCAAATCGGAGCACTGAAACTCAAGTTACGTCCTAAACAACCGACTACTCTCTATGGATCAAAACTGGTGGTTAATTTTACTTGCACATGACCCCACTTTCTTTGAGGGAATTTAAATACTTAGAGGCAGAATTTTAGGATCTATTTGAGGATGTTTGGTTTTCCTTGAAGTCTAGTTTAACAGAAACTTGAATCACTCAAATCGGATAAGAAATGAGCAAGTTATGGCTAAAATACGAAAACTGGTCGAAACAGAAAAACAGGGCACTACATGTACCAGTACATGTGCTCGAATTTTGCCCATAATGTGGGCTTTTCTGCACTTTTTCCATATTTTTCTTACCCAATTCAACTCTATACTTCATATACACCTCAAAACCATTTACTATGCATCTGTAGAATTTTCTACTCAAATCATCTTTCACACTACTTATCTTATTTCAAAAATCTATCATGAATTACTTCCTCAAACCCAATTATAAGTGGATCCTAACCCATGCATAACCCTAACATGTAGATTAGCAGCTTCATTCTAAACCCTCAACTCGTTCACGTACATTGAACTATAGCCATCCTCAAAGAGAATGATTTCTATATGCTTCTTGTACTCTTGCGATCCAATCTTACTTTCCATAATTATTGGTTTAGATGAAATCCTAGCAAAACCCTAGGTTTGAGCAAGATAATAATCATACAAATCTATAGATCCATACTAGAATTCATACCCAAGGTTGGCTCCATAAGTTCAGACACAAAATGGAATCCATACTTTTCCAAAATAAAACTAGACTTCCATACCAAAAAAATCATAGAAATCCATACCTTTTTGCCTCCATCTTCTTTCCTATTCTCTTTTCTTTTCTTTTCCTTCCTCTTCTTTCTTCTTTCTCTCTTTCTTCTTTCTCTCCCTACGGTTTGTTTTTCCTCCAAATGAGACCAATTTTTGGTCTTAAATCCATGTTTTATTCAGGCTATTTGGCCAAGTCAAAACCCATTTTTGCTTTTAACTTTCATTTTACTTTGGTCCCCCCATTTCTCTCTTATTTCTATTCCAACTTTCTCTATTTGCTTTAATCCCATAACTTCTTCTATTTACATTTCATTTTTTAAACATTTCATATATTAACCCCTAATCTTTCCCTTTATGACCACTAGCCATGGTAAATTACATATTTACCCTCAAGCTTTATTATTAATCCTGCCCTGCTTTATTTCGAAATTACATTTAGCTTTTAATATACCCTAAACAAGTCGAAAACCTGCTAGTATATTTCTCGGATGTTACATTCTCCTACTTGGGTTTTATTCTTTATTTAAGTACTTGTCACGGTCTTGAGCTGGAATGAGGTCTGAAAGCCGTTTGATTCCATTCCCAAAACTCGACCGAATTGTTGGAATTTTTTTGAGATTTTTTTAACTGTCTGTGACAGTCCAGAAATTTAGTGGGCTGCTTGTGTTGAAATTATGCATTAAAATGTATGCTTGATATGAAAAAGGCCGAGAATGGCCGTGAAATTCGGGTTCACAAAGTGAACCGACGATTGGTGATTTTTCTAGAATAGTAACCGAGGGTTTCACTATTCCCGAGAATAGTGTTCACAAAATAAATTTTGTGAATTAATGTGTTTGGTCGAAAGTGGATTCAAGTCTAATTGCTCGTGTTTGATCATTAGCCCATGTATTTCAATTCTTGATGTGATGAATGCGTAATTACATAACATGATTATGTGATTGAATTTATGAATATATGAATGTTTATATATTTACATGTGACATAAACTATAATGGAATTGACATCATGCATTCCATATGCACTGGGAGCACCCTAGGACGATAGGAGTGAGTGCATGAGGTGAGTCTAGAGAAAATGGTTCGGAGGGTTGTCTAAAACTAATAATTATCGGAGGTTAGTCCACACAAAAAAATATCAATCGTCGAAGACTACCCACCGACATACATCTGAGGGTAGTCCACAACAATATCAATCGCTGAGAGCAAACAATTGATATATACACATCGGAGGGGTCATTCACAAACAAATAAATATAATAATTCTCATACGAGGCTTAGGCGAGTGTGTGAGGGAGTCGGTGAGGACTGGTACGAGATGACGCCAGGTCATTCAGGACTCATGCATTTGCTGAATGTGTATTTATTTTAGAGCATTGCATTGCACTTAGGTGGAGAGTAGCCCACTTTGGGTGATTCCACTACTGAGCATTAGCTCACCCTGTCGAGGGTTACTATTTTACGTGCAATGTGGAGCGTATGAGGGGACGGCTCGCCCTAGAGACTCCGAGGTTTGTAGCCAAAGCCGGATCGTGGCTTCGGGTTGCGAAGTACATATGTATTAGGAATTGTTTTAAATTTTAATATATGTTGTATAAGAGTAAAATTTGGAACTCTCAACTATGGTTGGATAGTTGGATATATATACTGTTATGAATATTGGTTTATGGGCCCAAGTGTCCGTTCTTTAATCATAGATCATATATTGACCTGCTTGGGGACGTGCTTTACGTTGCGCTTTCAGATCAGGGCAGAGCCCCCGTACAAAGGAGATCCCCCGCCTCACTGAAAATGCCTGCCGCCCGACATTCACGAGTATTCCGAGGGCTGATCGGTAGCCAACGACCCCCTGCCGCGTCACGCACTAATGTTTTCGTTCCTAAACCTTTCCTTCTTAAGCCTAATGGCTATAACATTGAATCAAATGACAAAAACTATAATCTTTTCTTAAATTGTCTAACATAATTTTTTTCCTCAATTCTAAGGTGATTGTATCATCTCCTAAACATTGATTTCTTCTTCTCCGATACATTTTATAAATTTATTTCTTCTTTCAAATATCTTCTTTATATATATCACTTCGGTTCTAATATTTTTAAACCATTACTTAAGTTTCATATTCTGTAGCTGGATCTTACATTTCCAAACTATTTATGTTCCATATTTATTCCGCTTGTCAAAGTAATCTATCATTATTACTACTTTGTTTCTTCCTACTTCGTGATATTGTTCTAGAAATTCCAAAAATGATCTTCTCTATTCTAATGTTTTTTTGTTTGTCTTTACTTTGTTCCAAAGTTGTAAGTTTGTGTATAGCTTATTGATTTCTCGGGTTTTCCTATTTCTAGGTTATTTATTCCTTTTATAAGATCTTCTATGTCTTGTGGTTTTGGAACTACTAGGTTTATCCTCTAGCCTTATTAAGTTTATGACTTATATTTATAATAATAATATTATATTATTTTGTTTTACTAAAGCTAAATCTCGCTTTTACTAATGTGTTTTTTGAAGTTAGACCCTTCCGGTATATTATGGAAATTTTTTGCTTCTTCTAGTATTTTAAGATATGTTTGATCGTTTAATAGTTATTCCACAGTTAGCCTATTTAATTCTTTTTAATATATCCGTATGTCCTTATTTATTTCTATGTTTTTCAAATTGATTAATAATTTTATTGTTAGATCTTTCTAAGTATTTGATTTTGTGTACTAGTGTTCTATTTTCTTTTACCAAGTCTAGTGAATGGATATAATCAAAGATTTTTTCCAATTTTTCACTTGTTTTCTAGGTGTTTTATCTTACTATATTCCGATTGAAAGTTTAAAATTTTCTAAGAAATTGATTATTAGATCTTACTAATGTGTTAAGAGTTTTATATGAATTCTCTAAATTTTCAATGTATATTATGTGTATAATTTTCTTTTATAATTGCCCTTGACGCTTAAAATTCCAGTCTCGAAATACTAATTTGTTTTTCAAGTTTTATATTCGAGATCTAGATAATCTAAATTTCTAATTAAATGACTAATCTTTAATAATTGTTATATCTTCTATATGCCTTCTGATAATCCATAACAGTTTCTATTAAGTGAATTAATTTTTCTATAAAATGTTTTCTCTTAGGTATAATATTCTTGGTGGTCGACTTATTCTTATAGAAGAGGAACCGTATCTAAAAGTTTCTGTGGTAATTATCATATTCAGCTATTAGTAGATTTCTAAGGCTTTCTATAGCTATAATTTTATCACTATTTTTGTGGAAATCTATATGACTAATTTTTTCGTGAAATCATCAAATTCACATGTACTACTTTAAATAAATAAGATAAATAAAGCTTGTTTATGTCTGAGTGAGTTAATTTTAAATGTCTCCTTTCTAGGTTGTTTCTAAGTATATTAAACACTAATCTTTCTTTATCTAATCTTTTAGTAGTAGTTATTATCTCAAGAACGGCTAAATTCTTTCTAATATAATTTGTTATAATATTAAATATCTCGTTTCTGAAACCTCCGTCAAATATTATTTCTTTTCTAATTATTTCTACTGGATTTATGTATTCTCAAGAAGCTTATACTCAAAATACTCTTCTAATTTTCTAATATATTCTTTTTATTATTAATTCTATCTATGGTTAACTAGATCTAAGGCTCGATACCAATAAATCTTCAAGAGGGCTGAGGAATTTCAGCTTGAGTTGAGGATTAAAGGGGTGAAAGAGGAGAAAATTTTTATAAGTCCTACTGTAGACTTTTCCTTACTTCTTAGTGGTCTTTTTTTCACAATAATTTATGTTATTTGACTAATTAAACATCCTGTAAGTATAATTATGCATTCCCTTAATGCTTAAAAATATTCCTAAACAGTCAATTTAAACAAATGGACAAATAGCAAAATATTAAAGATACGGGCGACCATGATCATGCATATAAGGAAAGTTCATTAATCAAAAGAAAATAAAGTTCATTAATCAAAAGGAAAATATTTTCAGCCACAGATTTTTTGAGAAACCCTTCAGATGTCCAAGGTTCTAAAATGCATTAGGATTTAAACATATAAATAAATGATTAAGATGGAAATAACATATTTCATTGAAAAGAAACACCTTTTTACAAGTAGAATAAAGCTTTTATGAAAGCTTATGCTGAAAGCTTTGAAATATATCACAAGAGGGGTTGGTGAGAGAGAGAGAGAGAGAAAGAGAAAGCTCAGTAGTTGAAGACTCGGGAGAGCTATATATCTCAATTACATAGAGAAGTTCTCTATTTATAGAGAAAACAAGCAGGAAGGGATAAAGTCAAGGATATACAGTTTAAAGAATCTCGACATTCCGGTGTTCATTGGATCATATTTGATTAATTTACACATGAAAATAAATCAATTATGGACAAATTATCGATTAATTATATTTTTAATGAATTTGACTTCTAGTTTAGCTTAGTCATGCTTTCGAGGGATATAATTATTTAGGCAACAATTTTGATGATGGTTTCACCCAACAAATTTGTCGTGATGACTGTTTATAATTCAATTTTTAATTTATATATATAAAAAAATACATGTTTTTTTTTGTTACAAAATATACATGTTAATATATTAGTTGTCACGACTCCAACCTCATTGACCTAAGACTAGGAATGGAAGGCATAAGGCCACCGAAACCCGTAGCAAGCCTTATTATTGAAATATTCATGCCGACTATCATGCGATCACTCCGATCATATATCAACATACATATATATATAATATGCTCGCATGCCAAACATCAATAGGGAGAGATAAAGTCCCATCCCACATACACCGTCATCATACACAAAATGAACGTCTATCCAATTACAAAACATACTAATATTCCAAGTACTCGCAAAGGATACCTAGATTAAATGTACAAAGATTAATAAAGAGATCATACAGTACATGTAACCGCCGTGAAGGAAAGAATTCGGCGGGTTATCAAGGATCTGAAGAAGGAGGACTGACAGGACCTGAAAAATAAATTGAGACTGTCAGTCTCGAGAGTGAGTTAATATCATATAATTTATACCACAATCATAACAAAATGTGTTATACATACTTATAGTAATTCATAATATAAACATGGTAATGAAAATCATATTAATAAAGAAATTCACATAATCATGTATACGCACCCAGCATAGTTCATGTCATAACACAAACATCACATCAATCGAGAACACTAGCAGGACCCTATACTCCCATGCTATACGCCTTACGGCTCTCTCTCAATCTAATGAGATCAAGGCCTGAGAGAATGCTCACCGTGGTCCTTAACTCCAGTCCAACACTTAATCCAATAACCTATAGCCGCGCCCCGAGAGAAATGCTCGACCAGGGTCCTAACTCCGGCATCTAATATATCATAATCCATAGCCGGCGCCCCGAGAGTAACGCTCAGTGGACTCCATCCAAGATCCCCGAGAGAAAAGCTCAAACCAGTGGTAAACTCATATACATAAATATAACCAGATTTCATAGTCTGATTATTACCGGCAGGCACGCTGGGTCCCGATGTAACCCATCGTATGTCCTCGCTATCGCTCCCATTACAAACATTACAAGTATTAATGCGCACAAAGAATATCACATCCAAAGAAGACACACTCACATCCATCACGATAAATCTCTATATGCGACATAATAATAATAATAGTAATGATATCGTGTATTGAAATGATGGAATACAACCAACGCCATGAATACGTGTTATGCATGCGCATTTGATGTGTTATAAGCTATATGATATCAACTCATCGAATATATCATATCTCGTAATCACTCCTCGCACTCAAATATTCTAGCGAGCCGCTTCTGACACCCAGAATGGAAAAGACATAATTAATAATAAGATTAAGATTTAAATATACTCTAGACTCCACTGCACAACTCACGTACTAAACCGTCATAAAATCATGAGCTTATACCACCAAAATTCACAGAACTTCCCCTAAACTCGGATTTAACTCCTCAGAAACAGTCCGTAACCCGATAAAAATACACTCTAATATCCATAATTAATCCAATGTCTAGCTCCGCCACAACTACGCATAAATCCACGACTCGAATCTAATCCAACACAAAGGCCAACAAATCACGATAACACAATCTGATACAATTTATAGCTTCTGATAAATAATTATATTCATACATTAATATACTTCCATATAAATAAAAATATCGCGAATCAAAAACAACGCTGGTTTCTAATTATACAGATACAATTAAACACAACATCGAACCTGGTATATATATTTTGGGTTACATCTTCTCAAAACACTCAACATGAGCAATTAAACAATAAACAAGGCATTTTCAATACTAAAATAACATTTACGAACAATTAAAATACGAATATCGAACAATTATACAATTGGGGTTTGTACACGTTTTAGGCTATAGAATCTTTACCGAAGTTTCGAGATTGAACCGACACCGCTCTGAACCACTTAATCCGGGACGACGCTCGCCCCGGCACGCTTCCCGAGGTTCGCCGCCGACGGCAGACCTGTACTCGAGAGTCGCCGGAATTGGATTCGAGGGCACACCGCCGGCGCCTTGTTTCCGTGGAGTTCAAATGTGCAACTGCTTCTTCTAAGGATCACCCTGAATGGCTTGGGAATGCCCAAATCCTGGTTTTTCACTGATATAGATCCACCCGCTCCGTCTTCAACGCAGAAAAGGGCTCGCTTGTCGATCAAGGGTGGATCTCAGCTTTGGGGTGAGGAGTTCGTATCCGCGCTCTGGGCTTGGGTGGGAGGTGGCCTAAAACGCGAGAAACCGAATGGCTGCTAGAGAGAGAAAGGGGGCGAACTGGTTCGGGTGCTTATCCGGCAGAATGGGGGTCCGATGAATCCAAGGGTGGTCGAAGGTCGCTGTCCAGCGAAGTCTGAGAGTAACTGAGCTCTGAGTGGTTTAAATGGGCCAACACGCAGGCGGCGCGGGCGTAGGAGAGAGAAATCATGGCGTGGATTCCCATGAGAGAACTGTAGCTTCGTGCGAAACCAAAGCAAGACAAGGGTGGCCTGATGGGGCTACCTTTCCCGGCACTTACTGCCTGACTAAGGCCTGAAGCTACCGACCTGGCTACAGGGTGGCTACGCGCATGGAGATGGGCAGAGAGAGGGAGAAGGGTTTTGTTGGTAGTTTTCCCCCTTCATCTTTTTTTTCCAATTTAGCCCTTCATCTACTTAATTAAGGCAAAAATTAGTATTTAAATAAATAATAACTTTAAATTAACCTTTTGATAAATCAAAATAAATATTAAAACAAGTATGTAAATAATTTAAATGGCCAAAATAATTATTATGACCCAAAATAATTTCTTCGTAAATAAATATACATAATTAAATAAAATTCATAGATAAATCCGAAGTTAAAACTCAATAAATAAGGTAATTTAAATTATGCCAAATTTACGTATTACTAGTATTAATATTCCCGCCAATAGCTGGTGTCTAGTTTTCAACATAATTTTTATAAATTTGAATTTTTTTTACAAATTACAACAAAATTGTGATATATATCAATATAGAGAGACTCATGCCAAGAAAAAATTTTAATTTATAAAACTAGGTGGAATTCATATTTAGGTGGAATTACCAAATTGTTCTAATTAATTTTTTTCTTAATTCATATTTAGTTTTATGAATTGTTTAGGTGGAATTTATATACCTCTTCTTATCCTTGATGAAATCTTTAGCATGATTTTTTCTCGTAGTTTATTGTTTGATTTGGCTTGCTTACAAAATAATGAAAAATTATTTAATGATCCTTACATAATCTATAAAAATTAATGAATGAAAAATAAGTTGAGACTCAACATCAATAAATCATCTCATTCCAATACAAACTGATCATGAAATGAAATCTTTTAGCGGTAATCTACAAACAATGAAAAATTTATATAATGATGATCCCTCAGATAATCTCTACAAATTAATCAATAAAAAAAAAGTTGAGACTAATATCAATAAATCATCTCATTCCCAACACAACCGATCATGAAATCAAAATCACAGCCAAATTAAATAAATACATAATGAGAAAATATACAATTTTCAAAACAACAAACAAACAATTAAAAAATTAAAATTAAGAAGAAAAATTAAAAAAAAACAAAACCCAAACAAACACAAGCTTCAAGACGTGGAAACCATGAAACATGGGTTCACCGTGATGCATGCAACAAATTCCGTATCATGATGGATAGCCAAGCTGTGTTACTACGATTTTACTGAGCTTATCCTAATATTCTCCCCCAACCTCTTCTTCGATCTCTTTTGAATTGATTCAGGGCATGAAGACCTACAGTTGAAAGTTTCTCAAGATTTGTTCACTCCAACAATCCATGAGGAAGCTTTTCCATTTTATCAGCAACGCCAAATTCTGTGGTTTTATCACTATCAAGCCTTCTCTACTATCAATTCCACTGTATTCTCATTTTAAATAAAACAATTTTAATCTTTCAAGTTGAAGGAACCCTCCCGGGCATACCATCTTTTCTCCCGTATATGCATCAACCATAACCAAGAATTCGCAATGACTGGCAAACTTCTAGATCATCACGGATCATCTCTTAACTGCATCTCCACAAACTGAGTCCGAGGAGTTTTTTGGAGGGTAGAATTCACTCTCTTCTAACTTCTCTAACATCCCATCAAGACACAATTCTCATAAAGGTAGGTGCTGGTGCGAGAAAGTGCATGAGTCCAGAAGTAATGTTTTGTTATGATGATCAATAGTAACATTCTTCTCTCCCAATAATCGATCCAAGCATTTACCAATGTTTTCACATATCAGATGCCCCTCCAGAAATGACATTAAATTCGAGGATTAAGAATACTTAATTTAGCAATGGGACTAAAACTCCCGTCTTCAAATACTGGCGGAACATTTACTTAATTCCAAACTCCTTAGTTGGATCAATTTTCCTAAGTCATCTCCCTCTAACCAACTTCCTCCCTTTAAAGCTAAAGTTTGAAGATTGGTGAGTTGCTCCACACCTAAATAACCATTCACACACTTATTTAGTTTGTGATTGGCTTGAAATCTCGTAATTCAACACTCTGTATGTCTTAAACTCTTCCAATTTCCAAATCGAATGAGGTATATTGCAATCATTCCTCCTAAGTCAAGACTTTTGCGCATTAACCAATCCACCGATGGATGGATGGCTTTTACATGACTTCTAAACCTTTACGCACAAGAATTTGTAACGAGTCATTCCATATCCCAGGAGCACATGACCACCAACTTCCTTCGATAAGTTCAAACCGTAAGTAATTTAATATGCTCTTGTAAAGATCCTCAACTTTTTTTTCCTATAGCTCACTCAATGAAACCAAAGTTCTCAATTGTGAGCTAGGAATTATGCAAGCATTGAGAAATGTCATGGTCGATGAGATTTTGATGAATAATGTCGGTTTAATACTAATAGGGAATGTGAAATCAGGTTTCCATGTACCTAAAAAAATTTACTTTAGCCCTGTTTCTACAAAGAAGTTCGAAGGAGGTCATGCATGCGACAAGACTTCACTCTTCCATTTAGCTCACGCCCACTAATCAAATCCGCATGGATCAACTCGCATGTATTCCTAAGCAAATGTCTTCGAAGCCCTTTCTTTTCCCCCTCTCTCCGACAAAGCCCCACCCATCCACACGAATCAAGTCCTACGCGTCAATCTCGCAGAGTCTTCCGGGAATATCCCAAAATAAAGAAAAACAAGACTTCAAGTAAGGCAAGTCATCACTCAAAGCCGAATTCTCATGTACTGAGGTCGCGCCTCATCCGTATGCCACTCTATACTTGCAAGCACTTTCTCCTAATGATTGCTTGCCTTTCCTTTGTCTACAATAAGCCGTTTGACCACGATAGCAAGAGGCAAGCCTTGCATTTTGTCAATCTTCTTCCTAGCCTTTAACCTCGTAGTTAGAGGAGTTGCAGCATCACCCTCGAAAAGCTGAGAAAGAGTCGCAACTCTCATCACATTCATATGACGGAGTTCGTAGATAAATTCTTCCGAATAAGTGGCATGCGTAGCAATTTCTTTATTGCGAGCGGTGATCACTATGCTCCCATCCTTGGCCTCGGGACAGAAATGTGGTCGGGAGGCGACCAAACTTCAACCCATACGTCATCCATGACTACCAAGTACTTCTTCTCCTCTACAGACAAAGCTTCTCGCAAGCTCATCCTCTCCCATCTCTTTTTTTTCTTCATCACCGAGAGGCATCACTTCAGCAATAGCTAGCAAAATTTCTGCCAACTTCGAGACACATAAACCTGCTTACAATCGAAGGGTCCCTGACATCCCTTGATTATGGGAACATTCTCGCGGCTACTGCACCGCCCATCCCCACGATGGACACCACTCGGATCTCGTAGGACGCCTCTACCTTCATCATCAACATCCGCTTCACCTTTGGGGCCGCCATCAATAATCTCCACCACATCGCTTCTTTCAACAAGACTGGGCTCGCTTCTCCTTGTGCGACAATGTACCGACAAATAGGATGAGTCGGAAGCTGCTAGATCTTCAAGACCATACTTGGATCTATTAGCTGGCAACGCCTCCAATCTTCGCAGATTTATATCCCAACACGCACCGTCAAGCTCGTGGATGGAAGGGTAGCTCACGCACCATTCCCACACAAGTAGGTAGAAACTTGAGGTGTTGAGTCTTCGCCATGATGATCCATTTTGAGGATGAATTCGCCGAGATAACATCCGCCTTCACGGGTCGACTTCGTATTGATTCACCCACGCCTGACTCTTCTTTCTGTGATACACGCTTGAATCCACATCTCCCAGAAGAGACCCATCACCCAAATTGTCTTCGCAGCTTTATCCTGCCTTCCATCCCCAAACAATCGGCTTCCGCAAAATCAAGTTGCTCAACTTCTCCGCACAAGGTAACAGCTGCCTTCTTCCATTTGTTAGGCTACTTCTTCCAAAGAAGAAAACTGATAAAAGCGATCTTAACACTTGGGAACTTCCTATGGTCGGAATATTTATTTAATTTAAAGATAAGAAGAACCTTCAAAGAGAGAATGATCAGTAGGAAAAAAATCAATGGCAACTGCGGGTGGTGGGGGGTTCGGGTTCTATTTCGACAAATTGCCTCGTGGTAGATAGATATCTCGCTTCCATTTTTATCCACCATTCAAAGACCTTTTCAAATGACTTCTTTGAGGATGTATATATATATATGATTCAAATTCAACGTAAAATTTATTTTCGACTACCCGGCACCAAAATTATTGGCCATTAGACTTTCTGGTATACTTCAAAAAAAAAAAAAGACTTATCGGGTATTATTGAGTAGGCTTTACAGAAGGAAAAGATATATAAAGGAGAATTCCACATTCATTATCGAACCCCAAAACTTGTTGATATTATCAATAGGCTATGATATGAGGTGAAGATATATCTTTTAATTTTTAAATTTCAAAATTGAATGAGGTATATTGCAATAATTTTTCTAAACTTTCAGTCTTTTTAATTGTCTTTTTATGCAAGTAAAAAAAATATATTGGTAGAACTTTACATGGAAAGAGAAAGATAAAGTAGAACTCATATTCAATTATTGAATTAAAAGCACCCTTATATATATATGATTGAATAGCTATGATATGAGGTGGAAAGATATATAAGCAGACCCCGATATTCAATTATTGAATTGCTCGAGACTTGTTGATATTATTGAATATGTCATGATTATAATGATTATTTCTAAAGTCAGACACATGCCAATTCTAAGAGTTTTGGGTCAAAATGAACTTATTATTTTAAAAAATATTGATTATAGGTAACATCTAAAATAGCCTTTAGAAGCTGTATTTAGAAACAACGGTTTTATTTTTAAATTAAAGCCATAGTTAAAACTATGCCTGTAAATTAAATTGAAAATAAAATAAAATTTAAATGATGTAATAAATACAAAACAAAGTTTGCAAAGTTGGAATTAATTTTTTATTTTATAAAATGGGTTATTTTGAACCGAAACTCCAATTCTAAAGCAAAGTAAATGAGGGAAGATTATTGCACATTATTCTTTAATATTTCTTATAGGGGGGACCATATCAATTGTCATGTCCAAGATAAGATTCCCTTAGATCGGTGTCTCGATTCCCAAATCAAGTGGAAAATGTTTAAAAATGATTTTCCTAGATCTTTAATAAAACATTTATTCCAAACATTAGCTCAAGCAAGAAAGTTGATTTTGTTGCCAAATCAATGAATTTGTATCTATTTTTTCATTTGTTTGCTCAATAAAATGATTCTTGCAAATTTAGATTTTATTATTTATTTTTTATATCGTTACTCATCTTAATCAAGGTTTCGTTTACTGCCTTATTAGCTGCCTGATTTTTCTACTGTCTACATTATGTATCATTAATCATCATCAAATGACAAAACAGTTGAATCAATGTTAAATACTTATTTGTAAAAAGGATGATCTCAAACAAGATAAAACTGATTTATTTACTAATATATCAATTCAATGCCAAGATGTTGAATAAACTGATATGGATATGCTTAACTGTCAGTCAACTAGATATTTTATATCAACAACAAATATTGATGATCTTAATAGTATATTTATCTTATAAAGACTAACTGATTTATTCTTCAAAGATACAAGATATAATATAGTGTTGAACTGTAATAATATTATTTTTCCTTTAAAAAACAAAAAATATTAAAGGAAAAGATTACTATGGACGCCTTAAAAATTTGAACGCTGATTCGCCCACAACTACAAGAATTCTGGCGACAAACTACTTCATGAGCGTACCATATGTGCAAATACCATTATTACCAAGACATCCATACAAACCCAAATAAAATCTTTATGCAAAAATGATTTATTTACAATCGTATTTAATCATTAATTTATACAAACTCACTTCTCGCCTTAATTTTACAAAAAAACGTAAAATACAAGATAAGGCCAACTTGGCCATTCTTCGTTTCTAAGGCCCCTGGGATGTCCCATCCCCGCGTGTCTTCTGCATTTCGAAAAGTATTTATTATAGAGTACGCCCAGTAGTGAATTTTCTCATTTTACTTCCCACCTGTCGCAACGTGAATGGTAATAATTAAACATTCAACACATGCTAATATCACCTCATGTATATTAACATAATTAATTCCATAACAGCGTTATTCCACTTACAACACAAGAAGATTAGTCTATACCTTATTAAGGTGATAAATCCATAGTTCATTTTGAACTCGCTTTAATAAATACGATCACATGTTATTTTTCATGGCAATAACACAACATCACACACAATCACACAAACAAATTCGTGGATCAGCCCAAACCACTCAGGATTATTCACGGCCTAAATCAAGCTGGAACCGAAATCATGGCCATCAAGGCCTCAACAAATCCCCCTCCATTACAAGGCCCTTAAACAAAAAGTAAAGTAAGTAGGAGAAAAACCCCTACCTTTTCGAGTTTGCCTAAAATCCCTTAAACTGCAATTCCACGCCGTAGTCCCGCTGGGGAGCAACTTGCTTCTTGCCTCGTCTGAGCTCGCCGGTCCGATCGCCGAAATCTCTAGATAAGGCAGACCTTCTCTCTTAAAAATCCCACACTTTCCTCTCTCTTCCGTTTGCCTCCTTTCCCCTCTCTCTCTTCCCTTTCTCTCCCAATCCATTTAGACAAGATTGGGATGTTATAAGCCTCTCAACGCCACATGTCAAATTCCTACAACAGTCAGAGGATTACACCTTATCCTCTTATCCAACCACTGGCATTTCCCTCTAATGGCATGATTATTGTGTCACATGTGAGCCCCACTGGTTCAATGCTCGACTCTCCCATAAGCTTGACACGTGGCCTTGGGCCACCCAAAACTACGTGCCAAGTGTCCTACATCCCTCCTGTCTCGAAAACGTGGGAAATCTCAGACCGCCCCCGAATTCGACCGAAATTCGACGCAGATTTCGCGAGACCATTCGACTATGAAGTCCTGCTTTCATCATCCGAGATCTAGAAAAATTCCAGATTTTGACCGAAATTACCATTTTATCCTTCCTTAGGAAATCTGGATTTTTCCGGGGTCTCACAACTTAAAAACTTATATATTCCTATATTATTTAATCTTTATATTTATGGATTAAAATAAATAAAATTATTTTGAAGTAGCAACACAAAATTATTATTACTTTTCTCTCACCTTTTCTTTTCTTTACATTTTTCCTTAAGAACCCAACATATTCTTAGGGATAAATGGAAACGAAGAAAATTCCAATTAATTCATCAAGAGTAATTTGATTATTTGCTTTTACCGATAATTTCACTTGGTAATCTGCTTTTGACCTTGGTGTATTTTTGTTGTCGCATTATAATTAATTATATATTCAACCATTCTTTGGTCTTGATTTCGTTTATATATATATGCATATATAATTTTCATGAATTATAGAGGTGGAATTATTTAACACTCTTTTCTTTGCAATTTAATGAAATCTTATGATATTTCTCGTATTTTACTTTTTTTGATCAGGCTTGTTTACAAAATAATGGAATGAGAGCAGAATTTTTTGTATAATCTATACAAATTAATAAAAAAGAAGTCTAGTTGTATGGCTAATTTTATCCTTTTCCTAGTCGTATTTCTAAGCTGTAAGTCGACTCCAAAATTTCTCTTGTTTGGGCAAGAAGTCGGCCCGTTACTAAGGATCCACTAGCCATCATTATCCGGGTCCATATCTAGTTAGGGTAGTTCTGTTAAAAAATCTATCAGTATCTGCCCCTTCAATGCCAAGCGAGGTTTATACTGAATATCGAATTCAATGCGTTGCTTTTCACTTAACGCCAAAGCCAATGCCACCCAGGTTTATATCAATATCTAATTTAGTGTTTATTTGACTTAATGTCGTTATCATCTTTCAGCATTAAGTTATTTTGCTTTTTTAAAAATTTTCTTACCACTGCCGCGAAAATTTTTAAAAAGCTTCAATGTGTGTGCGGAAAATATTTGATTTTTTCTTTATTCTAAAAGTCATTTTTTATTAAAATGAGAAAAACTCTATCGTTGCCCAACAAAGAGAAGAGCTAGCAATACACACTACTATGGATGACAATGAGAGGGTTTGGGACGGGGCGGCCCCATCCCGACCCGGCCCGTTTATTTCTTTCAATTCTCAAACTTGTCTCATTTAAAAAATTAGTCCCAAGTGACTGGATATAAAATTCCCAAACCCGCCTGCCATCGATTTTGCTTTTATTCTCTTATAAATTGCTTTTTTAGCTTTTATTATATTAAAATTATTGAGATTTCATAAAAATAAAAATATTATGAATCTTATAAATTATTTATAAAACATTCTGTCTATTATTATTTATATTAGAAGTATAAAATAAAATAATAAAAATTATTTTTAAAATATAATTCAGCTTAGCGAGTAAAAATACCCGAACTGCCCAACCCGCTCCTGATTTGGAGAAAATAAACTCAACTGCTTAAAAAACCCGACTAAACCAAACTCCATCCTATTAAGAGCAAGGGCGAGAACCCTAAATAATTTGTCCATCATATCCCTACCAAGCACCCAATGTTAAAAAATAACAACTTAATACTTAATGCTATTAAGTACTATTCAAAGATTAAGCTCAAAAAAAGTTATATATTCAAGATTAAGTAAAAACAAACACCACCTAAATAATTCATGGGACAAATGTTGAGACTATAGCATTATTTTCTTGAACATAATTATATATTTATATTTATTTTATTAAACAAATGAAATTCAACCAACTTGATTTCGAGGATTGATTATTGGCTATGTAATAGTTTTTAAAAATGATTTCAATTTGTATGCTCATTTTTCAGGCAAAAAAATAATGAAGACATTATACCATTTATCTTTAATATTTTCTGATAGGCCCAAAAATAAGCGCCACAGCCCACTGCCAAAGCCCAAGAAAGAGGGCCGCCCATCAAAACATCGAGTCCCGTCCGTCGAACCCCAAGGAGATACATGCCCATTTGAGCATTTAGCATCCATGCCAACATTCAAGCCTTGGGTGTCACCCTTGATTATAAGCCAACCCAGGTCAGTCTGTAGCACCACCTATTATGGGAAGTCTCCCACAGTACAAAAAGGGAGACAGCTTCTAAGAATATATTATTCCGCAAGTCCAGTCAAATCTCACCAATAAGGAAAGAAAGACAATATTATATCTGCATCAAATCGGATCCCCCAATAAGGAAGGAAGATTATCCCAAGTAAACCTTCTTCTATATCCATTACTAAACCATATCGACACACAAGAAATACTCCCATCCATGGGAACAAATCCTAATCACCATCCAACTCAAGTTGAACATCTACTATAAATACAAGGCCACCAGCCGAAGATACGCAAAACATACGCCAATACAGTCAGCCTGCGCCTCTTTCCTCGTAAAGAAATCATTTAGGCATCGGAAAGCTGCCACAGCGAAGCCCCGCCGACCCTTTCGGTTTTTGTTTTTGCAGAGGAGCGATACCTTCGCACCTTCACAAATCACTAGTAGACCCATTTACTTCGCCTCGGCGATCTAAAGATCCCATCGTCAAATTCTATGTTCCAAGAGCCTGATCCTCGTCTAAAGAAGCCCACACGCCTCCAAATTCAGCCCAAATGAAAAGGCATCATCATTTTCTTTGTGAAATTTAAAAGGTTCTTGAAATCATGTGCTAATATCGCTTATTTTTCATTCTTGTTGGTTCAGGGTTTTCAATTTTGTAGGTTTTTCTCTTTATTTATTGATGTGGTTTGGAAAATAGCGGCGCCCACCTAACAAGCCCATGAAAAGTGCAAGCCCGCAGGAAACGACCACCCCAAAGATCGCCCAAAAGGAAGTCTAGTTCGTCGCCTAAGATCATATAGCGTGGACAATATGAAAGCCCATGTCCTGTAAATCAAACCAAATCTCACTAAAGAGTGGAAGCAGATAATTACCAATAATTTATCTCAGAATCAAACCGACCTACCATGATAAAGAAGACACCTATTAACCCGCCCTCATTATCCTTTAATAAACCGATAACGATAAAGACAGAAAATACCCCATCAAATGGGAAAGAATCCTTACCACCATCCAATTGGGAAAGACATATACTATAAATATCAGGCCACCCCACCGGAGAAAGGTACGCAAAAACATTCGCCCTCTAAACAAATTCCCCATCTTTCCCGGAGGAATCGACTTAGGCATCTGAGCCACACTCCCGGCAAAGCCCTCGATGACCCTCCTTCTTCTTGCTCTGTGAGAGGAGTCCCACACTCGTGAAAGCCCGCTGACGCCAGCCATCGCTCCATTTCCTGTTTCAATCCACTCCCAACACGCTCCGCACCAGTTCCTGACCAAAGGCAGATATTTATTTTTTGGCGATTTTTCATTTCATGATCGCTTTGTCTTGAATGAGATGATTTATCGATGTTGAGTCTCAACTTTCATTCATTGCCTTTAAAGTTAAATAATTTTTCATTATACCAAAGCCAAATCAAACAATAAACTACAAAAAAAAATCATGCCTAAAGATTTCATCAAAGGATAGAAGAAGATTGTTATATAAATTCCACCTAAACACTTCATAAAACTAAATATGAATCAAGAAAAAAAAAATTAGAATTTCAGTTTGGTAATTCCACCTAAATATGAATTCCACCTAGTTTTTAGAAATTAAAATTTCTTTGGCATGAGTCTCTCTATATTGATATATATCACTTTTTTTTTTGCTGTAATTTGTAAAAAAAAATCAAATTTATAAAAATTATGTTGAAACTAGACACCAAATTATTAGCGGGAATATTAATACTAATATATTAACATGTATATTTTGTAACAAAAAAAAAACATGCATTTTGTTTATATATATAAATTAAAAATTGAATTCTAAACATTCCCGCATACAAATTTGTTAGGTGAAACCACATCCATCAAAAAATTGTTTCAATAATCATATCCTCAAAAGCATGACTAAGCTAAACTATGTCAAATTAATTAAAAATATAATTAATCGATAATTTATCCGCAATTGGATTTATTTTCATGTAAATTAATCAAATATGATTTAAAGCAATAAGTAAATATTTAAATATTGGGACCCCCGCCCTTATCCCCCCATCTTTAAGTCCCCCATCTTAAGTCATCTTTACACATTCACGTGATGTGCATTATTAAATGTCAAATAATAATAATAATAATAATAATTTTTTAATGCTACATTAATTCACATGGCAACTCCATTACAATAATCATATTACATTTACTAAGAAAAATTAAAACTTGTCTTTTGGAGCACCTAAACCGACAAGGTTGAGGTACAAATATTTACAAAATTAATTATTGCTTAATTTTTATTTTCATTTGAAAATAATTTTGATATATCTGCATTATTCTAAAATATCAAGTATATGTTTCAAAAATATATAATTAACTTAGAATGGAGTTATGTGATTGGTTTTGTCCGTCTCTACCACGACTTAATAATTATTTACATCACTACAAATTCTTTTTTTGACCAAAAAAAAAAGAGAAATTTCATTCATTCAAACATAGAAATCAAAATACTAAAAATAGCATAGATGACACCGTATCAGAGTTAATAACAATCCTAAGATGCCTAGAATATTTAAAATTTCAGATCTAATGTAACATACTCACGAATATAGATTTGTTATGACTTCTCTATCCGATCGAAACAGTGTTGATGTCCGAATCATCCATACAAAAATCAATGAATAACCACATGCTACAACAAGTCTACGAAAAAGACACAAAAAACAAAGGTAAAATCGAATGAAAACTTAGATCGAGTGGAAGAAAACACTTTATTGAAAAAGAAAATTCAAATTTGAGTGGACAAACAATGAAAAATATGATTTCATGTAAAAAATTGTTGGATTTAGTGAATGAAATTAATGACATTCACTGAAAAATTCATTGTTCAGAATTCTATGAATTTCAGTTATATGAAATGATTGATATTCAATGAATGAAATTAATGACATTCATTGAATAATTAATTTCGGAATTCTTAGGGTTTGGGAAGCCAAAGGTTTGGTATCTAAAAGGTCAAGTCTCTCCTTATATAAAGGTTGTCGTGGTATTTGCCTGCTGAGGTCATCAGGGTGCTCTCAAAAAGATCATATCAGTCTTGAAGTTTTCCTTCCTTTCGCCCTTTGTCGATGATAGAGCAAACATTATATCATCAGTTCGCCAGTTGCGGCAAATGTAAAGTTTTCACGACCATCTCGACACCCGCTTTATCCCTTCCGGGAGACGACGCCTGGGGAATCTCAAAGACCAACTGAGAAGGCTAATTGCCTTTAAGGAAATCAGAACATGATGCATCATTATTCTAATTCTATATATCCCTATTGATTAATTATTTTGCTTCTGAGTCAACCATTATTTTGCATTGTATGTTGCTTGAATGTCCAAACAATTTGTTTATGCTGCCCAAAATACAAAGCCGCAGACGATTTCTTCTAACAATCTTAAGACAAATTTCACTTCAATGTAAGTTGTTGATTGGTTTGGTCAGGCATGGAAAAAAAAAACTCCTTTTGCAAACAAACGACGGTTTGTTACTATGGGGAAAAACAAAAACAAAAAAAAAATGTATAAGCGTTCGAGTGGCAAAAGTCCTTCTTAACCGATCCTGCATCCGCCAAGGCTCAATCCCGGTAAAGGAATCAGAGAGTGCGTGCTGAGGATTATATGCACCGAATAGTGATGACTGGTCTCATCACCACCGCCTGATTTTCGACGACACGAATCAGTTTCAAGTAAAATCGTCTGATTTGGTTTTGTTACTCGTAGAAAAACCTAAGTAGTTATGCGTTTACATCGGGAACGCAATGGGCCCATGACAATTCTGTGCTCAAAGGTTATCGCTTAAATCCACAGTGGAATTTGTCATAACATTAGAAAATTCAGGGGGAAAAGGCTGAACCGCAGAACACGTGAATGATACTCTGTGTGGTCAAGCCTATGCCTCCAATATGCATACACTGTGATAGTTAATCTGATATTGGTAGAGCACAAAATAGTATGTACAATGGTAAGTCTAGACACATTCGTCGTAGACACAATACCATTAGACAACTACTCTCAATTGGAGTTATCTCTATAGATTTTGTAAAATCTAAGGATAACATTATGGATATGCTAACCAAAGGGTTAAATGGAGATTTAGTTGAAAAGTCATTAAAGGGAATGAGACTAAAGCCCATAAAAGAATAAGTCGATATGGTGGATACCTAACCTAGTTGATTGGAGATCCCAAGATCTAGGTTCAAAAGGACAACTAAACTATAAAGACTTGGTTATATCAATCGTGGGATCTTCCCTTGTCCATCTCCTATGATGAAACAGTTGATGCTCATACGGCGCAGGTTATTATGCTTTTAATGATCTCTATGATTGGAAAGAGTAACATGAGCCACTTAATTTAAGAGATCACCTATGTAAGTAGTGAAGTGCATGGGCCGCCTGCAGGGAATTGAATAGGCACAATTCTACAACTCTTGTAGAATCCAGGCGCATGTCCATGGCCAATTGGACATAAAAGTGAGAACTCGTGTTCGGGAAGATTCCTGTGTATATGTCATCGGTTTACAATAAATGGCAAAATAGTTCAAAGATGGACGTGCTCATCGTTTAGCTAAGAGTAAACATATTTTCACAAGGGTTCAAAGGGCAACACCCCACCTCTCCTGGGTAGTGTTTCAACCGCTGCTTCTATCACCATGCCCTGCCTCGCCTTTAGTCATCAATTTCGCTCATGGGAATTGTCGATTTAGTGAATAAAATTAATGACATTCACCGGTACCATTGTTCGTAATTTATGAATTTCCTCGCTTATATGAAATTATTGATATTCAATGAATGAAATTAATGACATTCATTAACAATTAATTTCTCGAATTCTAAGGCTCGAAGCCAAAGGTTTTCCATTCCAAAGGTCAAGTCTCTTTATATAAAAGGTTGCTCAGGGTATTTGTTTTGTTGAGGTCATCGAGGTGTACCTCAAAAGATCATCGGTCTTGAGTTTCCTTCCTTCAGCCCTTGTCGCTGATAGTGAGAAACATCATCGCCTCGTCGAGTGGTGGCAAAGTGCTTTCATGCACCACACACCCGTTTTATCCCGGGAGACAGATGCCTTGAGAATCTCAAAGCACCAATGTAGAAGGCGACTGTTTTAAGGAAATCGTGAATTTCACAAGACTCGCTGTTTCTCCAACTTGTTATATTCTCCTTTCTTATTGATTTAATTTTATTTGGTTTTTCTGAATAACCATTATTTGCAAAGATTATGTGTATGTTGCTTGGAATGTCCAAACAATTGGTTTATGCTGCTCAGTGTTTCTAGAACAAGGAGACGTATTTCTAACAAAAATGATAAAAAAAACTAACATAAATGAAAAGAAAAAGAAAACACTAAGATTTCAAAAAAAGATGAGAGAAAATTGACAAATGTGAATTTATTATTAAATTCACTCAAGCAAACACGATTCTAACTTCTCACTATTTATTTATTATTTTTAATTTAAGAAACATATTTCAGAATTCTATGATTCGTTAATATGGGAATTTATGTTTATTCTAACATCGACGAATTCATCCTTAACATGGATCATCATCGCCATCAAAGACTCAACAACCTCAAGTTCCTCAAGTCCCTGCCTACTTGTGTGGGATTCGCTTGATTGCTAGTCAGCCAGTCCCACGAAGCTCGACAAATACATTAAGGATATATATGATTCAAATTCAATTTGATAAATTTATTTTGGACTAAATTTACATCTAAAATGACAATATTAGACATTCATCGTTTAGGGGACAATGGCATAACTCATGTCCAAGATGCCGTTAGGAGTGAAGGGGGAATCATGATTGTATAACTGTAAATACGATTTTAAGATTAATTTTTAAAATCGTAACTGATGAATACGGTTTTAAGGTTAATTTTTAAAATCATAGTTAATGAATACGATTTTAAAAAGTAAAAAGAAAAATACTATTTTAAAGAATATTTAAAATCTATATGTATTTTTTTTAAAATGAATTATTTTAATATCAAACTCTAAACTCCTAGCAAGACTTCTCAAGATAAATTAAAAAAAGACTTACTGGTATCATTGAGCAGCTACCATATGAGAAGGAAAGATATATAAAGGAGATCCTATTATCTTTCAATTATCGAACCCCAAAAACTTGTTGATATTATTGAATAGCAAGATGAGGGGAAAGATATATCTTTAATTTCTTCAATTTCAAAATCGAATCGAGGTATATTGCAATAATTTTCGAACTTAGGGTCTTTTAATTGTCTTTATGCAAGTAAAAAAATATATTTTGGTAGTACTTTACATGGAAAGAGGAAAGATAAAAGTAGAACTCATACTCAATTATTGAATTGCAAAGACTCATTGGGTATATGATTGAATAAGCTATGATATGAGGTGGCATGGAAAGATATATAAAGTAGACCCCGTTATTCAATTATTGAATTACCGAGACTTGTTGATATTATTGAATACGTCATAATTATAATGATTTTTTTAAAGTCGTATCACATGCCAATTCTAAAAAGTTTTGGTCAAATGAACTTATTATTTTAAAATATTAGATTGCGCTAATATCTAAAATAGACTCTAGAAACCGCATTTAGAAATGCCAGCTTTATTTTTAAATTAAAATAAGAGTTATAAACGATGATGCCTTTTTTCAACCGAACCGGGCCGGAGCGCAGGGTCAGTTGGCCGACCTGTATTGTCGGGCGGGCCGGGATGCAAGCTCTCGATCGTCTGGCCGAGGTAGATCACGCATCGTTGATCTCGCAAGCTTCGACCTAGCGCCCTTTGCAAAATGGGCGGAAGGCGGTTTCATGAGGGCTTCGCCCGCGTGTCGCTCCGATGCCCAAGCCGCCTTCCAAGAGAGACCGCTAGAGGGCTACGTGGCCGCATGTGAGTATAAAGGCCTTAGAGTGCGTGCATCTTCACCCGATGGGTGACCTTGTATTTATAGTGAATGTTCTCCCACTGTATGGCAATTAGGATTCATTCTATCACGGGATATTTCTTATTATAAATCCGTATCTATTTGGACATGTGATATGTAAAGAGTAGTTTATTCGGGGATAATCTTCCTTCCTTATCGGGATACGACTGATGCTGATCTAATTTTGTCTTTCTTCCTTTTATTGGTGAGATTTGGTCGGATCTTGAGGAGTAATATATTGAATAGGATTATCCTATTTCTTTTCACTGGGTGGAGTCTTCCCATTAGTGGCCTGGGCCGTTTTGATTGTGACCTCTTTCCGGCCAGCCCTAAAAGGCCGAATGTCAGTTTTTAGAAAAAGCCCGAGTGCCCCCTCATCAGGGCAAACCTTCCTTTGACGAGCCAGCAGCCTTCGTGCTTCGCTAGGCTAGCCTCGGGGCTCCGGTGCTAGCTCGAGCTCTTATTTTTAAACCCTATCACACTCTTCTTGTACAAAATGCAAATGCGCAGCGTCAGAATCTTTTCTCGACGCAGTAATTTCAATGTCTGCTTAGGGTCAGATTATTAGGCTTGGGTCACGCCATTTGTTCAGGATAATGATGACTCTGGTTTTCGCACTGGCTTCTTCCAGATTTTTAGCTTCTTTGCTTTCTTTCAAGGAACATCCCCATCTCTCCCAAAGCCACTGGCTCGAATCTCTTATTTTATTTCTTAGCTAGTTCCTGATTTCCTTCTTAGTCTTCTGTCCGAGCCTTTTTGTGCAGAGCCTCATTCCAGTTGTCTTTCCGGGCCTGATCAAGGCATTTAGCTTCGTGATTTTTCACGATAAGACGAGTTGTTTCGGGGTCGATCAATTTTGTTTTCCTGATCCACCCCGCCACGGCCGGTCGTTTCTTCCTCTCTCGCATATCAAATGCGATTCTTCTCATTATTGATGGTCTGACTAATCAAGTGCTTCAAACCATTCGGGTCGCGTTCTGACGCCTGAAGCCTTCCCTTCGGACAAAGTGTGGCAAGAACCATTAAATACCCTGGGTCCGAATATCTAAGATCCGTCGTCAGATGCCAGACCAGGGGCCCAGCAGCGGTCTGGTCTCCCGGTAGCCATCTTGCCACGCACGCCCCTTCGCTCAGTGGTCCCTCGACGCTAAATCCCACTGGCCCATGTGTCTAGATGGTGTTTCTTCGAAGTGGCCTCTACAATCGCCTTCCGCGCTTTCCATCCCACCTTCATAAAGTGGCTCGCGCACTTCAATGTGTCCCGCTGTTGTTTCAATGGGTCAAGATTTTGCCACCAGTTTTCTTTAGTGATTATGTGACCTTGAAATCCCGGAAAAGATAGCCTGAAGCCACCTTGGTCCGGTTGAGACATCCGAGGGCTTTCTTTTTATTTTCTAGGCGTTCTGCGTTCTCTCGCCACTTCCTTATCTTCCTCCTCCCACAGCGTCGTGAGGCGGACGCCATTTTTCGAGCCACCGTCATGGGTCGTAACTGGCATAATCTCCTCGGCGGATGACACTGGGCGTTCCGGCTCGACCACCCTCGGTAAATCCGCGTTAGTTACCGCTGGGTCGCACCTGTGTCCGCGACGGGCCGCTCCCGACCGCAGCCGCCTGCATGCTTTCCCGCGTGCTCGTCGATCTCGCCGGCGACGCCAGAAGGTTTCGCGCTGGCCGAACGCGGCCCGCCCCATGCCAACCGATCGTCAGACGCCTCGCCCTTCGGAAGTTCGAGGTCCACTCGCTCACGCTATGTGAGATCTTCACCCTATTCTAACATGGAGTTCCTCCCGCGTCCTTCACGCTAAACCCACTTAGGGGGAACCATGGCTCCGCTGGATGAAACCCTAAGCTCCTGGAGCAGTGAAGTTAAAAATCTCTGACTCGTTGAGAAAGCACCGCCCATGGTCAAAGTTCCAGTTGGGAAATCTTCCGTCCGCCAGGTTCTCGTAGGAACCTGAGCTGGGAGACATTTGCCCCGTTCAGTTCCTATAGCTTTGAGTTCGGTGTCCATTTCAAGCCCCGCCGGGCGGCGTCCTTCGCGCATGAGCAAACCATCGAGATTGCGCCATCGCCCGCTCCTGAACTGAAGTAAGCGGATCGCCTCTCTCACAGGAAAAGCGCAAGGCTAATTTGTTTAATCCACAATCGTGGTGCATGGACTTTAATTCGTCAACGTCAACTCGTACGGAGCTGCTTTGCCATTCGCACCCCACCAAAGCCTGGCCATGGCCGCCCGCTGACGAGGCCCAGCCTCTATCTCTTCAGCCTTCCGTATTTCTCGCGACCTTATCATATTTGATCCATCCAGTCAGTTTCGATCCCAGATCTGGATGTTGATCCTGCCGTGTACACACATCCCGCGGTTTGACAGAAGGTCAACTAACGCCATTGATACAGTTTCCGTTGTTATATATGAGGTGGCCTCCTTCAATCCGAAGGGCCGAATATGGTCAGGTAAATCAGGATGACCGAGGAGGCGTGAAGTCAAATCCGGCTCAAAACACACTACTTCCTACTGCGTTTCTCGCCAGGTAAAGACTATGTCTCCCAACAATTTCAGGCACGGAAGGCGAAGCAGCTTCTTCAGATGATTTGAGGTCGCGCAAACCACTTGATGAGGCTAAGACTTTCACTCCGTTAACGTCAGTGATGAACTCCAGGTTAGGATGATGCAACATCCCGCGCAGCCGAGTCCGGAAGACGCGATCGACAAAGACTTATTCTCTGCGACAAGACAACGCACAGAAAGAGGCTCGTCGCGAGGCTAACGAGGCAGTCAGCTCGGTGGAACGCCTGACCGAGGAGTGCCGCGGTCGCCGGATCTTCATCGCAAAGAAATTGCTTTATACACAATGTAGATGAAGCATAGCACTGAGGGTCGAGGCGCTTCAATCAATGGATTCAGTGGCTCGTCGTAATAGCTGGCTGTCAATGCCTATCCCAGCCAGGATTTCAATATCGACCTCCCGAATGCAGAGGGCGGAAGCGGTCCTTCTATGCCGATTATCTCTGAGAGAACTCCGCCGCACCCCGCCGAGGTCCACTCTCCCTCACCGTCTCGCGCTTCTTCGATCTCTCCCGTGCTCGTCTCTTTGTCTGCCCGACGTCGACCTTTACACTTTTCTTTCTTTTTTTTTTTTTTTATTGGGCCCGAGATCCAAGACATATGTAACCTTTTCTTCAATGAACATTAATTATTTCATCTTACTTCTTTGCCTCTCGTTGTTCTTCATGTTCTCGCTGATTTGACTTTTCTTCTTGTCCCGCATGGTCTGATTAGTTTCCTGAGCCAGATGTCAGCCCTTAACTGGTCCGCAGTCTCTAGGCTTCAAGCCCAGGGCCTAACGGGAAACAAATCCCAGCCGCACGGCCCGCGTGGCCGGAGCGACGAGCTCACAAAGAGCGCCACAGGCTCCGTCTACCGAGCCGCCTAAATGAGTCTGGGGTTCTCAGTCGCCTAGCCTGTAGAATGGTTGAGCTCGCCAACGTGAGCTATCGGGTCGCTTCACGACTCACCCGAATCCAACCGCCCCAGGGTCGCGGCCATGGGCGAATGGTCGAGCGCCCGGCCAATGTGAGCCACAGCCCACCCGCATAACTCCGCCTCGAGCTAAACCGCCAGGATGGCTCGCCTATACGAACTCACACCAACCGCCGCGTAGCTCATCATGAACGCCGGCAGTCGCCCATGAATCGCCGCAGCTCGTGGCACGGAACACGAGAGCTCGCCTATGCAAACTCGCAACACGGAATTTCCCGCAGAGCTCGCCCATGTGAATCGCTTGTGCGTATCACCGTGGAAACCGCGCCGGAGAGCGCCAATGTGAACAACTCCAGAAGCAGATCGCCAAAGCGAATCGCTGGTTTCTCGTCTCACGGAAAGAGCTCAATGAATTGTTGAAAAAGTTGTCAGCAATCGCTGGTGAAGAGCTTCAAAGCGAATCGCCGAGGGGAGCTAGTCTCGCAAGAAGAGTTCGTGAACGTGAATCGCTGGGAGTATAAAGAGCTCGCCAAAGCGAACTGCTGGTAGGAGCTCAGTCTCGCCGAGAAGAAATTCGCCACTGTGAATTGTTGGGAAGAGTTTGTCAAAGCAAACTGTTGAGAAGAGCTCGTCAAAGCGAACTGTTGAGGGAGCTACCACGAGAAGAGCCTCGTCAATGTGAACAAAATGAGAAGAGCACGCTAAAGCGAACTATCGAGGGAGCCCGTCTCTGCCAGAAGAGCTCGCCAATGTGAACAACCGAGAAAAAGCTCACAAAAGCGAACCGCTGAGGGGAGCTTGTCTACCGGGAAGAGCTCACAATGTGAACAAATTATATTGGGCCCGCCGAGGTAAAGAGCTCAATGTGAACCGGCTGGGCTCGCGCCGTGGGCCGAGTGGCGATGTAGCCTCGAGTCGTCCGACTCGTGAATGGACTCGTTTGCAGTAGAGAACTCGCCAAAGTGAGCCGCAGTGCTCGGGCGCCGGTGGGTTTGAGTGGCGATGTAGCCCGAGCCGACCGACTCCCTCGTGCAGCGCGTGATTCCGCCCAGAGTGCACGAACTCACAAAGTGAGTCACCGGGCTCAGCGCTATGGGTCGAGTAGCGATGTACCGAAATGACCGGTCCCCGGGCAGGACTTATCCAGAGTAGACACGAACGCAGCGCGAGAGTCGCCGCTCCCACGCATGGCCGAAAGTGGCGATGTAAATGAGCCGACCGACTTCAGTAATGCGGACTCCGCCCGTGCAGTGTGTGCACTAACTCGCCAAAGTGAGTCGCCGCTCCGGGCGCCAGGGCCGAGTGGCGATGTAGCCCTAACTCGATCTGACTCTCGTGCAGCGTGACTATCTGCAGTAGACTAACTCGCCAAAGCGAAATCGGGCTCCGGCGACTGGGCCGGATCTCAGCCATGTTGTAGTTTCTCAAGGTTTGAAACGCCGATGTATTTAGCTACGTGGAGCCAGGGGCCGCGATGGATTTTACCAAAGATATCATCTAGCACTTCCATAAGGTGCCTATTCGCTTTTGAACATCCGACATTTAACCTCCGCATACGTGGCTCCCGCGCTTCGAACCGAATAAAGATCACACGATAACAATAGGTTCCCCGTGGTTATGACGAACGAAAGGTCTTTTCTCATCGCCCTGGTGCACACTCCGACCGTCAGAATGAGAAGGCATCCATAAAGCCAAGAAGCTCTGTCCACAGCGGCATCTACGATGAGGTCGCATTCGCGGCGAGGGAACCGTCTTTCGCATGCTTGCTGATGTCCATGAAGTCGATGCGTATCGCCACTTGTCGCCGGGCTTTTTGACGAGCACTACATTGGCTACCACCGATATCGCGACCCCGACGCTTCCCGCCGCCGAGGAGTTTGTCGAATTTCCTCGCGACGGCTTTTGGTCTTTCGCCAAGCTCCGCTGATTGCCACACGGGTCGACGCCTGTACCTTCGCGAGTGATTACCGTAGGATCGGCATTCCTCCCAGTTAACGCTTCCGTCACAAGACGCTCTGCATTGTTTTAAAATGGATATGGGTTGAGGTCTTTCGATAACTGATCCGATATAGCCAGCAGGTGTTCCTGTGCTGTCAGTCATCCACAATACGGTTCCACTCTTCCATGGCTCAAACGGTGATCACCTCGTTTCTCACGCATGTCGAGCTTCATCCGTGAGCAAAGTCAGTCAACCGCTTCGCTTCATGGACGCCGAGTAGCACTCCCTGCCACTGCTGTTCTCGAACTACCTAAAACAAAGTATAAAGTTGGGGAACTTGATCATCAAGTGGTATGAGAGGATGGCTTATCGGTGATTTGGTAGAGGGTCTACCCAAGAATATGTTGTGTTGTATAAAGGTCAACATTTTAGGACCTTGGTTGTATCGCTGCTGACATGGAGGACTCCCTTCAAGCAGCAGGCCTGGCCAGATTGAGTCTAGAGGTAATACCTTTCCCTTGTAGAATCTCTACAATAGCGCCACAAGTCCTGCCTCTCCTCCTCCCGACGCCCATTTTATCAGCCAGCACACAAGACATGTACGCCGAACTTTCCGTTTGTCACCAGACCCGATGAACGGCCTTATCGCCACCACCGCGCGAACTACCAAAGGGATCATCATGAGGGTGTTGGCACCTTCCGCATCCGAAAGCCAGAGAATGTGATCGATAATGTCGAATGTCGCAGAGTTTGGGAGCATCGGCTTAGACTCAAGTACCTCCGCCAGCCCGATACAGAAAGGGCTCTTCCGCCTCGAGCGACTCCTCCTCCCCTCCAAATCCCCCAGATGACCTGGATTTCACCACAAGAGCCAGGCCAGCCACCGAGGTCAGGGTCAGCCGAGACGAGGTCCGGTTCGAGCCGACTCGAGCCCCACTTTCGATGCGGAAGCCACGGGAGATCCGTCAGACAAGTACCTCATTTCTCTCGAAAGCCAGGCGCACTATCCCGCGCGCGGTTCGTAGTCTCATGAACTCGTAATATTGAGTCGCTCACGGGTTCACTTGGCTTGAGTCGGGCTATCCAAGAAACCGCTCGCTTCGCATTTCAAGCAGACTGAGACACCAGGCCTGCCGTGGGGTGAAGCGCCGGCTTAATAACGCGGTCACTCTCGATTACAGGACCCAACAATCTCTTAAGGCTTACTACGCCTTTTCGGGACCGTTTCTCCATTCTTCGAGACGTTTACCTACCGCCTTTGCTTTCCGGGGCTCATCTGTCGTCAGTCTGTCCCGCTTTTACATGATAGCTCTCCTTCGATACGAGGGCTTCCTCACCGTTAATATTTCTCCGCTTTGCAGCACCTCATTGATGTCACTGGGATTCTCGAGATGGAAAACATCAAGTTCCCACGAACCCCAAGTCGGCAATGAATGCAAGATTTGCAAATTTTTCGCTGGGTATGGCCTACTTTAGACACTCCGTGATTAATTCAGACATGGTGACTCTTCTGCTTCGAGCCCCGCTTGATGGTCAAGAGGATAACTCGGCTTACACGTCCCGCCCCAATGAAGGGAGATACCAAATCTACACAGCTCTCAATGAGGAGATTGATGACTCAGGAAGTCTATTGAACCATGCCAAGGTCGCCCGCAGATGGCGAAGCTCTTATCACATCAGACTTTGATACCCATGCAGCTCCATTTGGTTTCTTTTTGTAAGTGTTGAGATGAAGTCGACGGATCCCCGGGTGCCGTCGAATCCATTCCACCTGCGGGCATTCAACTTGGTCAGGAGGGGGAAGCTGAGTACTTACTGTAGAGCGACTCGGGCTTGTCGTACTAAAGTATCCATAGTTGTCGTGGGCACGTCCCATTTTCATCTCCCCACGCGCCGAGCCTCGGCTGAGGCTCCAAACCTCTCTGCCCTAAGGATTGCTCTCCAGCCCAAAGCCGAGGGTGCGTGGTTCTTCGTTCCCGACATGCTCTCCAAGAGTTACGTCGTTGCCTTCCCCTCCAGGGGCTAAGTGTGATTCGTGCCCCTGCTCGGATTCTACTTCGCCTAGCCTGGGGGGAACACCTATGTCGTGGCTTGGGCCCTTCTCGAGTGGGGAACGCCATGAGCTTCCTGAAGTTTGTTGTCGCGCTCCCGAGGTCGCCTGATCCGCCCCCGTGAGTTGCTCTAACTCTTGTCGCTGTTGATCGGGTGAGGCGAGTGCCTCCACCTCACATGCCAATGCACAGATTGTTTCTAACACGCCGAGGTCTACATTGTTCGCGCTGCTCTGCGGGTCTTGGATCCTTGGAGGATTAGTGTCGCTTCCCGCCAGGTTCCGTGTTGATACCATTAGTAATCGAGTAACCAGTTATATTTATGCTGAACTCGCCGCTCCCACAGACGGCACAACCGATGATGCCT